>SJYA01001396.1:194666-251115 GCA_006410615.1 Neotragus moschatus | reverse complement strand
TTTTTTTTTTTTTTTTTTTGCTGTGCCTATGAATATTATGTTCTAAGACCTACTCAGTGTTAATTTATGTTTCCAGGTGATTCAGAATGTTAATAGAGTTTTTCCAGGACAGAAATATGTAGGGCCAAGTCTCAGACTTCTAATGGAAAAACAACTTAGGCTCCAAGGATTTCCTGATTTATTTTAAAATAGACTCTATGTTAAAATCTGTTCTGGCAGTGAAGGAGTAGTTACCACATATGTTTCTTTCTACTTGAAGACTTGTAATTCTTTTGCACAAAATATACCATTTTGACCCTGGAGGAGGGCATGGCAGTCCACTCCAGTATTCTTGCTTGAGAATCCCATGGACAGAGGAGCCTGGAGGGTTACAGTCCATGTGGCCACAAAGTGTTGGGCACAACCAAAGCAAGATAGCGTGCATGCAGGCATACCAGTGTGAACAGGGTAGGGACTAAATTACAAAGAGAGACTGGCTAGCTGGGTAATTACTTACATATTCTCTGAAACAGTATCTGCAACCTCTTCAAATGATTGAGACAGCAAGTTAACATTGGGGCTGTTATTTTAACTGGTTAATGACATTTGTGCTTTCTTAAATTTTGGTTCAAAATATGAACATAGCTTTCTAAGGGACAGAATCTGATTCTAAAACTGATAGGTATCCGCTGAATATTTTGAAACCTTTTGAGGTTACTTGCACAAATTAATGGACCATTTTCCCAGAAAACGTTCTGCATTTATTGTTTGTAGAGAGCGAGGAAAAGGGGGAGGAGAGAAATAAGCTTACTCAGGAAGCAAAACAGTTCTTTCAGACATTTTCTCTGAGTTTATGGTCCTCAGTAGAAATGCCAGTGTCTTTGCTAATCAAACACCTTCTACTAACGTTTTCAAAAAAGGGATTAACTGCCTTGGGTATATGTCAGTTTACTTTACAAGAAACAATTTACACCTAACTTAAGTAAATTAGAAAAGTCTTTTGTTAATGATCGCTAGGCTGTGCCACGGTAGCAGATTAACTCTGAAGGCTCAGTGGCTTTACACAAGAAACTTTAATTTCTTACTTACACTATATATTCAATACTAGTTGACATGAGAAGGGGAGGGCTCCCTTACTCCACACAGTCACTCAGGGATGTAAGCTGATGAAGCTCCACCCCTTGCGGCATCACCATGGCAGCAGGTGGCTTCAGGGTTTGCTGTGACAGCAGAAAAGAGCACGTGGAGGACTCACACTCGTCTCCAGACAGGAGGTGTTGCACATCACCTCCACTATTGGCCAGAACTAGGCATATGGCCACTCCTCACCACATGGGGCTAGAAGTCTTCTTAAGGGGGCAGAGGGGAGAGGAAAACTAGTTACAGTGAGCACCAGTCATTTCTTCTTTGATGAATTTTGCTGGAAATCCTTGTACTTGGCACATATATGAAACAACTTTCTAATTCTGTCACCTCTCTAATTCTTTATATTTTAATATGCTTTCTGTTGGTGAGCAATTTTAATCTTTTAAAATTAATTTCATGTTTTTTTACTTGCTGACTTTAGGTTGGGGAAAATAAAGCAAGTATTACTGACAAAGAATTAGGGATGATATAGATATAATAGACCAGAGAAGGCGATGGCACCCCACTCCAGTGCTCTTGCCTGGAAAATCCCATGGACAAAGGAGCCTGGTGGGCTGCAGTCCATGGGGTCGCTAAGAGTCAGACACGACTCAGCGACTTCACTTTCACTTTTCATTTTCATGCATTGGAGAAGGAAATGGCAACCCACTCCAATGTTCTTGCCTAGAGAATCCCAGGGATGGGGAAGCCTGGTGGGCTGCTGTCTATGGGGTCGCACAGAGTCGGACATGACTGAAGCGACTTAGCAGCAGCAGCAGATATAATAGACAGTGGGAAAAAAATGGCCCTCGAATGTTTAGATGTCTATAGACTCTATTTGTATTATTAATAATATCTATTATTTCTTCTAAACAAAACCATTACTTGAAATTAAATATAACTCTAAACACAGAGGTTTGATTGCAAAATCAAGTCATGGGATATCAAGCAAGGAATATGAAACTAAGAAAAGTTTTAATAGGTTGTCTTTCGTAATTTTTTCCCATTATTCAGCTTTCCCTGTATCTTAATATCATGGTTTTCTTCTTTTCAGTTTATTAGAGTATTTTACCAAGCAATACTTTTATATAGTGTACATGGGGAATAAACATGTCTGAAAAGGTATTTTGACCTCATGATTGTGTGTTTTACTAGGTATTGAATTTTATGGAGAAAATTTATTTTCGTTTAGAACTTTCAAGGCAAAGTTCCAACATCTTTGACATCCCATGTTCCATATGAGAAAACTGATGTCATTCTTATTTTGTTTCTGTGTAGATAATACCTTTTTATCTTGTCTATAAACTTTAAAAATTTTCTGTATCTCTTAGGAATTCTGAAATTTCATAAGACATGTTCCTGGTGGCTCAGTGGTAAAGAATCTGCCTGCCAGTGCAGGAGACGCAGGTTTCATTCCTGGGTTGGAACAATCCCCTGGTGAAGGAAATGCAACCCACTCCAGTATTCCTGCCTGGGAAAGCCTGTGGACAGAGGAGCCTGATGGTCTACAGTCCATAGGGTTGCAAAGAGTCAGACACAGCTTAGGAACTAAACAACAAGATTCAAGTGCACATCTTTGGGAACATATCTGATTCAGCATTTTGTGGCAGCGGAAGATTTTTTTTTTCCCTCTTTGTGTTCTGCTTCCCACTGTTTTGGTTTCATCCTCTAGTCTCTCTACCAGGTAACCAAGATGGCCACTGTTAACTCCAGGTTTGTGTTGTATTATGACTAAAATCCCAGGAAAAAAGGACAAATCTTATCCTAATGCTCCTGGAAGAATTTCCTGAGTAGCCTGAGTTGATTCTCCTTTCTGAACTGGTCATTGTGTCAAAGAAGTTAAGTATTTTGGTCCATCTACTGTTTTTGCTTGGGCTCAAGACATTTTGGCATCTTCTTGGGATGACCTCAGGGAACTTTTAACTAGTTTCTCAGTTTATATTCTCGCTCCCTTCAGTCTCTCTCAGTGTTACAGCCAGAGCTGCTAATGTGCTTGTCAGATCAAAACCCTGAAAAACCTGCCTGTTTCATTTCAAGGAAAGCTAGAGTCTTCAACCATCACTTGAAAGACCACCAAGATCTAAAAGATGATACAAGAGAGATGGAGGGGCACACAGACAGATTTCTATCCTGTCATAGAGTTGATGAGAAGCCTTGGAAGGGTTTTTAATTGATAAGCAACATGATCAGATCTTAGAAAGGTTTATCTGTAGCAGGATTGAAGATGAAATGGAAGCATAGGAACCAAGATAGGGGGAATCAACTAAAGTGGTCCAGGCCAGGTGATGATGGGCTGAACTATACTTTGAAATAATGAGAATGGAAAAGAGATCAATTTCTATCAGTGATGCTAACAAAGGAGAATCAGTTGGTCTTTGTCACTATATATGACCTTAGTTCAGACCCAGTTCTCACACCTACTAGATTTATGTAATTTATATAATTTACATAATTCTCAATTCCAATTTCTTTTTGAATTTAAAATAAAAATGATAATTCCTAATGCAAAAAAAAAAAAAAAGACCACCAAGACCTGCATGCTCTGACCTCCCATGACCCCTCTGACCTCATCTGCTGTGCTCTCCTTCCATTGCTTACTCAGCCTACACTGCTGGACTCCTTGTTATGCCTCAACAGGCCAGACACACACCCAACCCCAACCTGGGGCCACTGCATTGACCGTTCCCTAAACCTGGGCTGCTTCACCCTTGAGTAGCCATTGGCTGTTTCTTGACGTCTTTCAAGTCTTTACCCAAATGTCAGCTATTTAGTGAGTCCATTTCTACCCATCTATTTAAAAACCACAACCCTCTATGATACTCTCCACTATTTTACTTTTCCCTGTTTATCCCCACCTGATATACCCTTTGTTTTACTTACTTATCTTGTTTGTCTGCTCCCACGTATGTAGATCCCTTGAGGGCAGGAGGTTTTATCTGTTGTGTTCAATATTGTATCTTCAGTCTGTTAGACTGCCTGGCATATGATCAGCCAGTGCCTATTTGCTGAATGAATGAATGGTTGGCAAATCTAAGCCTTATACTTGCTCCTGTGTGGGAATGTGGAGCCATTTGATTAACAGAGCCACACCGAAGGGAAAGAGATAATTTCTTGAAGTAAAAGATGCCGGTCAGAAAAAAATTAATAAATAGTTAACAAAAGATCCTTCTAGTGAAGGATTTGAGAAATGGGGGCCTGTATTTAAAGGGCCTGAGATTAATAGGTGGAAGAAAGCAGCAGATCTGAAACCAGATGGTAATTTTCCAATTTGCTTGATTTTGGATTTTATATGATATAATTAGTTTTTAAATGTTAGGTAATTTTGCCTGAAAAAATTATAGGGAAAATAATTTTCTCTGATTTTATGAATAATTTATGTCATTTTCAATTATATTTTTACTCCCACTGATCAATGTATGAAAAAATGTTAGACTTTGGCAAAGAATATTTTATTTCCTTTAAGAAAGCAGATTCCAAGATGGATAATTGGGTAATATCTCTATATTAGATTTTTTCTTAACTATTTTTCTGCATTTGAATGACATTTTTTGATGTTAATAATTTCGGGCTGAGTAATTGGTAGGTTAAGAGCTATAACTCAGAAGCTTTTATTTGCATCTAATTTTTCCTCCTTATCAGTCTTGTTGAATTCTTACTTTACTAATTTTTGTTTAAAAACTTAGCTTTGAATTTTCCAATCCCAAAGAAAGGAAATGCCAAAGAATGCTCAAACTACTGCACAATTGCACTCATCTCACGTGCTAGTAAGTAATGCTCAAAATTCTCCAAGCCAGGCTTTAGCAATACGTGAACCGTGAACTTCCTGATGTTCAAGCTGGTTTTAGAAAAGGCAGAGGAAACAGAGATCAAATTGCCAACATCCGTTGGATCATGGAAAAGAAAGTTCCAGAAAAACATCTCTTTCTGCTTTATTGACTATGCCAAAGCCTTTGTGTGGATCACAATAAACTGTGGAAAATTCTGAGAGAGATGGGAATACCAGACCATCTGATCTGCTTCTTAAGAAATCTGTATGCAGGTCAGGAAGCAACAGTTGGAACTGGCCATGGAACAACAGACTGGTTCCAAATAGGAAAAGGAGTATGTCAAGGCTGTATATTGTCACCCTGCTTATTTAACTTATATGCAGAATACATCATGAGAAACGCTGGACTGGAAGAAACAGAAACTGGAATCAAGATTGCCGGGAGAAATATCAGTCACCTCAGATATGCAGATTACACCACCTTTATGGCAGAAAGTGAAGAGGAAATAAAGAACCTCTTGATGAAAGTGAAAGAGGAGAGTGAAAAAGTTGGCTTAAAGCTCAACATTCAGAAAACGAAGATCATGGCATCCGGTCCCATCACTTCATGGGAAAAAGACGGGGAAACAGTGGAAACAGTGTCAGACTTTATTTTTCTGGGCTCCAAAATCACTGCAGATGGTGACTGCAGCCATGAAATTAAAAGACGCTTACTCCTTGGAAGAAAAGTTATGACCAACCTAGATAGCATATTCGAAAGCAGAGACATTACTTGGGCGACTAAGGTCTGTCTAGTCAAGGCTATGGTTTTTCCAGTAGTCATGTATGGATGTGAGAGTTTGGACTGTAAAGAAGGCTTAGTGCCGAAGAGTTGATGCTTTTGAACTGTGGTGTTGGAGAGTCCCTCGGATTGCAAGGAGATCCAACCAGTCCATTCTGAAGGAGATCGGCCCTAGGATTTCTTTGGAAGGACTGATGCTAAAGCTGAAACTCCAGTACTTTGGCCACGTCATGGGAAGAGTTGACTCAGTGGAAAAGACTCTGATGCTGGGAGGGATTGGGGGCAGGAGGAGAAGGGGACGACCGAGGATGAGATGGCTGGATGGCATCACTGACTCGATGGACATGAGTCTGAGTGAACTCCGGGAGCTGGTGATGGACAAGGAGGCCTGGCATGCTGCGATTCATGGCATCACAAACAGTCGGACACGACTGAGTGACTGAACTGAACTGAACTGAATCTTCTCTATGTTTTTCTATTTTATTGATTTCTGCCTTTATTTTTGCTATTTCCTCTTTGGGTTTGTTATTTTGCTATTTTTCTAGTTTCTTTGTTAAGCTTTTAATCTATTTTTATTCCTCTTGTGTTTTGATAAATGAATTTAAGGTATAAATTTTCCTTTGAAAAATGCTTTAGCTGTGTTTCTTAAAACTTTTGATATGTAGTGTTTTCAGTGGTGATAAATTCTAATTATTTCCCATTTTCTTTTTAATCCATTAACATTTTCAAATATTTTAAAGGTTTAATTTTTATCTTTACATTGGGGTATAGTTGATTTACAGTGTTGTGTTAGTTTCAGGTATATTGCAAAGTGGTTTAGTTATATACATATACATATATCCATTCTTTTTCAAATTCTTTTCCCATATCAGCTATTGTATCATAGAATATTGAGTGGAGTTTCCTGTGCTATACACAAGTCCTTGTTGATTATCCAGTTTTTTTTGTTTTTTCAGTAATGCAAGATTTAGTTTCCAGACATACAGACTTTTTAAAACTATGTTTTCATTATTAGTGGTGTTAGTCACTCAGTCATGTCTGACTCTTTGCGACCCCATGGCTATAGCCTGCCAGGCTCTTCAGTCCAGGGAGTTCTCCAGGCAAGAATACTGGAGTGGGTTGCCATTTCCTATTCCAGGAATCTTCTCAACCCAGGGATCGAACCCGGGTCTCCCACATTTCACGCAGATTCTTTACCATCTGAGCCACCAGGGGCTAAAGTTTTCACTATTAATTTCTATAATTAATGCATTACAGTCAGAGAACATAGTCTGTGTTAAACTGACTTTGTGAAATTTATCAAGATTTCTTTGTAATATAGTACTTTTATCAATTATTGACAAATACTGTGTATTCTGAAAATGAGAATTTATCCTTTGTTTCTCAAGTATAGAGTTTTGTGTATATAAATGTGCTAATTTGTATCATCTACATTTCTGTTTATTTATTGTCTGCTTAAGCTATTTATATAGTTTAATGTCAATAAACTATGACATTTTATTTTTGTTATCTATAACAGATATATAATTAAGTTATATATTTCTCTTTCCAGTTCTGAGTTGTGGTTTCTTAAGACAATGTATCTGTTTATGTTGGTTATATTTTCTAATCTTAGTTTTTGTTATAAATGTGTATATTTATCATGAATTTTATATTTTCAGATATTAAAATTGTCATCACAGCTTTCTTTTAGTTTATGTTTGCCTGGATATCTGTTTCTATCTTTTAATTTAACATTTTATGTCCTTTTCAGGTAACATATTGCTAATTCTTCTTAAATTTTATTTTGAAATAAAACTTATATTAAATATAACATTAATATAGAAGAGTGCACAAAACTAATTTGAATAGCTTGATTTATCACACAGAAAAAATTCTTGTAACCACTACTTGACTCAAGAAAGGATACTCTTGGGACCCCAAGACACCTTTTGTGCCCCTTCTAATAAATAATCCCTGCTTTCCCTTAAAGGTAACCACTTTTCTGACATTTGTGATCCTTACTTTCTTGCATTTCTGAATAATTTTATGACCCAAGTGTATTTTGCTAAACACTGAGGTCTAGTTTTGCCAGTTTTATTATTTTGTATAAACAGAATCATGCCATTTATTTTCTTTGATATTGGATTTCTTTCTCTCATTATAAGACTATGAGATGAGTTTCCCCCTTTCTATTGCTAAGTAGTATTCCACGTGTGACCAATCCAGAATTTATTTATCCACTTTCCTGTTGATAGACATTTGAACTTTTAAAAACATTTTTGCTATTATCAATAAAGTTGCTAGAAACATTCTTATATACGTTTTCAACTTTTGCGTGCATGCATATCTGAGGCATGTATACTTAAGAATAAAATTTATGGGTCATGGGCTATACTGGCTGGCTTTAGCAGATTTTCCCAAACAGCTTTCCAAAATGGCCGTCTTAGTTCACACTCGCAGCAGCATGTCTGAGTGCTTCCATTGGCTCATAGTGTACTCGCCATTGTCAGGCTTCTAAAATTCCATGATTTTGATCGATGTTTAAATGATGTTTCTTTGCAGGTTTGCCTTCCATTTCACTGTTTGTTAATGAGGCTTAGCACCTTCTCATAGCTATATTTACTGATTGATATCCTCCTTTGTGAGATGCCTAAGACTTTTTCATTTTTCTTTTGGGTTTTTCTGTGCTTCTGACTGTTTTATAGGAGTTCTTTATGTATTTTGGTATATAGCCTTATATAGGTTATATACACTACACATATCTCTTCTCATTCATTTTCTTGCTTTTACAAGTGTTGTCTTTTGGAAAATGAAAATTCTTAATTTTAGGATTCCAACTTACCAAGTTTCTCCTTTATGATTAGACAAGGAAATGACAGTATTTTCAATAAATGATGCTGAGACAGTTAGTTATTAATCTGAAAAATAAAACTAACCAGAATCAAAATTCAATTGCAAGTAGATTATAGATCAAAAATGAAAGACAAAACAACAAAAATTTTTAAATAAAAGGTAAAACTGGCTGTAAGATGATAAAAATAACAGCAAAGAAAAAGCACTAACTGCAGTCATCTTTGCAATTGAGTCCTCTAATTAATGAATGTGACCTAGCCTTCCATTTCTTTAGATGTTCTTAAATTTCTTCCAATAGTGTTTTATAGATTTCCTCATAGAAGTATTGCACGTCTTTTGTTAGATTTATTCCAACAGATTTGGGATTTAATGATGTTGCTATATGCATATCTTCTTACAAATTTTATTTTCATGCTTTTTGTTGCTGGAATGTAGGAAGTTATTGGTTTTTACACACTGGGCTGGTATCTAGCAAGCCTTCTATATCCACTTTTAGTTTAAATAATTTGTGTTGATTCTTTTCCACGTGTAATAATCATTGTTGTTGTTCCACAACAACGTGTAAAATCATATTTTCTGAAAACAGACGATCTTAATTTTTTTATTTTTTAATTATTGTAATTCTTACTATTTTTAAATGAGCACTTCTGACACAATGTTGAGAATCATTAGTATAGTCCTAATATCCCAGAAAAGGTTCAAGATTTTGCCATCAAATATGCTGTGGAGGAAAGAGCCTATTGAAAATGATAGAGGACCTCGTTGGTTTGCCCATGACAGAATTTGGGAAGGGCTCGGCTTGGCTTGGCTTGGCTTGAGAAGCCTGGCATGCTGCAGTCTATGGGGTTGCAAAGAGTCAGACACGACTGAATGACTGAACTGAACTGAACTTGCTTGGCTTGGCTGTTCATCTGTTTCATGTGGTTTCAGCTGGGGTGGTTGGGACAGGAGGACCCACTTCCAAGACCTCTTTTGCAACCACACATCTGTGTTCTTGACTTCTCCTGGCACTCCACATGATTTGGCTTTTCCTGGTACGGCAGTCTCAGAGTGAGTGGACTTTGTAAATGCTGTCTGGTTTCAATGTTGTCTGATTTCCTCAAGAACAAGTGTTTCTCTTTCAGACCTAAAATTCTACAAGTTGGAGTCCATGAATTCATACACATTGAAATTTAACTTATCTATTTAATTAATAAAACATTTCTAAACGTTGGACATAACCAAATTTCAGTAAAATGGTGTCAGGAATAGGTAAATAATTCCTTGCTTTCTTGTGATGAAAAGACTTTTACTTTTGAGGTTAAAATTATCTAGAGCAGTGGGAGGGTGGCAGGTGCATGTATAAGTTGAATGTGAGAAGATGGGTATAAAACTGTGTAGGTGAGGTGTGGGTGAGAAGGGAGTATGAAATGGAGAGAGCGGGCAGGCCACAGGAAGCTGGGCAGACCACAGGAAACTGGCTGGAAAAAAAAGAAACTTTTCTTAATTAAAAAGCAAGAATGAAACAACCCAAAGACAATGGAAAATCTCACACATAAGGTCTGTGAAGAGGTAGAAACCAAAAATAAGCATACATGTGTTCAGAGAAACACAAGTGGCTGGTCAATTACATTCTACTCTCATTTTTGTGTTATTTCTCAGGACTTTATGCCAATGATAGTGTAATTTTAAAAAAAAGAGCAAAAATTTCCTGTAGAAATGAACTTAAATAGTATTTTGTAAAACTTAGATATCCAGCTTTATGATTCCAGTAGTTTAAAAAACTGCTCAATTGAAGTTTGAAGCATGTTAAATTAGAGAGTCAGAATGATCTTTGAGTCCGTCTCTGGTCTCAAGCTCAATAGTGTACATAAATAGTTGTCCACTAGGTGTCTCTTTGCATATATCTTATGATTCCAGAGACCGCTAATCTAGTTCTAAAGGCAACAGTGCATGGATTGTATCAACAAATGTCACAATTTGGGGATATTTCGCAGTGGCTTTTGGCTCAGCAGGTAAAGAATCTGCCTGCAATGCAGGAGACGCAGGAGATTTGGGTTCAGTCCTGGTCCTTGTGGGGAAAATCCTCTGGAGGAGGAAATGGCCACCCACTCCAGTATGCTTGCCTCGGAAATTCCATGGACAGAGGAGCCTGTCAGGCAACAGACACACACATACACACACACACACACATGAGAATGGGTTTAATAATTTAACAGCTCTTCTTAGATAATAAATAGATATACATCTTGGCAAGAACTCTAATACTTCTTTAAAAATATTGGAGACATTAACCAAGAATTTTTCAGCAGACACAAAAATCAGATGCTTGCATCAAGGTTGTTGAGAGACTGATACAGATATTTAGGAGTGCAACCAGGAAGTGAGCCCTATGTTAGTTATGAATGAAGTCTTGGCAAGGGTGCTTAATTCGGAAACAAACTGCATTTGAGTCTCTGATGTCTCTTTCTAGGTACTATATTCCTTGCTGACCAGATCCTTCAAAATCACCCCGTGGCAGCTGATCTGTAGCCCTTTGAGTGTATGCTTAGTCGCTCAATCGTATCCGACTCTTTGCAACCCCATGGACTGTAGCCCACCAGGCTCCTCTGTCCATGGGATTCTCCAGGCAAGAATACTGGAGTGGGTTGCCATTTCCTCCTTCAGAGGATCTTCACGACCCCAGGGTTGAACCCATGTCTCTTACATCTCCTGCATTGGCAGGCAGATTCTTTACCACTGAGCCACCTGGGAAGGTCAGCCCTTTGAGTAAAAGATGTCAATTGTGGTGAGTCACATAAAGCTTCTCCGAATTGTTCAAATTTGGTAAATTGTTTAAGTTCACTCTAACCTGTCTTAAAGTAGAGGGAGGGTCAGAATAAGCCAACAGATATTTATTAGGTGCCTACTGTATGCCTGGCCTAAAGTGTCTACAAGAATTATGGCACTCAATTGATTCTCTAAGAATGTGATGAGATTTACTGTTTGCAGAAAAGTTAAGCATGATGTCTAGGAGAAGTTGAAAAGGCAAAGTGTATGATAAGAGGCAGCACTGCTAATATCCAAAGGACTCCAAGCTGGGAGTCTGAAGACTTGAATTCAGATTTTGCCTTGATGACTTACTAGCCATGTGAAGTAGCTGGTTAACGTGCTCTGTATATCAGTTTCTTTATTTGTGAAAGTGCAGGTATTGTTGCTTTACTGAGTTGATGTGAAGACTGCAAAGAATTTTTGAGAATCCTGCCGAGTGTCACTGTCAACCTAAGAGAAGAGAAGTCGCCTTTTTTTTTTTTTTATAAAGGCTGTACCTGTGCTCAGATGCTCAGTTGTGTTAGACTCTTTGCAACCCCATGAACCCACCAGAATCCTCTGTGCGTGGGATTTCCCAGGCAAGAATACTGGACTAAGGTGCCATTTCCTCATCCAGGGCGTCTTTCTGACCCAGGGATCGAACCTGCATCCCTTACTACCTCCTCCTGCCTTGGCGGGTGGGTTCTTTACCACTAGTGCCACCCTGGAAGCCCCATGGTTAAGGCAGCCTTTCTTGTGTTGATGCGCAGCAGGTTAGCTCCTTATGGTCGTGACCTCTCTTTTTGGATGGGGCCTCATGCACTATTTTGCAAAATCCTAAGTCCCATCAAAGCGGTATTTCCCAAGAAAGAATCAGCCAAACAAAAGAGGAATTTTTGTTCAACTCCAGAGCAACGGGTGCAAGCAGCAAGCAGCTTCTGTAATAGTTTTTCTAGCCTCTTTCTAGCCTGCAGTGGTTCCGTAGAAGAGGGCACTGCTGCATGGAGTTACACTTACTTTTGTGGCAAGAGGGTTCACTGGAAGGTTGTTGGGTAAAGCTTAATTAAGGTGACAGGCTGCCTCAGAGCAGTGTAAACACAGTCTGGATATCACAGTCAGAAACATGTATTCTTCCAGAGAGAGAAAATATGCCTTCAAGTCATGTGGAGAAATTTAGGGCTGCCTATAGAAAGGGAAGGGTGATCATTTGCCATTCTTGTCTGGCCCATCTTAGCACACAGCATCTCCTCTTGCCCCATACAGGCTGGAGTGAAGTGAATTTAGGGATCAGGTGTTGTTACTAGGAGCTGCCGCTGTGGACAAACAGGGTGTATGTACTTTGGGACACCCCGTAGCAGACCTAATAACTGATCCTTTGCGAGAAGGGCTACCAGTGGTTCCTGTGGCCTTGTCATAGGCCTGGAAGCCCTGTTCTTATTTGATGGAGCATACTGGGGCTAGACAGACCTTTGAGGAGGTTCCTTGGGTTTCCACCACAAATCTTATAAATCCAGCCTCAGCACACAGCTAGTTTGAATGCTAGAATGACTGACTCCTAGAAGTTCCTTCCATCTGTCACTGGTGCAGGAGAGGAGGCAGGTACTTTGCAGGCTTTATCTGCAGTGGTGCATGAAGTTGCTACTATGGTGTATGTTTTTGTGTGTGCGTATGTTAAGGGGGTGGGTGAAAGTATATTTTTCAGGGCCCCTGCCTTTATACATAATTTGAAGAGCCAAAAATCAGTGTGCTAACTCAGTTCTGGAGGTCTGGTGGGGTTAATCTGGGTGGGCATCATGGAATTTAAGACAATCCCAGGAACAGAATCAGTCCCATAGGTATGAGTCCCACTGGTCTCTGGGCATCTGGTTGACCCCACTAGCTGCTAAAGAGAGAGTGCCTTCTTGGGAGCAAAGAGTGCAGGGCACACGTGGGCAGCACTGGCTACACTGGGAGGGGGATTGGCAGGGCTCCAGTCTCTCGTCAGAGCCCTAGACCATGCTGGGTTGCAGATCATAATCTGTGAGTCTTTCAGGTTCTGGAAGCTGCAAAAGGACCTATATGTCTGAGGTCAAAGGTGTAAGGGAGCTTCGTGCCTCGCTAAGAGGGGGCGGCCACCAGCCTTCTGGGTTGGTGCAGGTTCCTTCAAGAGGTAGAAGAGGGATTGCTGGTCATCGCTTACAGTTTGCCACCTGCCCGTTACTATGGTAAAAACGATCGTTTAGGGATAGAGCTTGACATTATTGGCTGAAAGAAGGGCTTTTCCATCTTAGATTTGTGGATTTTTTTTTGTCTAAATTGTGATTGTCAGGGCTAGAAGTGTATGTGGGAAGGCAGGAGGGAGAAGAAAAGAAAACATGAGGGCTGCCAATCTTCCCAGACGATGGATCACAGCATTTCAGTGGTGTTGAAAGTAAAGTAATTTTAATTATAGTTTCTGTTTTAAAAAAAGCTGCAACTCTTAAAACCATCTGTCGGATTATCCTCAAAGTGGAGAGACCACAGAAAAGAAATGCAGTGAAATGAGTGGAAGAGTTAAAGACAAAAAAGAGAAAATAAATGAAAGAAGAATAATAAGACTTTTAAAACTTGTAGGAGAGATGGATTGGGACAGAATGACAATAAAGCTAAAAGGAAAAAGTTTGCAATAATTTGAATAAATTTCTCCCTTTCATAAATTTCCCGGACAAAATAACCACAGACGAGCCTACCCAATACATCCCTGCATGCATGCTCCCCGGGGGGCAGGGGTGAAGGGGGGCATCTTGAATTTTGCTCCCTTCTCTCCTACTCTGCCTTAATAAGAGACGTCCTGCTAAGGAGCAAAGTCAGTGGATTGTTTCATGTCCTTCACTTTTTTATCTGAGCAAAGATGTATTTTCTCTGCTGCTCCCATGGTGTTGCTATGATGGACAGTCACTTAACAGAAGATGCTTACAGGCTGGTGTCGTTGCTGGAGTGTGTAC
This sequence comes from Neotragus moschatus, assembly GCA_006410615.1. Taxonomy (NCBI): domain Eukaryota; kingdom Metazoa; phylum Chordata; class Mammalia; order Artiodactyla; family Bovidae; genus Neotragus; species Neotragus moschatus. The sequence continues at coordinate 236,897 of SJYA01001396.1, read as the reverse complement.
TTCGTTGTCACACATTTTCCATGCTTTGTGGTGATTGAGAGTTCTGCCTTAAGGGTGACCAGCATTTTCTGCTTCCGAAGAGCCCTAGTTTTTGGATTAAGAATAATGCACATTGTTTGCCTATGCTCTTGAATTGTCTATAAATCCATTTACTATTCTGAGAGTGTCTTGTTGAACGCTAACACTGTAATTTTAAAGGATAAGCCTGTTGTGAATGAATCTATTGGCTTTTAAACTTTTTGTTTTCACTTAAGGCTCCATGAAAAGGAGAATAAGTCTAGCCCATAGTTTCCTTCAAACGGAAAACTATCTTGAGGTCATAATAAATTGTCTCCTTTAAAAGGGTAGGCATGGTACTTGTTTTACTACATCATTCCAAAGATTATAATTAAGACAGTTACTTTTGGATCAATGGAAACTATAACTGCCTTTAGTGATTTTTTTTTTAAGTTAAAAAATTCTAACTATCAACTGTCTGCTTCATCAATAGTGCATTTGTTGTGTATTGATATTCTTAATTTATTTTTTGGTTTTAAAATGATGTGGGATCAGAATACATATTTCTACTTAACTAGTTTACCAAAAAGTTTCTAAAATAAGTTGCTAGAATGAAGTTTGTTAGGATAAAACAAAAAGGAACAATTCTTCACCAGCGTCTTAGCTAGCTTGGGCTGCTGTACCAAAATATTGTAAACAAGGGGGCTTATCAAAAGAAATTCACTTCTTACAGTTCTGGAGGCTGGAAGTTCAAGAACATGGTATCAGCTTGGTTAGGTTCAAGTACGATCTCTCTTCTGGGTTGCAGACTGCTGATTCTTCTTGTAGTTACACATGGGGAGAGAGTGAGTCTGGTCCCTTCTTCTGAGGGCACTAATTTCATTTATGAGGGCTCCCCCATACTGCATCATGACCTAATTACCTTCCAAAGTCCTCACCTCCAAATACTATCACGCTTGGAATTAGATGTCAACATATGAATTTTGCAGGGACACAAACATTCAGTCCAGAAAACCAGTAATAAATTTAGGAGCAGTCTCATCTTTGGAATTGTAATGAAATATATTTCCACTTTTCAATTACAGGACTTATCAGAAATACAAATATTTTATTTGATTTCATTTCAGAAATACAAATATTTTATTTAATTTCATTTCAGAAATACAAATATTTTATTTGATTTCATCTCACTGACTTAAAAAATAGTAATGATCTTAGTGTTTTTGCTAAGTCTCGTGTGGTATTGGGAGAAGGCAATGGCAACCCACTCCAGAACTCTTGCCTGGGAAATCTCATGGATGGAGGAGCCTGGTGGGCTGCAGTCCATGGGGTCGCTGAGTCGGACATGACTGAGTGACTTCACTTTTACTTTTCACTTTCATGCATTGTGTTCTCCAGTGTTCTTGCCTGCAGAATCCCAGGGATGGGGGAGCCTGGTAGGCTGCTGTCTATGGGGTCACACAGAGTCGAACATGACTGAAACGACTTAGCAGCAGCATGTGATATTGTGTTAAGGAATTGTTCTTTAAAGAAGATACTTGTCTCAGATATGACTGAGAAAACTATTTCCTTAAACTCTCAAATAAGGTACCAAAAATGTCTCTAGGAGAGTAGGTTAGGGAGGTTATTCAACCTTGAAGTGGGAAAGCTATTTTATTTGATGAAACCTGTTATCTAACTTGTTCAAACCCTTTAGCTGTGTGCTGACTCCATTAGGAAGAATAGTTTTCTATAATAAAGCTATTTCTGGGTAATTACACCCATTCTAGGTAATTGCTACCTCTTGTTGAGCATCCGTGTGTCTCCCATATGATATTTTACTTAATTCTAACAAAATCCTATTGGCTGGTTATTGTCATTTCTGTTTAACGGAGGAAGCTCTTACTATTTAGAGAAATTAGGTGATGGTTTTTTTTTTTTTTTTTTTTAATGTTTCCACATTTAAGTGGTGGAGTGAGACCTGTTTGGCCCTAAACCATGTGTGTGCAGTGATTTTAAAACATTTTTTTTGGTTGGTTGTATATCTATGAAATAATATGGAAACCCTACATACTTCCTCAAATTTTAAGTTGTCACCCAGAGTTTATATCATACGTTTAAACAGTTGCAAAAGATGTAATTTGTGGCATGTTATGAATCTTGACAGTGAAGAAAGGTTATACATGCTAAGTCACGTCAATCATGTCTGACTCTTTGCAGCCCTATGCACTATAGCCTGCCAGACGCCTCTGTCCATGGGATTTTCCAAGCAGGCATATGGGAGTGGGTTGCCATGCCCCCCTCCAGGAGATCTTCCTGACCCCGAATCAAACCCGTGTCTCCTATGGCTCCCGCCACTGGGAAAGCCTGAAAAATGTTATATTCTCTTTAAATATAACATTAAATAAAAGCCACCGCATTAAGCACGGTGGAGAGGAGCTACCCCACGTCCAAGGTCAGGGGCAGCAGCCTAGAGTGCCAGGCTGCAACGGCGCAGGAACGGCCGAGAGGAGCTACCCTGCGTCCGAGGTCAGTGGTGGCTGGGAAAAGCTACCCTGAGTCCAAGGTGAGGGGCAGCAGCCGGGAGGAGACACCTCGCGTCTGAAGTCAGGGCCGCGGCCAGGGGGAGCTACCCCGCATCCGATGCCAGTGGCAGCCGGGAGGAGACACCCCGAGTCCGAGGTCAGGGCCAGCCTGGAGAAGACACCTCGCGCTTGAGGCCAGGGGCGGTGACACTGAGGAGCCACCCCTAGCCCGAGGCCAGGGGTGGCAGCTGGGAAGAGCCACCCATGCCTGAGGTCAGGGCCGGCAGGGAGGAGCAACCCGAGGAGCGGTGGCTGCGCAGGGGCCTAGAGGAGCTATCCCAAGTTGAAGGTCAGGAACTGCGCAGCTGTAAGGAGATACCCCTCGTCCAAGGTAAGGAGCAGCAGGTGTGCTTGCTGGAGCAGCTGTGAAGAGATACCCCGGGCCCAAGGTAAGAGAAACCCAAGTAAGATGGTAGGTGTTGCAAGAGGGCATCAGAAGGCAGACGCACTGAAATCATACTCACAGGAAACTAGTCAATCGAATCACACTAGGACCAGAGCCTTGTCTAACTCAATGAAACCAAGCCATGCCTGTGGGGCAACCCAAGACGGGTGGGTCATGGTGGAGAGGTNGAGGAGAAGGGGACGACCGAGGATGAGATGGCTGGATGGCATCACTGACTCGATGGGTGTGAGTCTGAGTGAACTTCGGGAGTTGGTGATGGACAGGGAGGCCTGGCGTGCTGTGATTCATGGGGTTGCAAAGAGTCGGACACGACTGAGCGACTGAACTGAACTGAGCTTTCCCTCCAAGGCACTGATGTGTGAGTTGTATCATATAAACCTACATTTTTATAATAAAAAGTGAATGAAGTTCCACCGCACACATTTTCCCTACTGTTTCATTAAGAATATATTGTAAAACTCTTCTCATGTTTGGTATGGTGCTCAGTTGCTTCAGTTGTGTCTGACTCTTGCGACCCCATAGACTGTAGCCCACCAGGCTCCTCTGTCCATGGGATTCTTCAGGCACAAATACTGGAGTGGGTTGCCATGGCCTCCTCCAGAGGATCTTCTCACACCAGGAACTGAACCTGAGTCTCCTGTGTCTCCTGCATTGGCAGGTGGGGTCTTTGCCACTCGTGCCACCTGGGAAGCCCATAGTTGATGGTAGATAGTAAAGATTCAGCAAGTGTCAGCAGTCATTGTGAAGGTCACCACTGTCATCAACATCACCTTGACAGATTGTCCTCCAGCAAGGCTGTAATAATCGGGCATCCCAACAACAAATTTTTCTTTTCAACACCCTCCATCAAACTTGGCTTCTAACAATTTTTTTGTGTATGTCTGTCATGAAGATTAAAAATGGAATTAAGCTGTTGTTTTACTTTGAGATTATTTCATTACTAATGAGACTGAATATTGTGGTTGTTTAAGTCGTGTATTGTAGTTGCTAAGTCGTGTCTGACTCTTTGCGACTCCATGGACTGCCGCACACCAAGCTCCTCTGTCCTCCACTATCTCCTGGAGTTTGTTGAATTCATGTCCAGTGAGTCAGTGATGCTATCTAACCATCTCATCCTCTGCTGCTTCCTTCTCCTTCTCAATCTTTCCCAGCCTCAAAATCTTTTCCAATGAGTTGGCTCTTTGCATTAGGTAGCCAATGTTTGTCATTTGTATTTTTATGTTTCGAATTTTCCTTAACTTGTTATCTTATTAGTTTGATAATTATTTTGTTTTATAAAATTTTTAATAATTTTATTGAAGTATAGGTGATGATGTGTTAGTTTCTGGCGTACAACAAAGTGATTCAGTTTTATATAATATGTGAGTGAAGTGAAAGTCACTCAGTCGNGTTTGTCATTTGTATTTTTATGTTTCGAATTTTCCTTAACTTGTTATCTTATTAGTTTGATAATTATTTTGTTTTATAAAATTTTTAATAATTTTATTGAAGTATAGGTGATGATGTGTTAGTTTCTGGCGTACAACAAAGTGATTCAGTTTTATATAATATGTGAGTGAAGTGAAAGTCACTCAGTCGTGTCTGACTCTTTGTGACCCCATGGACTATATAGTCCATGGAATTCTCTAGGCCAGAATACTGGAGTGGGTAGCCTTTCCCTTCTCCAGGGGATCATCCCAACCCAGGGATCGAACCCAGGTCTCCTGCATTGCAGGGAGATTCTTTACCAGCTGAGCCACAAGGGAATATGTATAATATGTACATGAATACAAATGTATATGTATATATATATTTTATATAGTTTTTTAGATTATTTTCCATTATAGGTTATTATAAAGTGTTGAATATAGTGCCCTATGGTCTACAGTAGAACTTTGTTATTTATCTGTCTTGTATACTGTTCATTTGCTCATTCATATCTGACTCTTTGCTACCCCGTGGACTTCAGCATGCCAGGCTTCCCTGTCCATCACCAACTGTCAGAGCTTGCTCAAATGCATGTCCATCGAGTTGGTGATGCCATCCAACCATCTCATCCTCTGTTGTCACCTTCTCCTCCTGCCTTTAATCTTTCCCAGCATCAGAGTCTTTTCCAGTAAGTCAGTTCTTTTCATCAGGTTGCCGAAGGATTGGAGTTTCAGCTTCAGCATCAGTCCTTCCAATGAATATACAGGGCTGATTTCCTTTAGGACTGACTAGTTTGATCTCCTTGAAGTCCAAAGGGCTCTCAAGAGTCTTCTCCAACACCACAGTTTAAAGCATCAATTCTTCAGCACTCAGCTTTCTTTATAGTCCAACTCTCACATCCATACATGACTACTGGAAAAATCATCGCTTTGACTAGATGGACCTTTGTTGGCAAAGTAATGTCTCTGCTTTTTAATAAGCTGTCTAGGTTGGTCATAACTTTTCTTCCAAGGACCAAGTGTCTTTGAATTTCATAGCTGCAATCACCATCTGCAGTGATTTTGGAGCCCCCCAAAATGTAGTCTGTCAGTGTTTCCATTGTTTTCCCATCTATTTGCCATGAAATGATAGGACCAGATGCCATTTGGCATCTTTGTCTTTTGAATGTTGAGTTTTAAGTCAAAATTTTAACTCTTCTCTTTCACTTTCATCAAGAGACTCTTTAGTTCTTCTTTACTTTCTGCTGTAAGGGTGGTGTCATCTGCTGCATATCTGAGGTTATTGTTAATATCTCCCGGCAGTCTGGATCCCAGCTTGTGCTTCTTCCAGCCCTGCATTTCATTTGTGCTTCATCCAGCTTGGCATTTTGTATACTGTAGTGTGTATCTATTAATATGAAGCTCCTAACTATCCCTCCCCTTTTCCCTTTGGTAATCATAGTTTTGTTTTCCGTCTATCTGTGAGTCTGTTTCTGTTTTGTAAATAAGTTCATTTGTATCATTTTAAAAGATTTTATGTGTAACTGAAATAATATATTTGTCTTTCTCTGTTTGACTTATTTCACTTACTATGATAATCTCTAGGTTCTTACATGTTACTGCAAATGACATTATTTCATTCTTTTATATTGCTGAATAATATTCCATTGTATACATATCACAGTTTTTTCATTCACTCCCATGTCAGTGGACACTTAGCTTGCTTTCTTGTCTGGCTACTGTAGGGTGCGCGTATCTTTTCAAGTTAGAGTTTTCATCTTTTCTGGATATAGAGGCAGGAGTGGGATTGCTGTATCATATGGTAACTATTTTTAGTTTTTTAAGAAATCTCCATACTATTTGCCACAGTGGCTGCACCAATTTACATTCCCACCAAAAGTGTAGGAGGGTTCCCCTTTCTCCACATCCTCTCCAGCATTTACTATTTGTAGAATTTTTGATGACAGTTATTCTGACTGGTGTGAGGTGATACTGCATTGTAGTTTTGGCTTGCATTTCTCTAATAATTAGCAACGTTATATGTCTTTTCATGTGCCTGTTGGCCATTTGTATGTCTTCTTAGGAGAGATGTCTATTTATGAATAGATCTTTTGCCCATTTTTTGGTTGGATTGCTTATTCTTCCTTTATTTTTTTGACATTGAGCTGTATGAGCTGTTTGCATATTTTGGAAATTAATCCCTTGTCAGTTCTAGCATTTGCAAACATTTTCTCCCATTCCATAGGTTGTCTTTTTGTTTTGTTTATGATTTCCTTCGCTGTGCAAAAACTTTTAAGTTTGATTAGGCCCATTTGTTTTTTTTTAATTTTTGTTTCTTTTGTCTTGGGAGACTGACCTGAGAAGACATTGCTACAATTTATGACAGAGAACATTCCTTCTATGTCCTCTTCTAGGAGTTTTATCGTGTCATGTCTTGCATTTAAATCTTTTTTATTTTTTAATTTTTACAGTGTTGTGTGTTGATTTCTGCCATATGACAATGCAAATCAGCCATAATTATACATCTGTCCCTTCCCTCTTGAGCTTCCCTCCCCTGCCCCATTCTACCCTTCTAAGTCATCACAGAGCACCAGACTGGGATCCCTGTTATACAGCAACTTCTCAACAACTGTCCATTTTACACATGATAGCATATTTGTTGGTGCTACGTTCTCCATTCATCCCACTCTCTCCCTCCCTATCTGTGTCCACAAGTCCATTCCCTACATTTGCATCATCATTCCTTCCCTGCAAATAGGTTCATCAATACCATTTTTCTGGATTCCATATACATGCATTAATATATGGTATCTGTTTTTCTCACTCTGGCTTACTTCATTCTGTGTAACAGGCTCTAGGTTCATCCACCTCACTAGAACTGACTCAAATTTGTTTTTTTTTAATGGCTAAGTAATATTCCATTGTGAATATATGCTACGTATTCTCTATCCATTCATCTGTCTATGGACATCTAGACTGCTTCCATGTCCTAGCTGTTGTACATAGTGCTGCAATGAACACTAGGGTATATGTGTCTTTCAGAACTTTGGTTTCTTTTTTTTTGGAATATATGCCCAGTAGTGGGGTTGCTGGGTCATATGGTAGATTTTTTCCTAGTTTTTTAGGGACTCTCTGTATTATTCTCCATAATGGCTGTGTCAGTCTACATTCCCACCAACAGTGTTGGAGGGTTCCCTTTTATCTATATCCTCTCCAGCATTTATTGTTTGTATATTTTTTGATGATGGCCATTTTGACTGGTGTGAAGTGATACCTCATTGTAATTTTGATTTGCATTTCTCTGATAATTAGTGGTGTTGAGCATCTATTCACGTGTTTATTGTATGTCTTCTTTGGAGAAATGTCTGTTTAGGTTTTCTGTCCATTTTTTAAATTGGGCTTTTTGTTTTCCTGACGTTGAACCGTATGAGCTGTTTATATATTATGGGGGTTAATCTTTTGTCAGTTGTTTCACTTGCAATTATATCTTCCCATTCTGAGGGCTGTCTTTTAATCCTGTTTATTGTTTCCTTTGCAGAAGCTTTTAAGTTTAGTTAGGTCCCAATTGTTTATTTTTGTTTTTATTTCCAATACTCTAGGAGGTGGATCAAAGAGGATCTCACTGTGATTTATGGCAAAGTGTGTACTGCCTATTTTTTCCTCTGAGAGCTTTATAGTCACTTACATTTAAGTCTTTAATCCATTTTGAGTTCATTTTTGTGTATGGTGTGAGGGAGTATTCTGACTTCATTGATTTACATGCAGCTGTCAAGCTGTCCCAGCAACCCCTGCTGAAGAAGAGACTGTCTTTTCTCCATTGTATACTCTTGCTTCCCTTGTCAAAGATGAATCAACCATAGGTCTGTGGGTCTGTTTCTAGACTCTTTATTCTGTTTCATTGACCCATATGTCTGTTTTCATGTCATTGCCATGATATTTTGATTACTGTAGTTTTGTAGTATTGTCTGAAGTCTGGGAGAGTCTTGCTTCTTGTTCTTCTTCAGGATTGCTTTGGCAATTCTGTATATTTTGTGGTTCCATATAAATTTTAGGATTGTTTAATTCTGTGAAAAATGTCATGGGTTATTTATAGGGATTGCATTGAATCTGTAGATTGCTTTAGGTAGTGTGGTCATTTTTAATAATATTAATACTTCCAATTCATGAGCATGGGTTATCTTTCCATTTCTTTGAATTGGCTTTAGTTTCCTTTATCAATGCATTATAGTTCTCAGTGTACAAATCTTTCATCTCCTTGATCAGGTTTATTTCAAGGTATTTTATTTTTTGACTTGATTTTCAAAGAGATTGCCTTTTTACTTCTTCTTTCTGACTTTCCTTTTCTCCTTGTATCTGGATATGTTTCCTTCTTTAGGTCTAGGAAGTTTTCAGCTGTAATTTCTTCAAATACATTTTTGATCCCCTTTTCTCTTTTTTTCCCTTCTGGTACCCTTATTATGTGTAGATTGGTGTGCTTTATATTATCTCATAGGTCTCATATATTGCTTTCTTTTTTTTTTCATTTTTCTATCTGTTTTCTCTTCTGATTGGGTATTTTCTAGGTCACTTTTCTGTTTGGAATTGTTTAATTTGCTATTTATTGCCTTAAGCTCAGTTTTCATCTCGGCAATTGAGTTGTCTAATGTTAATTGGCCCCTCTATATAGTTTCCAGTTCCTTGATACAGTGATCCCCATTTCTAGCAATAATCTTTCTTAATTTCTTCAGAATTTGTATTATTTCCTTTTTGAACTCAGGGTCTAGTAAACTGAAAAAGCTGGTTTCATTGTTTGCTCTTTCAGGCGACTTCTCTTGTTCTTTTATTGGTGAATAGTTTCTCTGGTTCTTCATTTTAGTTATATTTCTGTGACTCAGTTTAGGAGAACAGTTATCTGTTGTGGTCCTGAAGGGCTGTTTTTTATGTGGGAACATTCTATATGAGTCTTGCTGATGCCAGGGCTGCTTTTGGTATGGATATCTGCCACATCGTTCTTCAGGGGTGGTGTGCTAGCCAGTACCCCTTTTTCAGGGGGTGAAGGTTATGTTGTGGTGACTAGAGGCCGCACTGGTTTTTGGAGGGGTCTCCTCTTTGCTCTGCGGTTCTCATAGCTCTGTCAAGGGCAGGGCCTGTTCTCCAGCTGTTGGAGAAGAAGCGCTCAGATCTGGTTCTAAGCTGCGGTGTGAGGTAGGCAGGACTTTTGCTGGTAACGGAGCCCGTGGGTATTCTTCCACCAGAGCTATCCACTGGGACGTGCTCTCTGTGACATCCCCTGACACCCTTGTGTGTGCTCACGAAGTGCACCGTTGCCGAAACTGCCCTTTGCCCCACCTCAGCAAAGGAAAAGCCGGTAGTCAGCTAGGAAGTCCTTCCGGTGCTATGCTCAGGAAGCTGCCGGTGGTGTGAATCTTCTGTGAAAGTCACGCACTCACCAGGAATCAGTTCAGATTTCAGCCCCGCCTTGCGTATGGGCCACCCACATGTGCTTGTGCGTGCCCAGAGCTTGTAGAGTGGAGCTGCACCCTCTGTGAGCAAGCTGGGGATGAAGCTGCTCTGGTGGGGCCATGCCCCTTCCTTCGCACGTGCATTGACACATAGAGTTCCCATGGGTCCTATACCCACCTCCAGTGGCCTGAACCATTCTTGAGGCCTTTGGGATTGTCGCTACATCCAAACCAAATCTCCCTGGGTCTGTCTGCTGAAGTCCTGTGTACCAGCAACCAGCCACCACCGTGCCCTCCACCAGGCATGCATCTCAGGCCGGGGTGAGCAGTGAGGTGGCCAGGGCCTTCTGGGCACCTTTCTCTCTGTCCTGCTCCTGCAGGCTGGCTGCTGTGCCCTCCTCTGAGCCCCTGAAACTCCATATCTGGCTGAGGAGTCCCAGAGTGAGAGAAGCTTTCCTAGCTCAGGTCCATCCCAAGCTTCGTTGTTTTGTCCTTTCATCCTACCCAGTTATGCGGTGGCCTTTCTTGTAGTGTTGGTTCTATGAGCTCTTCAGCATTCAGCGGGTATTCTGTGAGAATTGTTCCACATGTAGATGTATTTTTGATGTATTTGTGGGAGGAGGTGAGCTCCATGTCCTTCTATTACACCGTCTTGGTCTCCCAGTCTACTTATTATTTTCTTATTGGTGAATAAGAGAACTGTTTAAGTTATGATTTTTATGTATTAAATGAATACTGCAAATGTTTTCACCAGCCTGTGACTTGATTTTCCATTTATGTTTTACTGTATTTTTTAAACAAGTGAGTTAAAAATTAAGTAAATTGGTTAGTCTTTTTTTGTGTGTGGTTTTTCTCTTTGGTATTTTACAAATAAATGTTTTATTCCTATCAATGTAATATAAATATGGCATTTTTGACATAAAGAAGGGCTATGCATTTTCAGAATTTGGGAACCATTGGTGTAAGAAATAAAGTCACATGGGGTATGGATCTGTCACTGGGAAGAGGTGAAAGGCTCTTTCCTTTGTAGAGAGTTTCAGTGGCTTGTGGATGTTTAACAAGTTTGCTGCTTATCAAAGGTCTGCAGATGTGAGATTTTTTTTCTTAATCTGAGGATATGAGATTTTCTTCTTTTTGTTTTCATCTTCTTTTCTTGAAACCAGAGTGTCTTGTTTCTCAGGTAATCCACTACAAAGTGCAATACATCAAAGAGGTCTCATCTTCATATTAAAGTTGAGATTTCTGAGGCTGAGGGATTGGTTACATTTTTGAAATTGTTCAGTTAATACCATCAGAACAATAGTAATGGATCAGATATGTCCACATCTTACATTATGTTGTTTATCTTGAAGATGAACATATTTTCACTTTTCAAAAATGTATGTTTATGTATGATAATTATTGTTTAGTTGCTCAGTCATGTCTGACTCTTTGCCACCCCATGGACTGTAGCCAGGCTCCTCTGTCCTTGGGATTTCCCAGGCAAGAATACTGAAATAGACTTGCATTTCCTTCTCCCGGGGAACTTCCTGACCCAGGGATAGAACCTGTGTCTCTTGCATTGTATGCTGATTCTTTATCGCTGAGTCACCAGGTAAGCCCATAATACATTATTAAGTAGATAAAAAATATATATTATATATGTTGCTGTAGACTTGAAAGAAATACTGACACATGTGTGGTTAAAATTCTGGCTTATGTTATTAACTCAGTTTTTAACATTTGGCTTATTCTGAATTAAAAGGCCTTGTAATGAATTGCTTTTATTGTGAAATTCATCTATCAAAATACAAGTGCTTTTCTTCCTGTCAAGAAGAAATACAATTTTAAGAGTGATTTCCTCCAACATTTAACTGAAAATGCTTTTTCTCTTCTAGCTTTTGTTTCTACCAATCTGACGTCATACATGGCTACTGATGGCAATGAGCTTGTAAGTATTCTGTGGAATGTTCAGACTTCAAGTATCGTCAGTTTGATGAATGAGTAAAAAATTAGGTTGATTTTCAGTTTGACTATCTACTTATTGTCCGTTTCATTAGTCATAGTGGAATGAAAGAGCTTCCCTAGTAGCTTAGATGGTAAAGCATTTGCCTGCAATACAGGAGACCTGGGTTCGATCCAGGGGTTGGGAAGATCCCCTGGAGAAGGGAATGGCAAACCACTCCAGTACTTTTGCCTGGAGTATTCCATGGACAGAGGAGCCTGGTGTGCTACAGTCCATGGGGTTGCAAAGAGTCAGACACGACTAAGCAACTAACACACACAATAGAGTTAAATGATCCCTTTGTTAGAGTTCGAAAGTTTCTTATCACCAAGCATTTGTTTAAGACCCCTAGCTGTTTAAATATCATGAAACATAGCCACAAATTTGATATACTGTACCTAAATTTGTCTCTATTTTCAATTAATTCTGGTATAGTATGACCTCTCATGCAACTTCAATGGGAATAATTATGCTAATTATTGTGCCAAAATTATAGGTTCCTTTTAAAATAATTTTATAGCCATAAATTTGCCTAAATTAGGTAAGTCAATTAAGCAAATTTCCTCTATTAGATGAGAAAACTCATGCAAGGAAAATAGAGATGCTGATATAACATGATACTTCAGATGGAAGGGGATGCTCAGACTATAGCCCACCAGGCCCCTCTGCCCATGGAGTTTTTCAGACAAGGATACTGGAGTGGGTTGCCTTTTCCTCCTGCAGGGGATCTTCCTGACCCAGGGATTGAATCTGCATCTCTTGTGTCTCCTGCATTTGCAGGCAGATTCTTTACCACTAGTGCCACCTGGGAAGCCCCTTTATTGGTTGGTTATGCAGGGAAAATAGAGAAGTTAGTATAAGTAACATGACGCTTCAGATGGAAGAGGATGCAGTGCAGTATGGGATTGGATGGCGTGCATCTTTTGGCGAATCTAGTGACTTCATGATGAATGCATAGGACAGAGTTTTGGGGTAGAGCCAAAAGCAGAAGCAGAAGTGGGGTGCTGAGAAAATATAGTATAGACTTCCTGCCAAATAGGGAACGTGGACAGTGGTTTCCTGATGCATATTAAGGAATGGATGTCAAGGCAAGTTGTATTACAGTGACAGAGAAATTGAGTGAACTAGACAGCTGCTGGAAGAGATACCTTACTAAAAAGCAAGACAGCATATTAATTCTCTGCTTGATAACAATTTCATATTCCAGAGAGAGAGAAGGCAAAGAGCACTTTTGTTTTGATGCTTCTTCTAATTGAGGACATCTTTGCTAATGATGAAAAATGGTGGATAGTTTGGGAGACAGGGGTGCAGAAAACTAAAATGAAAATTATAGTCACTTATGCAACCTAGGAAATTCACTATCTAAAACTTGCTGGAAAAGGAAAGTCTGACTTTTTGCACATGAATGGGTGTGTGTTTGATAATAGAAATATGAATAATCACAGTGAAAATAGAAAATTTTTGCTAGGATTAGATATAAAGCTGTGTGTCAGTTGAGTTCAGTTCAGTTCAGTCGGTCAGTCATGTCTGACTCTTTGCGATCCCATGAACCACAGCACGCCAGGCTTCCCTGTCCATCACCAACTCCCAGAGTCCACCCAAACCCATGTCCATGGAGTCGGTGATGCCATCCAACCATCTCATCCTCTGGCGTCCCCTTCTCCTGCCCTCAATCTTTCCCAGCATCAGGGTCTTTTCCAGTGAGTAGGCTCTTCGCATCAGGTGGCCAAAGTATTGGAGTTTCAGCTTCAATATCGGTCCTTCCCATGAACACCCAGGACTGATCTCCTTTAGGATGCACTGGCTGGATCTCCTTGCAGTCCAAGGGACTCTCAAGAGTCTTCGCCAATACCACAGTTCAAAAACATCAATTCTTCAGCACTCAGCTTTCTTTATAGTCCAACTCTCACAACCATACATGACCACTGGAAAAACCATAGGCTTGACTAGACAGACCTTTGTTGGCAAAGTAATGTCTCTAGTTTTTAATATGCTGTCTAGGTTCGTCATAACTTTTCTTCCAAGGAGTAAGCATCTTTTAATTTCATGGCTTCAATCACCATCTGCAGTGATTTTGGAGCCCAGAAAAATAAAGTCAGCCATTGTTTCCATTGTTTCTCCATCTATTTGCCATGAAGTGATGGGACCAGATGCCATGATCTTAGTTTTCAGAATGTTGAGCTTTAAGCCAATTTATTCACTCTCCTCTTTCACTTTCATCAAGAGGCCCTTTAGTTCTTCTTCACTTTCTGCCATAGGGTGGTGTCATCTGCATATCTGTGGTTATTAATATTTCTCCCGGCAATCTTGATTCTAGCTTGTGCTTCCTCTAGCCCAAAGTTCCTCGTGATGTGCCGGGGTCCAGCCCCGGCAGGTCCAGGGAATTCGAAGCGGGGACGGTGTCGGCGAGGAAAAACTTATTTAGAGATATAAGATTAGATTAGGAAATAATAGTATAGTGGGAAAATTAAGATGGAGAAAAGAGGCTGAATAACTTGGTTTACGGGGAAAACCAATAAAACCTCGAGACAAGAGGTTTGCACCATCTACATTGGGCTGCCGGCGCCCANCTACTTCATTCTGTACTCCAAGGCCAAATTTGCCTGTTCCTCCAGATGTTTCTTGACTTCCTACTTTTGCATTCCAGTCCCCTATATGAAAAAAACATCTCTTTTGGGTGTTCATTCTAGAAGGTCTTGTAGGTCTTCACAGAACTGTTCAACTTCAGCTTCTTCAGCGTCACTGGTCGGGGCATAGGCTTGAATTACCATGATATTGAATGGTTTGCCTTGGAAACAAATAGCGATCATTCTGTGTGAGATCAAAGGGGGGTCTTATGGTCAAGGACAAAAGCACACAGAGGTCACAGATCTGTAAAGACAGAATCAGGGAGACTCAGATTTAGAGTATCCAAAATTTATGAGAAACTTAAGAAAAAAATGCGTGTGATTATAAGCATGTGTATGTGTTATTTGGGAAAATGGCATGCAAAGAAAGAATTAGGACTGTTGAATCCTTGAGAAAGATAATGCAGGGTTTAATTCTGATGAAAAAAAAAGTAATCTTCCAGCTGGAAGGCGTTCATCTCATATGTTTAAGAGGAAATAGAAATTAAAATAATGAGGGCACCTAAGGACTTCAAATGAATAAATTGATTCATTGAAACATTCATTTAATGTTCACTGATTATCCCTCCTGAGTTTATTATGTGTCAGCCACTGTAGGAATTGAGATTTAATGGTGAGTTGAACCAAGTCAAAATCTCCATGTCTTTTAAAAAAAAAAGTATGGCCTTGGATTTTTGAACAAAGATGGCAGATCTGATTACCCAAGGACTAACGTATCATCCTGGAACTCCCAATCTACGGCTTTTACCGCTGTAATATGTAACCTGTTTCCCCTTTGGTTCTGGGCACAAGTGGATTCTGTTATTCTTGGTGGGAACTGTTTTTGGGTCTTTCTCATTTCATGAGCCATTATCCTCCACCCCTAGACTGAATCAGCTCAGCTCTCCTTGTGTGTCAGTTTCCCTGTTATTTTTATCTCACCGCCATCAGTGTCTGGCTGGGAATGCTTAATATCTCTCTCAAGCATTCCTTCCAGCTGCTTTTCAGTGGTTACTCTACTTTATCTTTACATTCAGGAAATTAGTTCCATTTTCTACTGTCATTTGTTCTCTAAATAATATGTAGCACCAGAGACCTATTTTTATACTAGGTGGTTTTGGTAGGCCTGACACATTTGACCTAATGACATCCCAAATTATCCTTCATTTCCACTAAACTAACATGTATTGAGCTGCGTGTGCTGAGCTCTCTGTTTGGTGCTGGGGTACTTAGAGGAGGAGCCGACCACCTGGTGGCGGCAGGGTGATACTTCTAAGGGACTTTTATTGACATGATAGGTATCATTGAAGTGGTATGTAAATAGTGCTAGTTCAAGAAACTAGGCTGTATGCATTTGAAATTTTATTATGTGCACAGTAAAAAAAAAACTGTTCTTTTTTTTGTTGTTGTTGAATTGTTGTTGTCTGATAATATCTTTCTCTTGCCTCTGATTTTCTCTCCTCTGAAGGGAAGCAGCAGGATTTTCAAAGCTAAAGCTTCACACAGAATCAAAAGGATTAGCTCATTAAGTTCTGTCTGTTTTAACACCTAAATGTTGGGCTGACCAAAAAGTCTATTCGGGTTTTTCCAGAAGATGTAACAACGGCCCAATATGTCCCCATCTTCGCAACACTTGCCATCCCCCTGCTCACTGGGCTCTTTGCCTCTCTCTGCACTTGTCTGCTCCCCTCAACTAACCTCTACCTGCCCAACAACAGCCAGAGTGAATCTGCCTACACATAGATGTGATTTTTCTACTCGTCTTTTTCCATCTGTTCAATGGCTTCCATTGGCTTTCAGATGAACTTTGTACTTTCCAGCATAATTTACAAGGCTTTGTGATGCGACTCGGCCCCTCTGACATGGTTTCCACCCCCAAACCTGCCATCCTCCGTGGTCCATGCCTCCTGACTTGTGCCTGCATCACCGTACCACCTCCTCTTATGCGTAGGTCTTTATCTGGAGGGCCTGCCCTGACTCCTCAGTTTTAGGTAAGCACTGTGATGGGGTGAGACCTTGTTATCCTTCTCAGTTCTCTTTCTTCTGTGTTTCCCTGGAAGCTATGTTAAAACCTTCTTGCCACTGAATTGCTGGTCCTTGGCACTGAGTGACTGTGCAGTAAGGGGTGGCTGAATAAGCAAAAACTATAATTTACCAACTTGTGACCTGAAAGAAAGCACTGCGATAACACCTTTAGGATCTGGGTCAGGGATTTTAGGGAAATTTCCACCCATTATGATTACATCTGGTACAGTCATTAAACATCCATTGTGTAGTTCTTATGAGGCTTTCCGTACATTACACTGTGCTTCTCCATGTGGCTCAGTGGTAGAGAATCCGCCTGCCAATGCAGGAGACATAAGAGACTTGAGTTTGATCTCTGGGTCACGAAGATCACCTGGAGAAGGAAATGGCAACCCACTTTAATATTCTTGCCCGGAAAATCCTACGGACAGGGGCACCTGGTGGGCTACAGTCCCTGGGGTCGCAGAAGGGTCAGACACAACTTAGCAACTAAACAACAGCAAGCAGCACAACGCTGTGGTCATTCAGCATTATACACTGAATCAGTGTGCTTAGTTTTCTCTTATGATTCATTTCTCATTAAAATAAACAGATAAACAAATAATAACGACAGGCATATGAGTCTTAAAGGCTTGGTTACTGAAGTCTCAGATTTTAGTAACAGCATTTTAGCTAAGGAAGGAAAGCAGCCTTAATTTAAGGATGACAAGGCTCAGAGAGAATGTGACACAATATCTCGTTTACTGTTGCACACAATTCTTTTACCTAAAGCTTTCAAGAATTGCTTTCAGGGATTGCTTGAGTAGGGAAGAAATGTCACAGTTCTCTTAGATCAAAACTTTATGACAGTGTTTTCTTAAAAATTGTTTAAAATAAATTTCCTTCCCTAAATGTTTTCTGGAAAAAAAAATGCCAAAGGAAAACTTTTTCCTGAAATGAAAGTCTTTGCATGGAAATCTGGAGAAAGCAATGGTNATGTCACAGTTCTCTTAGATCAAAACTTTATGACAGTGTTTTCTTAAAAATTGTTTAAAATAAATTTCCTTCCCTAAATGTTTTCTGGAAAAAAAAATGCCAAAGGAAAACTTTTTCCTGAAATGAAAGTCTTTGCATGGAAATCTGGAGAAAGCAATGGTAACCCACTCCAGTACTCTTGCCTGGAAAATCCCATGGACAGAGGAGCCTGGAAGGCTGCAGTCCATGGGATTGTGAAGAGTCGGACATGACTGAGCAACGTCACTTTCACTTTTCACTTTCATGCATTGGAGAAGGAAATGGCAACCCACTCCAGTGTTCTTGCCTGGAGAATCCCAGGGATGGTGGAGCCTGGTGGGCTGCCGTCTATGGGGTCGCACAGAGTCGGACATGACTGAAGCGACGCAGCAGCAGCAGCAGCAGCAGCATAGAAATCACAGTTGCTTGGCTCAGTCTTTCTGCTGATGAAGACAAGCTTACCGAATGTGAATGGACGCTTACTTCTGGTACTGTGGTCATTGGGATTTTTGCCTGTTGCTGGGACTGCCTCTGTGCAGCGATCTAACAACAAACTGGTCCTTGATGTGTGTGCTTTACCAAAAAAACCCTCTGCATACATTGTTCACAGAATGTGTATTGCCTGGTCCTTCTGTGCACTGTGTGCCGAGAACAGCTGCTGCGTGATTCCAGCCCCCTTGGGAACCTGCCCTGCCCCCCACTCCATCTCTCTGTCCGTGGTGTGTATCTCAAGGATGTGGAAATATTCAGGGATGAACTGAGGAATCTCTTTTCCACCTTTTTGGTCAACTGGAAAGAGCTGAAATGTTGGCAGCTTGCTTTAGTAGGCTCCATCGACAGAACTCTGTGTTGAATTGGCTGTGCCAACGTTGCTTTGCAGGCAGGAAGCTGCTGTGCGTATTTTCTGTCCCAAGTAGGACTTGGAGTGGAGAAGTACATGACAGCTGCCTGGGGAAAGATGACAGGGTGGGGGCTTGCTGGCTACCTCTGGAAGACTTGTGTCCCTCCACCCAGCACCTCTTCTCCACCCCATGTGTTCTTGTTTCTTGGGTTCCAGATTCTTAGTCTTTGGAAGATATGGTTAAAGCAGGATGCCAAAGAAAGCTACTGTGGTTTTTCAGGCGGTAGTATATTAGTTTGAAGTAGAGATTTGTCTTCCCTGGTGGTACAGAGGCTAAAGCGTCTGCCTGCAATGTGGGAGACCTGGGTTCGATCCCTGGGTCGGGAAGGTCCCCTGGCAAAGGAAATGGCAACCCACTCCAGTATTCTTGCCTGGAGAATCCCATGGACAGAGGAGCTTGGTGGGCTACAGTCCATGGGTCGCAAAGAGTCGGATACGGCTGAGCGACTGAGTGAGCGAGAGAGAGATTTGTCTGCTTCAGTCTCCTGTTGTTCTGGTCCCTGGTGGCTCAGTGGTAAAGAACCCGTCTGCCAATGCAGAAGATAAGGGTTTGATCCCTGGGTCAGGAAGATCCCCTGAAGAAAGAAATAGCAACCCACTCTAGTATTCTTGCCTAGGAAATCCCATGGACAGAGGAGCTTGGTGGGCTACAGTCCATGGGGCTGCAAGAGTTAGACATCATTTAACAACTGAACAACAACAAGCGGTTTGTCCAGCACAAGTCCATTTTACCTTTAAAGGAACATCCAGGGTCCTCTTTCAAGGTGGGTTCAAACTTAGTGTCAGTTGATCCCAGGAGCTTTTCTCTAGGTATGTGGCTTTCTGCGGGGAGAAGAATGCAGAGCAGTTTTGATGTTGCTTTTCTCTGCTGAGGTATTTTCAGCTCTGAGTAATCAAACACTAGATGGCTTTCCAGATATTTGTTAAATCTCCACTTGTACCAGACACTATCATTAAGGCATTATAGGAAGTAAAAGTTGACACAAGACACAGTTAACCTTTTGGTAAATATTTATCGAGTGTTCCCTGTGTGTTAGGCATTGGGCTAGGTGCTAGATTTTGAAGTCACGGCACGTTCAAGAATGTCAATTCTATTTTGAAGTTGTGGTCGATCTAAGCAGAGCTGTCATTTAACTATAGAGCTGATAAAGGAATTTGATAAACTTTAAGAAGCACCATTAACAGAGGAAGTGATTAAGTAATTACATGGGATGGGAGAAAAGCCTATATGAGATTAACCACAGTTGCTGGTTTGGACCACTGGATGGATTATGTCGCCACCGTGTCACCACTCAGATTTGTAAACAGATAAGTTATCAACCCATTTGAGAGGAGAGGCATCAGCAAACCATTGTGGATAAAAAAGACAGAAGAAGTAGAGTAGCCTCGAGCTAAACAGCAGACTTAGGAGTCTGAATGGCTGGGTGTCATGCTGGCTCTGTTGCCGCCTCAGCGGGATCCGAGGGGAGGTTACTTACCACACCAAGAGGAAGTTCCTTCCTTGTGAAATAGTGAAAATAGTACCTACTGTGAAGATCTTTGGGAACTAATAGAAATCAGTTCTTACAATGACTACAGACAAATAACCCTGAGTGAATATGAGATTGTTATAAGAGCTCACTGCCTTCTAAAGTCAGAGGGGGCTTCACGGTGGAGGTGGCATTTGACCTGGGTCTGAAAGGAAGGGTAAGTGTTAAGCAGATGAAAAATAGGGGAAGAGAATAAAGCACTCAAGTGTATGACATTGTTAAAGTGCCTGGCATTTCTGGGGGATAAAAGAAAAGTTCAGGGTGCCAGGAGAGGAACTGGACAGATGTCTTGGTGGTATACTGAAACCACTGTGGGAAGTGGTTTCAGTGTATGCAAAAATTAAGGATACATATATCCTATGACCGTGCAATCTACTCTCAGGTAAATACTCTAGCCCACGGACACAGGTGCCCATGTGTATTATATTGTACAATGGAAGTGATACAAAGTTGATCATTGCAACAATGTGGTGGCAGCGCACACATATGTTAAGTATGGGTTAATAGGTGAGTGGTGAATAAACTGTGGCATTTTCATTGACTGTACTGCTGTCTTAGAACTACAACTACTTATCTCAATGTGGAAAAAAAATCTCAAAAATACAATACTGAAAATTAAACACCTCCATTAATGCTATTCGGGCTTCCCTTGTAGCTCAATCGGTAAACAACCTGCCTGCAATGCAGGAGACCCAGGTTCGATTCCTGGGTCAGGAAGACCCCTGGAGAAGGAAATGGCAACCCACTCCAGTATTCTTGCCTGGAGAATCCCATGACAGAGGAGCCTAGCAGGCTGCAGTCCATGGGGTCATGAGTCGGACACGACTTATCGACTAAACCACCACCACCGTTAATGCTATTGCTTACGGTATTGTTAAATGCTCCTTATAAATACTAAATTTGCATGAGAATGGTAAATATCACATTCAGGTTAGTGTAACCTGGGGTGAATGAGACAGAAATGGAAAAGGGAAGTTGTATATCATGTATTCATATTTCATTCCCTTAAAAATAAAAACTAAGAAAGAAAGGAAGAAATGTGTACTCAATGAGTTAGAATATGAACAGCTGAGACTTTTGATATCGTGTAGTTAAATGGCTTTTCAGTTTCAACATGCCACTACCAGTGAACAAGTGTTTGTCTATAGTTTACTGCAGGAGAGGTTATAAGCACAGGAACATAGTTTTGAAAACACGTGTAACAGTCTCTGTCTTTTGGCTCTAGGACTCCTGTTACTCTCATGTCTCCTCTTTTCAGTCAAGATTCTGGAGAGACTAGTCTTTAGTGCTCTTAACACTTCTTAAATTCCCATTCCTCCCCAACCCACTGAAATTTGTTTTCTAGCCAATACAACGATGAAACTGTTTTGCCAAGGTCTCTGGGTCTCTGGGTAATTGCCAAGGTCTCAAGGTAATTTTTTCTTTCTCTTTTATACTGGTGAGTGTTTGATGGTTTTGGCTCACCTCTCCCTTCAGTCTTTCCCTCACTTCCACGACAATCCCTCTCCTGATTTTCTTGTTTTCCTTTGCTTGTCTGCCCTGTCTCCTGGCAGTCTCCATTCCTCTTAGTTCTGTGTAAACGCACTGGTCTTCCTTTGGATTTTGACTTCAATCCTTTTACATCCTACACATCTGAGTGATTTTACCCAAACTCAAGATTTCCACTCTCTATATGCTGATGATTCCTAATTTTATGTCTTTATTCCAGACTTCTCCCACATCTCTAGACTCGTAAATACTACACATGCTATTTTTTCCATGTGTCTTATATACATCAAATTCAATATGTTTACTCTGGATATATATGTATATATTCATAAATGCTGCTGTGTTAAGTTGCTTCAGCTGTGTTTGACTCTGTGCAACCTTATGGGCTGTAGCCCATCAGGCTCCTCTATTCATAGGATTCTCCAGGCGAGAATACTGGAATGGGCTGTCATTTCTCTACTTAAGCCATGTTCTCTATCAGCTCAGTTCAGTCGCTCAGTTGTGTCCGACTCTTTGTGACCCTATGGACTGTAGCACGCCAAGCCTCCCTCTCCATCACCAACTCCTGGAGTTTACTCAAACTCATGTCCATTAAGTCAGTGATGCCATTCAACCACCTCATCTTCTGTCATCCCCTTCTCCTCTCACCTTCAATCTGTCCCAGCATCAGGGTCTTTTCAAATGAGCCAGCTCTTCGCATCTGGTGGCCAAAGTATTGGAGTTTCGGCTTCAGCATCAGTCCTTCCAATGAACATTCAGGATTGATTTCCTTTAGGATGCATTGGTTGGATCTCCTTACAGTCCAAGGGACTCTCAAGAGTCTTCTCCAGCACCACAGTTCTCTATATTGTTGTCATTTATTCCACCGATAAGCTAGACACTCTTTCCCTGACATGTTTCTCTCGCTCACTTTCCACCTTCAGCTTCCTCCTCCTCACCCTCTTCTCCTTGCCCCTCCTTCTTTTTCTTCTCCTTCTTCTTTCTCTTCTCCCTAGTTCTTCTATTTCTCCAATTTCTTTTCAATGTAGAGAGTGCCATTGCTTCCAGCTTCTCCTCAAACTCCAATCCCCGCTTTTCTGTCCTCTTTCTTTATATAACATCAACACCCAAAGCAAATACCTTAAAGGTTAATACTTCGTGAATTTTAATCTTGAAATAAATATATGTATTTTACCGTTTCCTTTTGTGACTTTGGGCAAAACACTGAACCTTGATTTACTTCACTTTTCCCCTCTGACCTAAGTGCTGCTGCTGCTGCTAAATTGCTTCAGTCGTGTCTGACTCTGTGCGACCCCATAGACGCCAGCCCACCAGGCTCCTCCACCCCTGGGATTCTCCAGGCAAGAGTACTGGAGTGGGTTGCCATTTCCTTCTCCAGTGCAGGAAAATGAAAAGTGAAAGTGAAGTAGCTCAGTCGTGTCCGACTCTTAGCGACCCCATGGACTGCAGCCCACCAGGCTTCTCTGCCCATGGGATTTTCCAGGCAACAGTACTGGAGTGGGTGCCATTGCCTTCTCCTAAGTGGTGGGAAGGAAATCTAAAAAAGAGGGGATATACGTCTACATATGACTGATTCACTTTGCTGTATGGCAAGAGACTCATGCAACACTATAAAGTGATTATACTCCAATAAAAATTAATTAAAAAATTTTCTTCTCTGTAAAATGTGTGTCATAATAACATCTAAGCTGTAAATGTGACAATTCAGTCCAAGTATTTATGAAAAGACTCACCCTGGCTATGGCAAACACTAACTGTAAGCTTTATGTTTCCTGGTTAACATTGTTTTCAATTATTGTCTATTGTTGTTATAAAGTCCCTTATCTATCTTCATTTTTCACTATCAGAGGGTTTCTTTTCATATTAACTTGTAATATTTAAGGTGGCTAGTCTTCTGAAAAAAAGTAGCAAGTTTGTCATGTATTTTTACAGGTGAAATTTTAATATTTAAAGCTTGAAAATTCTCTTTACAAAACTGAGTTTAAGTTGCCAGGAAAAAGGAGAGATTTTGGGGGGGAGTTTTGTAGAGAAACTCCCTAATGGTTTTATCAGCTGGAACTGGCTTGGCCCCAAAAAATTTAGGAATTTTTGTGGCTTGGTTAATGGAGAAGGAAATGGCAACCCACTCCAGTATTCTTGCCTGGAAGATCCAATGGATGGAGGAGCCTGGTGGGCTATTGTCCATGGGGTCACAAAAAGTCGGACTGACTGAGTGACTGTTACTACCCTAGAGCTTTGAGGCTGTTTGTGTCCTTTGGCTCAGGCTGCTGGCCACCTCAAGTACTGGTAGCTTAAAATTGACAATGCTGTGAGGTTTTATACCGTGGTACTTGGGAAAATCAGGACCCATCATAGCATGTCATCGTATAATTTTAAGACGAGACCATTGTGAAGTTTGATGTAATGACAAACTATTTTTGGTGAATTTTAATATGTCACTGGTGAATTGTACTTTTGAACATTTAATTGCAATGTAAATTAGAAATCAGTATAATACTTACCCTTAACTTGGATGTGAACAGCGTCATTCCATATCAGAGGAGGCCCATTTGTATATTTAACACTGGTTCCTTTGTATATTTATACAGCATGTGTTTTTGAGTGATTAGTGACCAAGTGAATTTTTTAACCCCCCCCGAAAAAGTAAAAGAAAAATACTGTTTTTCCATAAAAAGGAAATATTTATTTAAAAGAAAAATTTCCTCAAATTTTAGAGCTGAATTAGGGCAAATTCAGAATTTTAAGTTTTATGTACAATATCCCAATAGGAAGAAAATCTTGTGAGAAAAATACCTTATTAGGCTTCAGATATTTGTTATGAAGAGACACAGATTCAATCCCTGGGTCAGGAAGATCACCTGGAGCAGGAAATGACAAGCCGTTCCAGTCTTCTTATCTGGGAAAATCCCATGGACTGAGGAGCCTGGCGGGCTGCTGTCTATAGGGTCACAAAGAGTCAGACATGGCTGAGCATACTTACACACACATTTGTTATAATGGTTATAATTCTCTATCAAAAAAAATGGTTTCATAAAATGCTCACTGTTTGCTTGGCTTTTTCTTGCTCATCTAGTGGAATAAACCACATGTGAGATCTTTTTGAAACTGACGAGTTCGTGGGTTCCACTTCCTGTTGTGAGGAGTTAGACATATCTCTAACTTAACTAAAGTTCTCAAGATTGTTTTCATTCTTTCATGTAAACCAGTTTAGGTTTCAAGTTCATGTCGATCAAGTGAAAATGCAATTCCTGCTAATTTATCATTCCTGTAATATGCAGCTCAGCTCTGGTTGGGGGAAACATTTTGAACACTTATACAGATTTTATGATCATTTGCCTTAGGAAAAGTTCTGTCTGAGGGGTAGGGCTGACTCAATGACTAAAATCCTTGCCCCCGTTTTTATTTTTTTTTTGAAAGGAAATAAAAATTATATTTATCAGTTAAGAACAAAGCTAACTAAAGCACAAACTGGAAAACAGAACTAAAGCAAGGTGCCAAATGGGCAATAAATCAATGAAAACAAAACTAACAAATATGTTGAGAGGAGAGGAGAAAAAGAAAAGAAAGAAAGAGTAGATATGCAAAATTAAATAGAGGTAGATGAAGATTTATATACATTAAAGATTAACTACAAGGAGAAAATAGCAGTAGGAAAGGCAAACAAAAGAATGCATGAAAAACAGAATATGTTTTAAAAAATAAAAGTTAAAATTTTTGATAGTTTTTCTCCTGTAATTGAGATCTAATCTTAATGCATTATGGTCAGAAAAGTTGCTTGGAATGATTTCGATATTTTTGAATTTTTTTAAAAAAAGAGTCTGAATAAAGTCCTCTCGGTTTTGGGTACTCACCCTGCTTGAGGTATTGCCCAGCCTAGAGCCCCACTTCTCATTAGCCCAGGTGTGAGAATTTAGCATCGACCGATGCCTGTTCTGGGGCCACGTCGAGACAGAGCATGGAGTTTGATAGAGGGTTTTCTCTAGAACCAGCCGTCGGCTTGTATGGTAGAACTGGAAAGACCTTGTCAAACTGTGCTGTGCTGAGTTGCTTGAGTTGTGTTAGACTTTTTGCAACCCCATGGACTGTAGCCCACTAGGCTCCTCTGTCCATGTAATTTTCTAGGCAAGAATACTGGAGCGAGTTGCCATTTTCTCCTTCAGGGCATCTTCCCAACCTGGGGACTGAACCGATGTCTCTTACGTCTCATCCCCTGCATTGGTAACAGGAGATACCTTTACTCCTAGCGTCACCTGGGAAGCCTGCTGCTGCTGCTAAGTCGCTTGAGTCGTGTCTGACTCTGTGCGACCCCATAGACGGCAGCCTACCAGGTTCCCCCGTCCCCGGGATTCTCCAGGCAAGAACATTGGAGTGGGTTGCCATTGCCTTCTCCAGTGCATGAAAGTGAAGTGAAAGTGAAGTCACTCAGTCGTGTCCGACTCTTCGTGACTCCATGGACTGCAGCCCACCAGGCTCCTCCATCCATGGGATTTTCCAGGCAAGAGGACTAGCCCATAATTGATGGATGGAGGAGATTCACCTGCTCCCAGTCAGGAGGGATGGAGCNTTTTTTAACCCCCCCCGAAAAAGTAAAAGAAAAATACTGTTTTTCCATAAAAAGGAAATATTTATTTAAAAGAAAAATTTCCTCAAATTTTAGAGCTGAATTAGGGCAAATTCAGAATTTTAAGTTTTATGTACAATATCCCAATAGGAAGAAAATCTTGTGAGAAAAATACCTTATTAGGCTTCAGATATTTGTTATGAAGAGACACAGATTCAATCCCTGGGTCAGGAAGATCACCTGGAGCAGGAAATGACAAGCCGTTCCAGTCTTCTTATCTGGGAAAATCCCATGGACTGAGGAGCCTGGCGGGCTGCTGTCTATAGGGTCACAAAGAGTCAGACATGGCTGAGCATACTTACACACACATTTGTTATAATGGTTATAATTCTCTATCAAAAAAAATGGTTTCATAAAATGCTCACTGTTTGCTTGGCTTTTTCTTGCTCATCTAGTGGAATAAACCACATGTGAGATCTTTTTGAAACTGACGAGTTCGTGGGTTCCACTTCCTGTTGTGAGGAGTTAGACATATCTCTAACTTAACTAAAGTTCTCAAGATTGTTTTCATTCTTTCATGTAAACCAGTTTAGGTTTCAAGTTCATGTCGATCAAGTGAAAATGCAATTCCTGCTAATTTATCATTCCTGTAATATGCAGCTCAGCTCTGGTTGGGGGAAACATTTTGAACACTTATACAGATTTTATGATCATTTGCCTTAGGAAAAGTTCTGTCTGAGGGGTAGGGCTGACTCAATGACTAAAATCCTTGCCCCCGTTTTTATTTTTTTTTTGAAAGGAAATAAAAATTATATTTATCAGTTAAGAACAAAGCTAACTAAAGCACAAACTGGAAAACAGAACTAAAGCAAGGTGCCAAATGGGCAATAAATCAATGAAAACAAAACTAACAAATATGTTGAGAGGAGAGGAGAAAAAGAAAAGAAAGAAAGAGTAGATATGCAAAATTAAATAGAGGTAGATGAAGATTTATATACATTAAAGATTAACTACAAGGAGAAAATAGCAGTAGGAAAGGCAAACAAAAGAATGCATGAAAAACAGAATATGTTTTAAAAAATAAAAGTTAAAATTTTTGATAGTTTTTCTCCTGTAATTGAGATCTAATCTTAATGCATTATGGTCAGAAAAGTTGCTTGGAATGATTTCGATATTTTTGAATTTTTTTAAAAAAAGAGTCTGAATAAAGTCCTCTCGGTTTTGGGTACTCACCCTGCTTGAGGTATTGCCCAGCCTAGAGCCCCACTTCTCATTAGCCCAGGTGTGAGAATTTAGCATCGACCGATGCCTGTTCTGGGGCCACGTCGAGACAGAGCATGGAGTTTGATAGAGGGTTTTCTCTAGAACCAGCCGTCGGCTTGTATGGTAGAACTGGAAAGACCTTGTCAAACTGTGCTGTGCTGAGTTGCTTGAGTTGTGTTAGACTTTTTGCAACCCCATGGACTGTAGCCCACTAGGCTCCTCTGTCCATGTAATTTTCTAGGCAAGAATACTGGAGCGAGTTGCCATTTTCTCCTTCAGGGCATCTTCCCAACCTGGGGACTGAACCGATGTCTCTTACGTCTCATCCCCTGCATTGGTAACAGGAGATACCTTTACTCCTAGCGTCACCTGGGAAGCCTGCTGCTGCTGCTAAGTCGCTTGAGTCGTGTCTGACTCTGTGCGACCCCATAGACGGCAGCCTACCAGGTTCCCCCGTCCCCGGGATTCTCCAGGCAAGAACATTGGAGTGGGTTGCCATTGCCTTCTCCAGTGCATGAAAGTGAAGTGAAAGTGAAGTCACTCAGTCGTGTCCGACTCTTCGTGACTCCATGGACTGCAGCCCACCAGGCTCCTCCATCCATGGGATTTTCCAGGCAAGAGGACTAGCCCATAATTGATGGATGGAGGAGATTCACCTGCTCCCAGTCAGGAGGGATGGAGCGTGGGCTGCCTCCCTTCATGGACCCTACGGCGTCCTCTCCTACTTTCTCTTCTTTTCTAAGCTGTTCTTTTTGTATAAGCTAATGTGATTGACCTTGTTCAGATGCGCCAGAATGGTCTAGGACTGCCTCTGTCTACAATTCCCTTTTCTTCCTACTCCCCTGTGGTTCTTAATTTGTCTTGAGAGCTTCCTGGTGTCTCCTGGACCCCAGATTCTCTTAAATTATTCCCACTGTCTAAATTGACTTACTCTCTTCTTTTTCAATCCTGGCTGTCAGCTAAGTTCTAGCTATCAAAATAAAATACATTATGCGAACAGTATTTTTGGGTTAAAATATTTTGTTAATGGGCTTTGCTGAACTCAGATAATTGCATATAGAAAAAACCCCAGGAGAAAGAACGTTGGAGAGAATAGTGGGAATTTTAGATCAGGATGCAGGTCAGTATGGGAGATATCTTATGAAGTGGAAATGTCTAGAACGTGGTCAAAAATGCCTAAATTTTAGTTGCCTGTCATGACTCTAACATGTCTTCTCTTGCCTAAAATTTAGGGCAAATATTGCCTTTGTCATGTCCATTTTTCAAAAGAATGATTTATTTCTTCCAGGATAAAATTTTATTCTAATATTTGTAAAATTAAAAGTCAGTATGAAGTTCCTCAGGAAATACAGATTAAGGCACTTTAACTTCATCATTGAAGTTAAATGATGAGAGAAATACTTCTGAGAGAAATACAAATCCTGCCTATCCTAAAACTTGATAGGAAATTTTTGTTTATTATATAAGAAAAATTTGTTTATATCTGTAATCATATAATATTACAGTGCATACATAAAGGATTTTTAGTTTTTAGTGCATTTTTGTGTACAATCATATTAAATACTTATGAGACTTATGGGATTGGATTTATAAATATCTTGATTTTACAAATGAAGCAAGTTGGTTTTGAGTGCTAAACTGACTTTTCCCTGGTTAACACAGCTACTAATTACAACAACTGTAAGTTGATTTCAGGTCTCTGGATTTAAAAATCCCATCTTACTTCCACCCTGTCATATTCCCTCTTCAAACATATAACAGAACCATTGTAATTTTTATAGCAGTAGTTAGATACAGAGGATATTAGCCAGGTGCATCTAGAATAACTTTATAAGATCTTGTAATAGGATTGCAAACCAATTTTTAGAATATCTCTTCGATTATCTACATTATTTTTCAAATTCTCCCCTCAGAAGATTATGTCATTTAACCCTGACTGAATTCAGCTTAGGTATCATGGAGGAAAAGAAATCACAGACACACACACACACAGAGCCAGTTGAAAGAATTTTTTTTTTCTATTTTTGGTTTTAGTCTGATGATTTTACATGAATTGTTTCAAATGTACTGTGAAAAATGTGTATTTCAGATATAGTATCTTTTTTCCTAATTTGAATCTTAGAAGAGCTAGTATAAAATAGAAATTGGTAATTAATTTCTCTTCCATAAGACAATATGTGAATTAAACCTGGCTGCAAATCAGAATTTCCCAATAAGGAGGGTTGATAGGTACTTACACCTCACCAAAAGAGGTTGTGGAACTTCTTTTTCTGGGATGTTTAATTCATGTGGTTTACATGCAACCTGGTGGAGGTAGCAGGACCATGAATTTAGTAGTCTAATGTAAACCTGTAGTCCTGTGAGATTGTAATGGTTGTCTTCCAGGTTTATTTATATAGTTGCTGCTCTTTAGAAACGGCACAAAATAAAGCAGGCTATAAGTTTTTCTCCTCTCACAAAAAATAAAAGGGGAGTTATTTGTATTATTTTTAAGAACTTGAGTGAACGCTCTCCTGTCATAACTAAAGTGGTAGTGGGAAAGGTGGTTGTGGGTGGAAACAGGAAACATTAGTGATAAGTGCTGTGTTACGTATTTTTTCAGGTGCAGCTAAATATCTATTGATTCTAATTAGCACATTTTGTGCCTCAGCTAGTAAGCGCCCCTTTAGCTCTGCTTGGAGAGTTTTTTTTTTTTTTTTTAGCTTCCATCCTGCTCATAAACACTGCCACCTCCTCCCTCCTTCTCTCTTTACAAATGTTACAACACAATCAGAAATTTCCTCTTTTCTCTCCTTCCTGCATTTCCAGCAGGTTCCCTTGCGTCAGAAGCAGAGAAAGAAAACTCAAGGTAATTAGATCTTTTGTTTCTTTATCCCCTATGTGTGTGTGTGTGTGAGTGTCGTGTTCTCCTGGATGTCTTCTTTGGAATCCGATTTTTGTCTGTCTTAATGCTAATACCAGGACGTGGATGGCAGATTAATGTGGGCTTCTTGTTTTTGGATCGATTTTAAGAAATGATGGCTTGCTGTTCGTTTGGGTTAATCCCCCGTGGTATGTCAATAGAGCTTACAAAGACTGGCACTGAGTTGGCAAGTGGCTGTGTTTCTAGGTGGGCATTAACCCTTTTCCATCTCTTGCATAACTTGCTATTATTGTTGAAACAAGCTGGTTAGTGCAGTGATGTGCCTGCCAGAATCATGATTTTCATGTTTTCAACTTACTCGATTGAAGAATGCTCTTAGACTTACACCTGCGTGTGTCTCACTGTTTCTTTGATCTTGTCCCTTGTAAGCACCAAATGAATGTTTAAAAATAAAATCGATAAAGTGCTTTATTTTTCACATTTACTTTGCATAAATCTTGGTACAAAAATGCAACTTCCTGAAGGTAAACAGTGTACAGTTCCCTTTCACTCTGTCTTATAAATCAGGATACGATGTTACCTACTTTTTCATGTACTCGTTTGCAGGTTTTTTCAGCATGAGTCGAAGGAGGATATCGTGTAAAGACCTGGGGCATGCTGACTGCCAAGGGTGGCTCTATAAGAAAAAGGAGAAAGGAACTTTCCTAGGCAACAAATGGAAAAAGTTCTGGGTGGTCCTGAAGGGGTCGTCGCTGTACTGGTACAGCAATCAGCTGGTGAGTCCACTCTCTGCCTCCTCTTCCCTCTTCAACAAAGGGTGGGTCAGAGATCGTGATGGAGCAGGTGGTCCCTATGGGAAAGATCATTTCAATTTTGGGGACGTGGAATAGAGCAAATAAGCCAATAAAGCTCTAGAAACTGTTTCTGTGGATATGTAGGTTTTTCTGTTGTGCTTGGAGGAGAAAACCATCCGGCTTGACTAATCTTTGGATGGAGAGGAGCATCCCAGTGTATACCCATCTTGAAGGAGGATTTCGGGGCCTGTTAATGTTACTTTGCCATGAGAGATGCTAATCATTTCAGGATTTTCGTGGACAACACTTGCTATGAACACTTGACATTGCTAAAATCTCTACTAAAAAAAGGGTCTCAACTTTAAGAAAGGTTGAGGGTGTAAACTGATTCTGTCCACAGAAGCTGTTTTCATTTCTCCTCCTTCATTATTTTCATTTCTTCTGACCTCTATGGGTGGGGTGGGCAGGGGTTGGTTTTGGAACCTCTAACCTGTGTGCCAACATTGCGTCGCTGTCTTCTCTTGTTCTTTGGCATGTACACAGATGGCTTTAAACTAATGATCCTTGGACAAGTCTTGATAAGAAAGTTGCCTAATTTATCCTGTAATAGGCAGTGTACTTTTGAGATCTATTTTGCAGGCGAGTTTTCTGTTGGAAGGGGCTGAACATAAAGTTATTGTTAAAATGTGTGATGATCAAAATTTAAAAAAAAAAAAATGGGTGCCGATCCTCCCTGGCTTGAGGCATTCTGAAAACAATGATGTTGTTGAATATTGAGCAGAGACCTTTCACAGAAGAACTCTCTCCACTAATCCCAAGCAGCCAATTGGTGATCTCAGAAGAGCTTGTTTCCTGTTTTGGTTGAGTGAAGGTCAGCCATGGATGCCGTTTAATCTATGAAGGGGAAATCATTTAACAATTGACCATAAGCCAGAACAGTTCCTTTTATCTGACACCATTCTTTTAAAATGTCGTGTATATGCCCATCTCTTGAGCAACAGAGCTTTAGGGCAAATAACTTTATAAATGTGAAATAAGTGCCCTGTGTAGTTAGAAGGTGAGATTTTCAGCTAAGAAATTTACGTTCCCTGGCCACTAATCGAAAACTTGTGTATCCACGAGACCCAAGGACCTGTCCTGTAAGGGTTTGGTTAAACTGCACTCAAATCCAATTCCAGTGCCCCGGAATCGGCTCCCTCTCTTGTGCTTCTAGACTCGGTACACCCCCTCCTCGGTCTCCTGCTCCCAAGTTTATTGCTTTGGTTTCGCCCAAAGCCTGGTACAAAATTCTTCACTGAGTTTTATAAAAGTATATATTTTTGACCTTTAGCAATTTTATTAAAGATTTGGGAGAAGGAAATGGCAATCCACTCCAGTGCTACTGCCTGGAAGATCCCATGGACAGAGGAGCTTGGTAGGCTACAGTCCATGGGGTCGCAAAGAGGTTCTCAAGTAAGAACCACCTTGTGGAATGTGTAATCCTCCTCTGTATCCTTTGTCTCTCTCTTCATCTCCTCTAGCATGGAATGGTTTTATCCAAATTAAGGCAACCTTGCGCTGGGCTCTCACCTTCTATCCTAAGGGTTTTTTCCTAAACAAATACAGCTTCCTTCTTCTTCTTCTTTTTCTTTTTTTTTAATGAGAAAGTTTAAGATTTGTTTACTTTAAACTTTCAAATATGCAATAGAGTATTATTTACTATAGTCACAATATCGTACGTTATATCCCTATGATTTATTTATTTTATAACTAAAAGTTTGTACTTTTAGTAGCTTCACCCCTTTTGCTCACCCCTCAACCTCCACCTCGGACAGCCACCAACCTGTTATCTGCAGTTTTGAGCTCAGGTTTATTTCTTTTTTAAAGACTCTACATAAAAGTGAGAGCATACAGTGTTCATCTTTCTCTAATTTATTTCACTTAACATAGTGCCTTCAAGGTCCATTCATGTTGTCACGAGTGGCAGAATTTCATTATTTTTAGAGCTGAATGTGTATGTGTGTTAGTGGCTTAACTGTGTCCAACTCTTTGCGACCCCATGGACTGTAGCCCAACAGGCTCCTCTGTCCATGGGATTCCCCAGGTAAGAATACTGGAGTAGGTAGCCATTCCCTCCTCCAGGGGATCTTCCTGACCCAGGGATTGAGCCCAAGTCTCTTGCATTACAGGCAGATTCTTTATCATCTGAGCCACTAGGGAAGCCCGTTATAGCTGAATAACATTCTATTATTTACATTTCTCAGTCAGTTCAGTTCAGTCGCTTAGTTGTATCCAACTCTGCGACCCCATGGACTGCAGCACGCCCACATCGTTTTAATCCACTCATCCATCGATGAACATTTGGATTGTTTCCGTATCTTGGCTATTGTAAGTAATACAACTTCCTTCTTAATCAAGGTTAATAAATTTGGGTTAATATAATTTTCTGCTTCTCATTTATAATGTTTTAGGCTTTTGCTTTTGGCTAGTTGTGGCGAGTTATAGTCTGCATCTTTTATGAAATGAGACAGCTTACTAATTTACTTTTTAATAGCTCTTTAGGAACTTTCTGAGACTGTTGGGAAAATTGGGTGCTGATGGAGCATAGCACATCTGTGGGAAGTAAAAAAGCTCAGATATAAGCCTGGCATTAATTTCCTCATTCAATTGCCCTTTTCCTCCAGTATGTTCTTGATGCTGTTCCTGTCTTCATAGAATTGAATGCCCTCTGGACCACACTTGGTTACAGAGTTGGCTTATTTGGCCTCATCAGTTCATTTGGCTTATTTCTCTTAAGGGGGCAATGAATTACCTATTTTAGGCATTAGGAATCTCATGCTTCCACAGGGACCAGCATTGTTGATGGAGACTTGATGAGAAAGAGGAAAAGGAGGGACCATCAGACCCCCTTGAGGCCCCTTGTCCTCAGTTGCTGTCGTACAAACACATAAAGCAATACTCAGGGAGCAAATTATGAATTCGAGTAGAAATAGATTAGTAACACTGAATGGAGATAAACTTATTGTTATCTGGCCAGAGAATTATCCTATTCAGCTAGTGGTATATAACAGAACAACCCTTTCAGTTCCCTAATTCTACGCTGTATTATAGAGGAGTCATCTCTACACACACACACACACACACACACACACACACACACACACACTCTGACATCCTAATTATATGTTTGTTTTGGGGAAAAAAGTCTACTCAGTGAATACTTAATTTAAGAGTCATCGTCCTGCCATCCGTGTGAATATCAGCTGTGAAGAAAGAGCCAAACACATACCCTCAGGCTGAGAACATTTATTTACTTTAGGCCACTCAAGGAATTCAGACTCAATAAAGTAGCTCCCAAGGCATCGATCCCTTATGAAGAAACTTCTTTTTCTTCTACCTTCCCTGTTACCCATTCTTTTTCATACGGTAATGAAGCTGATGGTTTCATAGCCAGAGCCTCCTCTTATCAAATGCCTGCCAAATGCCAAGAGAGAGTCGAGGTACCTTTCCGACATTTTTTTTTTTTTTTAAACTCCTCCTAAATACCCTCTGAAGTAGGAGTTGTCACCATATTTTGAACATCGGGAGAAGGCCGAGACTCAGGGAACTCATGCACATTGTCCAGGTGATCAGAGTCCTAATGGAGGTAAAACAGATCCCCTTAAGCCCCTTAGACTTCTCAGCCCCAGGTTTAGTCCTATGCCAACCTGACTCCATGCAGGGACCAGGATAAGCTTGGTCCCGTGTGGTTCCCCGCTGTTGTCTGCCTTCGGAGGGACTCAGAAGGAGCAACCCTAGAAGCGAAGTGTGAGGCTGGGCTTCTGTGCGAGTCCAGCTGCTGTGGTGGCATCCCTCTGCTTGTCGCTCTTGCTACCTGACAACTTGAGGAGACAGCACTCTCACCTCTCTCAGGGTTTTGTTATTGTCGTTGCCTAGAAACCGGCACATGGCATACTTCCTTCTTCTACCGCTCTTTGCTGCTTTGAAAAATGCTACACAGACTTTCTTGAGAAAGGTCAAGTCCAGACATTCATCTATAGCTTTTCACACCCCATCTTACTCGCACAGAATCTCATGCTGCACACAAGAATTTATGCCATGTTTCACAAAACCATATTCAAGCTGAACAGCCTTAAAAGTCCAGGCTGTTTAAAATCATGGATTGAAATCCACACAAGTGCTTTTCCTTGCCCCTAAAGGACCAGTTCATTTCCTGGCTCCTGATAATCTCCTGGCCTATATCTGTCTTACTCTCCCCACCCTCTACACTGCCACCCAAGCTGCAACTGCAGAACTAATTTTAATTCTTTATTAATGGCATGTATGCCAGCTCTCTCTGTAAGCCTTTGCATATGCTGTTTATTGGCTCAGATAACTCTTTGTCTTCATCCTGTAAAGTCTTTCTCCCACTCAATCCCATCAAGCTTACTTCTCCTAAATCAGATTTTAGGTTGAGTAGCTGATCCCCTTTGTGTCCTTGAATTCCCTGGTGGCTCAGATGGTAAACCGTCTATCTACAATGCAGGAGACCCAGGTTCGATACCCTGGAGAAGGAGATGGCAATCCACTCCAGTACTATTGCCTGGAAAATCCCATGGACAGAGGAGCCTGNTTTGTGTCCTTGAATTCCCTGGTGGCTCAGATGGTAAACCGTCTATCTACAATGCAGGAGACCCAGGTTCGATACCCTGGAGAAGGAGATGGCAATCCACTCCAGTACTATTGCCTGGAAAATCCCATGGACAGAGGAGCCTGGTAGGCGACAGTCCACAGGGTTGCAAATAGTCGGGCACGGCTTCACTTTCACTTTCACTTAGACTCCTTACCTTTCCTCTGACCCAGATTAGGCCACCTCTTCTATGCCCACGGAAGCCCATGCTGAATACTTATTACACTTATCTTCCTCTTTTGTACATCTTGTTGTGTGTGTTTAGTTGCTCAGTCATGTCTGACTCCATGTGACCCCTGGACTGTAGCCTGCCAGGCTCCTCTGGAGTGGGTTGCCATGCCCTCCTGCAGGGGATCTCCCTAACTGAGGGACTGAAGCCTGGTCACCCATATTGCAGGTGGATTCTTTATAGTCTGAGCCTCCAGGGAAGCCTGTACATCTCGTTAGTCTTGCAGTTTTCCACTACTGATAATAATCTCTGTAGAGCAAGACTGAGTATATCTTTAGCCCCGTAGGCAGTGTCTGACACTTACTAGGCACTCATGTTGTATTTGTTGATTTTATAAATAAACAAGATTTACGAATCACCAGTATTTATCTTACCTGTGGGGGTTTTGAGAAATGAGCTGGAGAGCAAAGACAGCTTTTGATGGAAAATAATTTTCCAGTAAAATAACATCTATTTAAAAAAAAAAAAGTCACACCTAGTCATGTCTGTTCTTAAAAATACAGGACAAGATCCAACTTGAGATTTGCTAGGTTTCCATGGTCCCAAATGGGTCCCATACACAGCTGTTTGCTCCCATTTTGTTAATGTCTTACTACAGTTTATTTTATTAGATTCTTTCTAACTATGGCCTCTGGCTGAAAACAAGGGTTTATTGATTCAGGTCACCAGGTTGGGGCAGAAATGTTGAAAAAGAGAAGGAAGACTTCCCAGGGAATCCCCTCCACTCGAGCTTTTTACCTGGATTCCAGGCACGTCTGAAGACTGATGTTTGGGATGAGCATCTTCTCTCTGGAGGAGGACAGACAAAGTTTTGAATTATTGTTTTCTTTTAGGTGTGTTGCTATGAAATTGTGACACGATAGGTCCTAAAGATGT
Source organism: Neotragus moschatus (assembly GCA_006410615.1). NCBI lineage: Eukaryota > Metazoa > Chordata > Mammalia > Artiodactyla > Bovidae > Neotragus > Neotragus moschatus. Next base: position 200,344 of record SJYA01001396.1, on the reverse strand, counting down.
GACTACTTATTGGTGAAAAGTATCACATTTTTTCAGCGTTTAGATTTCCCCTTTTGCTATAACTTATTTTTGTTTTCTCAGAATTCTTCATTAAAAGCATAGTTCCTTGAGAAATATGTTGTGGATTTTATTTATACCCAAGACTGATCATATGGTAAATATTATATATGTCATTTTGTTATATAACCCACTTAAAATCAGTGAGGTTCTTAAACGTTTCTACTCACAGACCATTTAATTACTTTGGTGGCATATCTTCTTACTTTATCTAAGAGCATATGTGAGCTATCATAGTTCATCAAGGGAACATATGCGTTAGGCTGGTATAAAACTTGGAGGCATTGCCTAAACAATTTAGGCTTTAATTATAAAGTACAGTTTAATATTAATTACAGATAACAGATATTAAAATTCTCTTTCTAAGTGAGCCAAACATGAAAAGTTTATCATCTATCCTTCCATTCATCCACCTACCCACCCATTTATATATCCTCCCATCAGTATTTATTGAGGACTTGAAAATAATTTGGACTAACTAGTAGATGTAGATGTTATACATGTAGAATTACAAATAAACGAGAGACTGCAATTCTTCACTCTATTAAGAGCTTAGAGACTGGTGGACACAAAAAGACCCGTGTACATGACATGATCAAAGAAAAACTGGTGAAGAAAATGGCTCTGAGAGTGAGCAATACAGATGAATTCTATAAAATTCGGTGTAAAGGGAAATATTTTGGGTTGAATGTGGGAGAGTTCTGCCAAGCAACTTTTATTTCTGGAAGATTCTTATCCCTTTCTATCTAGGAAGGTGTGTTTTCCCTTATCTCATCATTTTCCAAAGCTGTGTGATTTCCTTGGTCAAAGAAGCCAACCTTCTTTACTGGTAAACATAATTTTCACCAACAAAAAAACATTATTCCTGTGGATTGCTGTGAATTTAGAAAGTCTTCATGGAGAAGATTTTCTTAGGATCAGCCTTGGAAGACAGTTTTTGTTATTTATTTATTTATTTTTTAAGGATAGAGGGTAGGAGGATGGGCATTCCAGTCTGGGGACTAATGTGAACAAAGAAATGAAAATATAAATGAACTCTGCCAACTCATTGTGTTAGGCATTATACTGAATTCTCATAAACCCTGGCAAGATAAAGTGTATTATTCCCAGTTTTCAGGATGTTTAATGCAGCTCAGGGAATTTAAGTAACTTGCTCAAACCTGCTTAAGGAGTAAGTGGCAGGACTGGAATTTGTAACAAGATCTACCAATACTAAAGTCAGGCTACATGACCTCCCTGTTTAGAGGTGAGTCAGGATCAGTAAGTGTGGCCCCAAATGCACATGTAGGAATGTGGATTTGGTCAGTAGGCAGTAGGGCGCCACTGCAGATTCTTGAGTCTGAAGGTGACCTCATGAAATTGGCTTGTGAAAATACCAACCGCACAGTAATATAGGGGCTCTGCACTGTGCTCTGCTCAGTCGCTTCAGTCGTGTCTGACTCTTTGTGACCTATGAACTATAGCCTGCCACNGATTTGGTCAGTAGGCAGTAGGGCGCCACTGCAGATTCTTGAGTCTGAAGGTGACCTCATGAAATTGGCTTGTGAAAATACCAACCGCACAGTAATATAGGGGCTCTGCACTGTGCTCTGCTCAGTCGCTTCAGTCGTGTCTGACTCTTTGTGACCTATGAACTATAGCCTGCCACGCTCCTCTGTCCATGGGACTCTCCAGGCAAGAATACTGGAGTGGGTTGCCATGCCCTCCTCCAGGGGATCTTCCTAACCCCGGAATCGAGCCCATATCTCTGGTGTCTCCTGCATTGTAGGCCTTTTCTTTACCCACTTAGCTACTTGGGAAGCCTATTAACACACTAAGACCCCCTAAACCTTTTTTCCCATTAGCTCATGGTTTCAGAAGGTGGAGAAGCAAACCTACAGATCTGTCTCCTGACTGCCTTCGTAAGGTATGGTCTGTTATCCGCTGCACACAGGCATCCTGAATGCACGGTTTCTCCAGCCCAGCAGAGCCCCTTAAACTGCTGCTGTAAGTGACATTTGCAATAAGCAAGGGCACCAGTATAAAGACAAATACTAATGGAATAGTGTCAGAGCAGCATGTCACATACTCCCATCAAGTACAGGATATGGAGTGAAGAGCAGAACCAGAAGAAATCGTGTCAGAGCAGGGCTGGTAGGCAGTGCAAGTGGGCTGTGCAGGAGCGTCCTGTGCACCAGCAGGAAGCCAAGAGATGCACTCCATACCATGTTTCTACCAAGAAATGGGAAGAACGGGGTCTGACAGGAAAACATTCTGTCCCTAAGTAAAAGCAGACCTTGGTTCATGGACTCCAAATGCACATTTATGGCATAAAAGAGTTTCAATTCTCTGTCTTCATAAAGCAAAAATCTCAAGTCTTTGTGTTTGAGTTTCACATTAACCGGCACTTTATTTTGCTTAAAACCTAAACATTATCAGTTTGAGAAGAAATCCACTGTGATATATAGATCTCCCCATTTTAATTCTAGGGTTTATTCTTTTGATCCTTGGTAAAATATTTTTTACCTAAGAAACAGAATAGATACATGTATATATATTTGAAAACATAAACCACTGGAGAAAGAAATAGGAAATCAAGAAAGATTTAAGTTTTGGGGGAAATCAAGAAAGATTTAAGTTTTGGCGTCCCTTGCTTTTTTTGTAAGTTCTTTAAATACTATAGCATAATAAAAGGATTGGTGGCTCTGAGTCTCCTAGAGATAACAAGTGATGAAACTAAAATCAAACGAACAAACCTACCTCCCCAAACCAAGTCACCTCAATTCCTTGCCCTGCCCCACAGTAAAAAAACATGCATATCTTTAGTAGCAGTTCAGAATTCATCTTTATCGCCTATCTGCCCCATGAGTGGAAGTTTAAAGTCATGATTTTTTTTACACTTCCAAATTTTTTTATATAGAATATAAACTTGTATTAGATGACAACTGATGTTTTAAAATTCAGGTAGAGAAAGAAGCAATAACTTTTAACTAACACCTTCTCCATTTTTTGATTACTGCTCAACTTGCTATCATTTAACAAAAAGCAAAATTTTCATATTGTTTACCTCAAATCTTATCGCTTTACAATTGTGGCATACCCTCCATTAAAAATCAAAAATGAAGCCGTCAATCCAGTGATTGATTTAACATGGCTTTCATTGGGAAGAGGGAAAGGGGAAAGAAGGGTTCATGATGAAGAGGAGACCAATAGACAAAAAAGGTAAGTTAAACATACAATGGTTTTCTTTAAAAAAGAAGAAGAAGATGTTATTTTCAACAAAAGGGGGAAAAAGCGTTGAAAGCCCATGAGTCAAGCCGTAGCCGAAATCATATTCTATTTTACGTAGCTTTTCTTTTTTTTCCCTCTCTTTTTTTCTTTTTTAAAAATAAAATCTCTCCCCAAACCGTCATCACGTTTAATCTTCCCCAGACTGGCTTCATCTTCAGTCTGGAGAAGATGATATAGGGGCGATATTGGAGCAATATAGGGGCTCTGATGATATAGGGGCAATATAGGGGCTATATTGGAGAATAAAGGAGCTTTCAGAGGGTCAGTTAGGAGATGGTGACAAAATGCAGTTGTTGAAACGTGAACTGCTAAACTGGAGGGGAAACTAAAAATTTAGGACACACTACACAATAAGTGGAGCTTTCCAGGGGGCGTGAGTCATAGAGGAGTGAGTGAAAGTTGCTCAGTTCTGTCCAACTCTTTGTGACCCCATGGGCTATACAGTCCATGGAATTCTCCAGGCCAGATTCACTAGAGTGGGTAGTCTTTCCCTTCTCCAGGAGATCTTCCCAGCCCAGGGATCGAATCCAGGTCTCCCGCATTGCAGGCGGATTCTTTACCAGATGAGCCATACGGGAAGCCCAGAAGTCATAGAGAAGGGAAGCCAAGGGAAGTCATAGAGAACCAGCCTGCCGATGTAGGAGACGTAAGGGATGCGGGTTCGATCCCTGGGTTGGGAAAATGCCCTGGAGGAGGGCATGGCAACCCACTCCAGTATTCTTGCCTGGAGAATCCCATGGACAGAGGAGCCTGGAGGGCTACAGTCCATAGGGTCACAAAGAGTAGGACACAACTGAAGCGACTTAGCATGCACTTAACGCAGTTAGCAAGGGAAAGGTATGTGGAGCGCTTGATATAGGACACAAAATATTTGAAGCTAAAATGACTCCAAGTTTTAAAGCCTGGGGAGACTAGGAAAATAATATGAAAATTGAGGAAGGACAAGTTTGTTGGTAAAAATGTGAAATTTCGCTTAGACTCATTGTCGGTGACTTTTCTGGTTTATTTTAGTTTTGTACACTCTGCATAAAATTACTAGGAAACCCATGTTCTTTAGTATTAGAGTAACCATTTATTGATGCCTTTTGTACTGTTGCAGCAGTGATTCAAGGGAGCCCAGGGATCCCTGGGCCTCATACAGAAAAAGGTGAATCACCAACTCTTTATTTCATAAAAACTTTTGGTAAACTGGTGAGGTTTGTGTGTTAATATAGGATTTAATGAGCTTCCCTGATAGCTCAGTTGGTAAAGAGTCTGCCTGCAATGCAGAAGACTGTGGTTCGATTCCTGGGTTGGGAAGAACTGATGGAGAAGGGATAGGCTACCCACTCCAAGTGAAGTCATTCAGTCATGTCTGACTCTTTGTGACCCCATAGACTGTAGCCTGCCAGGCTCCTCAACCCACGGGATTTCCCAGGTAAGAATACTGAAGTGGGTTGCCGTTTCCTTCTCCAGAGGATCTTCCCAACCCAGGGATTGAACCCCAGTCTCCTCAGTCAGACGCTTTACTGTCTGAGCCACCAGGGGAGTCACACTCCACTCCAGTATACCTATTACACAGCCCTTACAGCTCTTTGAGAATTCAGCCTGCCAGCCCGAATGTGACTGACTGTCCCCCCCCCACTGCCTGAATGATTCCACGTGTCTGCAGGTTCAAGTAACCGTGACTACATCAGATGTTTTCAATATTCAGCTGTATATTTAGGTCATGTGAATTTGGAAGATTTTAGGTTTGGAAGGGATTTTTCTTGGAATCGGTTTTATGAAAATCTCTACAGAAAGACTAATACGGTTTTTAGATTAAACTGAATATACCTTTGCAGAAAATGTTACTTGAAAGCCTGAATTTCTCTTTTTATGAGAAAACTGCTCTGAAAGTTTCACTCAATATAAAGCACCTTTTTTTTCCCCCCACCATAAGAAAATAAGAAATGGGTTAATTCTCCCTTTGAAAGAGTTGTTGATGTTTTCTTAACTTTTGTTAGTAATGACTTTTTAACATATTTGAGGACGATGTCTGAACAAGTTTAGCATAGGTTGAAAAAAAATCTGTAAGAATTTATATTGCAATCAGAGCTTATTATATTCTTTTTTTCCTTTTCCCCAGTATAATGGGAACACCTGAGGGCATATTTTTTATTGCTCTGGTTTAAACTGTTTCTAGAGACTTCCCTGGCAGTCCAGTGGTTAAAACTCTGGGATTCCACTGCAGGGGGCATGGTTTCGATTCCTGGTCAGGCAACTAAGATACCATGTGCTGCCTGGCATTCTGTAGTCCATAGGGTCACAAAGAATCAGACATGACCGAACAACAATGCTGCACAGAGCAACCAAAAAAAAAAAAAAAAAAA
>SJYA01001396.1:143987-194563 GCA_006410615.1 Neotragus moschatus | reverse complement strand
GGCAACAAAACAAAAAAAAAAAAAAAAAAAAAAAAAGATCAGTGTTCAGCATTCAGAGCTATTCTTCGTGAATACTGGTGACCACCTTGGTCTTGGGATATCACTGAATGTATGGAGTAAATGACATACCCAGAAAGTGAAAAAAAGTGCCAAAAACCAGAGAATTGTGTCCCTGGAGCCTAGAACCAGTAGGCACAGAATAGGCACCAATCATTTTTTTAAATACACTTACTTATCACATTACATAATTGTCAGTTATTTATAGAAATCAATTAATCAAAGCATGTTGAACACCTGATTATTCCTGGAGTTCTACCAAGCAAGATCCTTTATGAATGATGGGCTTCTAATTTGTTTGATCTCTGTATTCATTGTTTTAGCCAACAATCAGCTTCTGAGAGTATCCCATACAAAATTCCAATATTTAACGATGCTTCTTCAGTGAAGGCAATTCGGACCACTTAAGTAAAACGGATACACTTGTTGCCAACCCGTGTTCCTGGAGTGTGTATGGGAAAGGAGAATGGGAAGGTGAAATGTGAGGACAGGTCCACATAGGGAGAGAGATTTTTTAGCAGCTGGAAGTGAGTGGTTACCCTCAAGATGATGACTTGAATGAAAGGAGAAAAATGTGAGTTTAGGTACCACTTGAAAGCCTGAATTTAGGAATGACTGAAGACTTTTTGAATTCTTTTCCTTCCCTCATTATAATTCAGCTATGTGGAAAAGATCTTTAAAATGGATGCTTGGTTTTGGTTTAATGTATTTGTTGTCTATGATACTATCACCATGTCTTTACATTTATTTTCCTTGGTAGGCCCCCAAATGCATTTCTAAAATAATGGTTCTCCACCCATAGCTTTATTTATTTATTAAAAATTTTATTGGAGTGTAGTTGCTTTATAATATGCTAATTTCTATTGTGTAGCAAAGTGAAGCAGCTAGAAGGTATACTTGGGATTGACATATATACAGTAGTGATCCTAGGATAAAATAGATAACTAATGAGGACTTACTGTTTAGCACAGGGAACTCTACTCGATGCTCTGTGGTAACCTAAATGGGAAGGAAGTCCAAAAAAAGGGCAGAGACCTGCACACCATAGCTTCATGACCAGGGCAGTCTGTAACTGAGGCAGGCTGTACTTTATGACTTCTTGTTGCTAAATTCACAGAGTGTGGGAACAGTTGCTGATATTGCCAATATTATCTTCCTTTCGATTCTTTCCAAACTTTGCCAAAGAAGTTGTGAAATACCAAGGCTGTGAAGTATTTCACCTGTCGTCTTGTTCTCAGGGCAGGTCCACTATGTCTGGGCACGGCTGCTTTGACGGGGGACCCCAGGGTTCATGACATTGGTTGGGCTGTCTGAGGATAGTCCTCAGCTCGTGGCAGGGACTGGAATGCCCTCAGGAGATCAGCGTCCTCTCCTCTCCTCTCCTCTGGCAGGCAGGGCCTAGTGCTTCTGCTTGTGTTTCCACAACCTTTCTGTTTTACTTCATCTTTTTTGGATGGAATCTGGCTTCTTGCTTCTTGGAAATTTAAATAATTTTTTAAATGTCTCAAATAATTAAGAAGATGGTTTAAAATGTCAGACAGATATGGAGAGAAATAGAAAGAANATAGAAATCAATTAATCAAAGCATGTTGAACACCTGATTATTCCTGGAGTTCTACCAAGCAAGATCCTTTATGAATGATGGGCTTCTAATTTGTTTGATCTCTGTATTCATTGTTTTAGCCAACAATCAGCTTCTGAGAGTATCCCATACAAAATTCCAATATTTAACGATGCTTCTTCAGTGAAGGCAATTCGGACCGCTTAAGTAAAACGGATACACTTGTTGCCAACCCGTGTTCCTGGAGTGTGTATGGGAAAGGAGAATGGGAAGGTGAAATGTGAGGACAGGTCCACATAGGGAGAGAGATTTTTTAGCAGCTGGAAGTGAGTGGTTACCCTCAAGATGATGACTTGAATGAAAGGAGAAAAATGTGAGTTTAGGTACCACTTGAAAGCCTGAATTTAGGAATGACTGAAGACTTTTTGAATTCTTTTCCTTCCCTCATTATAATTCAGCTATGTGGAAAAGATCTTTAAAATGGATGCTTGGTTTTGGTTTAATGTATTTGTTGTCTATGATACTATCACCATGTCTTTACATTTATTTTCCTTAGTAGGCCCCCAAATGCATTTCTAAAATAATGGTTCTCCACCCATAGCTTTATTTATTTATTAAAAATTTTATTGGAGTGTAGTTGCTTTATAATATGCTAATTTCTATTGTGTAGCAAAGTGAAGCAGCTAGAAGGTATACTTGGGATTGACATATATACAGTAGTGATCCTAGGATAAAATAGATAACTAATGAGGACTTACTGTTTAGCACAGGGAACTCTACTCGATGCTCTGTGGTAACCTAAATGGGAAGGAAGTCCAAAAAAAGGGCAGAGACCTGCACACCATAGCTTCATGACCAGGGCAGTCTGTAACTGAGGCAGGCTGTACTTTATGACTTCTTGTTGCTAAATTCACAGAGTGTGGGAACAGTTGCTGATATTGCCAATATTATCTTCCTTTCGATTCTTTCCAAACTTTGCCAAAGAAGTTGTGAAATACCAAGGCTGTGAAGTATTTCACCTGTCGTCTTGTTCTCAGGGCAGGTCCACTATGTCTGGGCACGGCTGCTTTGACGGGGGACCCCAGGGTTCATGACATTGGTTGGGCTGTCTGAGGATAGTCCTCAGCTCGTGGCAGGGACTGGAATGCCCTCAGGAGATCAGCGTCCTCTCCTCTCCTCTCCTCTGGCAGGCAGGGCCTAGTGCTTCTGCTTGTGTTTCCACAACCTTTCTGTTTTACTTCATCTTTTTTGGATGGAATCTGGCTTCTTGCTTCTTGGAAATTTAAATAATTTTTTAAATGTCTCAAATAATTAAGAAGATGGTTTAAAATGTCAGACAGATATGGAGAGAAATAGAAAGAAATGAATGAATTAAGATCATTAATTTATTTAAGTGAATTATGATCCCATGACTTTGATACAATCACTCCAGACATTTTGGTGTATGTGTTGGCAAGCATTTTTCTGTGTTTCCCAAAAATGCAATTATATCATATATGAGATCATAACTTGATTTTTTCACTAAGCAATTATTACAAAAATATTTTCATATCTATATACTATATATATATCCACAGCATCATTTCTCATGGCCATATTACATATGGATATATTATAGTTCATTAATGCATAGAATTTGAAATCAGAAATCTTGGTTTTTAAAATTCTTTAAAATAGCTATCATGAAATAGAATTTGCAAACACACACACATATACTAAGTTGAATGTAAAGCAACATGTGTTTAATTTATAGTGTATGTTTAATATGGGCTTCCTGGGTGGTGCTAGTGGTAAAGAACCCACCTGCCAATGCAGGAGACGTACAAGATGTGGGTTCGATCCGTGGGTCAGGAAGATTCCCCTGGAGAAGGGCATGGCAACCCACTCCAGTATTCTTGCCTTGATAATTCCATGGCTAGAGGAGCCTGGAGGGGGCTCATGAAGCGTCAGACATGACTGAAGCAATTTAGCATACAAATGTGTTTAATATATGTGCATTTATGTAGTTTTTGGTGTGTGTATAAATATATTGATAGGTGAGTGTGAGTGTGTGTGTGTGTGTGTATCTAGGTTATTCTTTTAAATAAGCAGGCAGGAAAGTGAGTTTTGCCAGCATGGGTATGAAGGACAAATGTCACAGGGTCCATAGTCCTGCCCTTTCATACTAAGCTGTCTCATCCTAGGTCAGTGATGTAACTCAGTACGCGTTCATTTTCTTATAAGAACCTCTTGACCAAGAATACGGTCCCTACGTAATTCAGAGTGGTTGTGAGAAGATTAAACGCATCTTAAGGCAATATATAAAATCAAAGGAATACAGATAATGGCAAATTTGCGTACACTTTAGATGAAATGTGTGTGTACAGCATTGTGATTTTAGGATGCAGAAGGGTTGTGCTGAGGATTTTCAAGCACTAGAGATGTTTGCTTTTGTTTTGGCGGCAATGGCTGTCAGGTGCTAGAGATTCTAAAAATTCTCCTACTGACCCTGTGTAAAGGGTGATTTTTAAGCCATGAAACAGGAAAGTGAACTAGGAGGCCCGGGGGGGATTCTTCAGCACAGTAGTTCCTAACCTGGAGTAAGAGCGTAGGTAATATGTGGTTTAGTGATGAGGGCTGTGTGCACATTTGCCAAACAATAGAATGAGAAGTGACCCATGGGATGAGCTGAACTTTTGGTTAGAGTTGAGGATTTTCCTGAGAAGTCATTATCTGAAGATTTATCGTTCCCTGCGGAGCAAGCTTGTAAGGTCCAAGGGACCAGATGCTTCTACTGACAAGCTAGCTGATAAACTCATCTGTCATCCTGCTGCTGTGTTTGGTTTTCCATAAAGCGTGTTTCAAGCACATTTTGAAAGGAAGCTATGCAGTGGAAGTGAAAAAAATATATATATATAGAATATTTTTTAAAGGAGCCAGAATTTAGAACTTGTTTGAAACAATGTCTTCAAAAAGGACAAAAGGGACTTCCACGGTGATTCAGTGGTTAAGACTCTGTGCTTCCAATGCAGGGGGTGCAGGGTGTGGGTTTGGTCCCTGGTAAGGGAACTAATATCCCACATACTGCACAGCATTCTCCCCGCCTCCCAAATAAATGAAAAGGACACAAGGAAATGACATCTTAGAGGTGAAGTTGTCCCTAGACTCAAAATCAGGAGGATGGGCGCTCCTAACCTAGGCCAACCCCCCACCCTCTCTGGGCCTTCTTTCTTGTCTGTTAGACTGGAATGTGAATCTCTGGCTATTCCCTGGGAAAGAGGCAGTCTCATGAACAGCATGTTAACCACTGATATTTTCCTATTGGAATCGTAGGAAACTTACTGTGGCAAATGCATTCGCATCCTTCACTGACAAATAATGATTTTCAGAGGAGTATCACCACATTTTTTGGAATTTATTTTTCAAAAATTGTGGTACCTCAAACATAACATGCAGTCTCCCATCTTAACCATTTTGAAGGGTACAGTTCAGTGTATTCACATTATTGTGCACCTGTATCCAGAACTCTTATCATCATAAAACCACAATGCTATATTCACTGAACAATAACTCCTGTTTCTTATTTCCACCCCTGGAAACTACCATTCTACTTTCTTTCTTCATGAATTTGACTATTCTTGGTACCCCATTCAACTGGAATCATGCAGTATTTGTCCTGTTGTGACTGGCTTATTTCACTAAACATACTGTCTTCAAGGTTCATTGCATCATACTGTGGCATGTGTTAGAATTTCCTTCCTTTTTAAGACTGAATAATATCCCATTGTACGTGTAGACCACATTTTACTTACCCGCTCATATCTACTGATGGCCACTTGGATTGTACCCACCTTTTGGAGACAGTGAATAATGCTGCTGTGGATATGGGTATACAAAAGTCTTTTTGAGATCCTTCTTTCAATTCTTTTGGCTACATACCCAGAAGTGAAATTGCTGCATCATATGATAATTTTATTTTTAATTCTTTGAGGAACTGCCATACTGTTTTTTTTTTTTTTTTTATGGTGGTCATTTTACATTCCCACCAGTGACGCACAGGGGTTCCCTTTTCTCCACATCTTCACCACCATTTGCTATTTTCTGGTTTTTTGTTTGTTCTTGTTTTTGGATAGTGGCCATACTAGCAGATATGAGGTAGTGTCTCATTGTGGTTTTGATTTGCATTTTCCTAAAGACTTGTCACCTTGAATATCTTTTCATGTGCCTTTTGGGCATTTGTATTTCTTCTCTGGACAACTGTCTTTTCCCAGTGGAGTCTGTTTAGCTGTGGCTGAGCAGTAACTTAATGGCACTCAAGAAACTCATGAAAGCAGTTTGAAGAGATTTGAAATTTTCTGGAGTATTGGAACAGTTAATATGCATGGTGTGAAGGCACAATTATGTGCTATAATAACTGTGATTTTGAAACAATATGCCTTATTTTTCTTATTTCCCCCAAATTTCTAATATTGCAAGCAAACACACCAGACTTCAGATTTTCTTAAATGATGCTCCTTTATTTATTCTTCCCTCACTCCTGCTCTAGCCATGGATGGAAGATGAACTCTATTGGGAAACAAGACACGTAGCTTATTCTATAATAGTGACATTTAGTCAAATGTCTTCCTGTTCATTTGAAAAATTTCCTTCCTGTTTAGTGCTTTTTCTTCCCTTTTTTTTGTTTCCCTGACCATGCTGCCGAATAGACCAACTCTAAGTAGGGGGAAGTAATAGCGTCTCTAGGGTTTTAAGGCTTCTAAAACACTGGTGGGAGTTGAAGCTGGATGTGGAAGATCACGAATGGCCTTCTGTGCTAAGGCTTGTACCCTGTGGGGAAGATTTTGTATTGTAGAGAACAATAATAGAAGATTCTTTTATGCTAAAATTTCCACCTTGCTCTGATAATGATATTTCAGGAGATAATGACTACCTTTGTATGTCAGACTGCCAGAAAATTCACTGGTAACTTAATTTCATTAAAACTATGATTTCATAGAGAGAGAATGGAAGAATGTTTAAGTAAGCAGGGCTAGCTAGGATTGCTGATTTACAGATCATAGAGTAAGACGCCACTCACTTGTGTGTGTGTGTGCGTGCTTGGCCAGTAAATTATATCGGACTCTTTGAGACCCCATGAACTGTAGCCCGCCAACTCCTCTGTCCATGGGATTTCCCAGGCAAGAGTACTGGAGTGGGTTGCCATTTCCTTTTCTGGGGATCTTCCCAACCCAGGGAACAAACCACGTCTCTTGCGTCTCCTGCACCTCAGGCAGATTCTTTACCACAGCACCACCTGGGAAGCCCGTGGTGACCACTTAAATATGACCTAATATGATAATGAAAGAGTCATATCCTTGGGCGATTTTTAGCAGGAAATCATGAAGAGGGCTTTAGGTGCAGAGCAGATGGGCTGTTCGTGAGCAGGAACCGCTAGTAGGAACACTTTCTGTGAAAGGAATAGCATCATGGTTTAGCAGAAAGCAGACCCTGAGAGCAAACTTCGGTGCAAGTACTTTATTTGGGAAGTGATACCGGAAATATCTGGAAAGGAAATGAGGAAGTGAGAAAAGGTGGAAAGTTAGCTGATAAAGCTCTCTTGACGATGCAGATTATGACTGTGGGTAACTAAAGCTTAATTCTGCTGGGGAACTCTGAGAGCCTGTGAGAGAGACACATCTCTGAGTTTTCCTCTCAAGGGACAGGGACCCTGGAATATTTATACACCAAGACGCATCAGTTGTTGGTTTTCCTGGGGGCAATGCACCCCTGCACAGATGGGGAGCTGGAATCTGGCAGCCAGAGAAGCCTCCCACAAAGAGATGCAAGGGCCGGCAGTGCAGTCTGGCCAGCGTGCCCCGGGTGACCAGGATGTGGCCATGTGGCTGGGTCACCCACAGCATTCTCTGCAAGTGGTCAGCTTCCTTCTGAGCCCTTTTCTCTCCCCCTTGTTAGAGCCCCAGCCTCTTCAGAACCACTCTGATTATCACCACCAACACCTTCAGTCCATTTTTATAATGAATGGCCACAATCTGTGGGTTTGGTAGGAAATCAGGCCTTTGTGTTGATTAGTCAAGAACACTTGCCAAATGTTTTCTATGTAGGGCAGCTATTTCTAAGCATTTATAAGAAGAAAAATCTCTTTGGATGAAAATCTCATTATATGCAAAATACAGAGCTAGATAAACCCCAAAGCAATAGCCTTTAAATAAAAGCATATCCCAGATACGGTATGAAGGATATAGAGAGCTTGCTAGCGTTGTTGGTCTCCAAAGAACTTAAAATATTCTTCTACGGCCATTAATCTGAGACAGAGGAAGTAAGGAGGGTTTAGACCGAGAAGGAGCTCTTTGGAGGGCTCGGCTGACAGTGAGCAGAGTGAAAAACTTATGTTATTTCACCTTTGTCTTTTTTGGGTCATTTCTTCTCCTATTTTCTTTCCAAATTCTTCTCATTAATAATAAAATCTTAGATTTTATTTTAACTATATAAAATTATCCAGCTCTGACAACTTTACAGTATTACCTAGATTCATATTAATTCTAGTTAGCCTCACTGACCCAAGAGGTTAAATGCTCTGCCTAGGATTACACAGTAAGTAGCTTGCTTAAAATACTCTGGTTCAAGTCCAGGATTCTTTCTTCTATGACATTTGTCAACAGCAGATTCTCTTCATGATATTTCATCTATGGTTGAGACTGAAGAAGTTGTTGTCTAGAATTATTTAACTGACTTCTGGGTTCTGGCCTGAGTTTTGTCACTTTAATGAACCATATAACTTTTCTATTGTACAATGCCAATCTATTTATTGCTTGTGCTGGGTCTTAGTTGTGGCATTTGAATGGATAGTTCAGGCATGTGGGATCTAGTTCCCTGATCAGCGATTGAGCACAGACCCCCTGCATTAGGAGTGCAGACTTAGCCGCTAGAGCACCAAGGAAGTCCTGAATGCCAGTCTAGTTTCATGTCTAGGCTAGATAGTGATCAACTTTGTAAATTCTGGCATTTGAACAAGGTTAATTTTTCTCTAAAGACTAACATATTAGTACCTAGATGTCATGTGCTTAGTACTCAACAAAAGTTAGGTTTTACTAGAGATTTTACTCAGATTATTATAATGACTATACTTTTCAACAAAGGTCCGTCTAGTCAAAGCTGTGGCTTTTTCAATAGTCATGTGTGAATGTGAGAGTTGCACTGTGAAGAAAGCTGAGCGCGGAAGAATTGATGCTTCTGAACCGTGGTGTGGAGAAGACTCTTGAGAGCCCCTCGGACTGCAAGGAGATCCAACCAGTCCCTCCTAAGGAGATCAGCCCTGGCTATTCATTGGAAGGACTGAAGCTAAAGCTGAAACTCCACTACTTTGGCCACCTCATGTGAAGAGTTGACTCATTGGAAAGACCCTGATGCTGGGAAAGATTGAAGGTGGGAGAAGAAAGGGACGGCAGAGGATGAGATGGTTGGATGGCATCACCAACTCAATGGACATGAGTTCGAGTAAACTCCAGGAGTTGGTGAAGGACAGGGAGGCCTGCCCTGCTGCAGTCCATGGGGTGGCAAAGAGTCGGACACGACTGAGCGACTGAACTGAACTGACTGATACTTCTCAAAAGGATTTCAGGTGTTCTCACTGCCAGTCTTGCTTCTGATATCTAAAAGGAGAGAGAAAATCATTCTTTCTTCTTCCTTTCCAGTGCTTATCAAAATCCAGTGCTAATAATGTCAGCTGTCTGCCTGCAGGCCCACATAACACTTCAGCAGACTGGAGATGGCCGTGGTGTATAATCTTTCTTGTTCCTTTCCTGACAGGAAGAGGAGTTGAGTTGACTTTTCATAACAAAGCAGCATCACATAGTCTGCCATCTAGACAGAAAAGACAACTCCACTCCCTCTTCCTTTATATTTCAAGGAATTTTTTGAGGGGAAGAAAAACGACTAAAATCACCTAAAAGTAAGGACAGTGTCACTACTAAAAGTTTTTAGACTGTGTTCCACTAACTATCTTGCAGTCAAAATTCTGTGCTCTGGTATTATTTCTGTGGGGTTCTGTCACCTCGTTTATTATGTTCAGTTTCTTTCAAGTTCATGTCTTTCTATTTGTTCTTATTTTGGGGAACTGCTTTTTTGCTTGCATTTTTTTAAAAAAAAATATAAATCATGTATCCAATTTCAAAGTCAAAACTATATAACTAATTATAACTAAAACTATATAACTAATTATAACCAGATGAGTCTTAGTTTTGTCCCTGTTCCTCTACCATTTTGCCTCCCTCCTTTTACATTTGTTTAAAATTTTTTTTCTATGATTTATTTTTACAAATAAGGATGAGTATGTAGGCATGAATATATCCTATCTCATTTTTCTTAGATAAAATTAGCACACTGTATCTACTGTGCTACACCTTACTTTTTCCCTTACCTTGTGCTGGAGATTATTCCCTTGGTATATATGTCATTTTTCTTAGTTATTCATTGTATATGGATACTGTACATACTTTATTCAATTGTCCCCTGATGATAGACATTTGGATTCTTTTGTTCTTGCAAATAATGATGCAATAAAGAGTAAATACAGTTTTGCTAGTTGCTGCTCGGTTTCCTTCCAGTGGCTTCCATTTTTGCATTACCACCAATAGTGTGTGAGTTCATATAAAGTTGTTATAAAATATTGGCTATATTCCCTGTGCTGTACAATATATCCCCGTAGTGTATCTATTTTATACCGGGTAGTTTGTGCCTCTTAANTTGCTGCTCGGTTTCCTTCCAGTGGCTTCCATTTTTGCATTACCACCAATAGTGTGTGAGTTCATATAAAGTTGTTATAAAATATTGGCTATATTCCCTGTGCTGTACAATATATCCCCGTAGTGTATCTATTTTATACCGGGTAGTTTGTGCCTCTTAATCCCCCTCACCCTTTCTTCTCCTCCCCCGCCCCCCTCCACTGGCAGCCACCAGTCTGTTCTCTGTGTATGTGAGTCTCTTTCTGCCTTGCTGTATTTGTTCATTCATTTTAGTTTTTAGATTTCACATGTAAGTGAAAACACATGGTATTTGTCACTTCCTATCTGACTTAATCCGCGAAGCATAATACCCTCTAGGTCCATCCATGTTGTTGCTAATGTCAAAATTTAATTCTTTTTTATGGCTAAGTAATATTCCATTCTATTATGTATATGTATACCACATCCTCTTTATCCAGTCATGTTGGTGAACAAGAAAACTGGGCAGCAATATTCATATCAGGCAAAGTCGACTTAAAAATCTATAATGAAAGATGAAGGGCATTATATAATAATAAGCAATTCAATCCAAGAAGAGGATATATCATTTGTAAACATAAATGTATCTACTATAGAAACATCTAAATATATAAAGCAACTATTAACAGACATAGAGGAAGACATTGACAGTAATATAATAATGCAAGAGGGCTTTAGTAGCCTACTTATGTCAATCGACAGATTATCCAGTCAGAAAATCAATAAGGAAATAGTGGCCTTGAAAGACACATTAGATCAGATAGACTTAATAGATAGCCACAGAACATTCCATCAAGATCAGCAGAATATATATTCTTTTTAAGTGCACATGAAACTTTGTCAAAGATATATTACATGCTAAGCTACAAAATGTTTCAGTAAATTTCAAGAGATTGAAACTATTTCAAATATTTTTTCTTACCATAGTAGTATGCAACTTGAAGTCAGTTTCAGGAACAAAAATGGAAAAACCACAAACACATGGAAACTAAAAATCTTGCTACAAAAAAACTAATGAGTTAATGAGAAGAGCAAAGAGGAAATCAGAAAATATCTTGAGACAAATAGAAATATAACTTTTCAAAATCTATGGGCTGCAGCGAAAACAGTCCTAAGAGATGTTTTTAGTGATATAGGCCTACCTTCAGAAATAAGAAAAATCTCAGTAAACAACCTAAAGTTTCCATCTAAAGGAATTAGAAAAAGAACAAAGCCCAAAGTCAGCAAAAGGAAGGAAATAATAAAGATTAGAGAGGAAATAGAGACTTAAAAAATAGTTAAAAAGATCAATGAAAGAAACTAAGAGTTGTTTTTTAGAAAGATATTTTTAAAACTGGTAAACCTTTAGCCAGACTCATTAAGAAAAAAAGAGAGTGAGACCAAATAAACAAAATTAGAAATAAATGAGGAGAAGTTACAACCAATGTCACAGAAATATAGTCACAAGTGAATACCACAGTTTTATGCCAAAAAATTGGACAACCTAGAAGAAATGATTAATTCCTAGAAATGTACAATCTTACAAGATTGAATTAGGAAGGAATAGAAAATCTAAATAGACCAAGTCTTGATACTGAAATTGAATCAGTAATCAAAAATCTCCCAACAAATAAAACTTCAGGACCAGATGGCTTCATGGGGGAATTCTGCCAAACATTAAAAAAAGAGTTAATCCTTCTCAAAGTATTTCAAAAAATTAAAGAGGAGGAAATACTTCCTAGCTCATTCTACAAGGTCAGCATTACTCTGTTAACAAAATCAGACAAAGACACTACAAAACAAGAAAATTGAAGGCCATTAGAATTTAGTGACAGCTGTTCCAAAGTGACATGGGAGTGAATTGCTCTGCTTAAGTTTATTTATTTTTTAAATTATTATTTATTTATTTTACTTTACAATACTGTATTGGTTTAAACTTTGCTTGTTTCCTTGGAAGGAAAGTTATGACCAACCTAGACAGCATATTAAAAAGCAGAGACATTACTTTCCCAACAAAGGTCCATCTAGTCCAGGCTATGGTTTTTCCAGTGGTCATGTATGGATGTGAGAGTTTGACTATAAAGAAAGCTGAGTGCCAAAGAATTGATGCTTTTGAACTGTGGTGTTGGAGAAGACTCTTGAGAGTCCCTTGGCCTACAAGGAGATCCAACCAGTCCATCCTAAAGGAGATCAGTCCTGGGTGTTCATTGGAAGGACTGATGCTGAAGCTGAAACTCCAATACTTTGGCCACCTGATGCGAAGAGCCGACTCACTGGAAAAGACGCTGATGCTGGGAAAGATTGCGGGCAGGAGGAGAAGGGGACGACAGAGGATGAGATGGTTGGAAAGCATCACTGACTCAATGGACATGGTTTTGAGTGGACTCCGGGAGCTGGTGATGGACAGGAAGGCTTGGCGTGCTGCAATTCATGGGGTCACAGAGTCAGACATAACTGAGCGACTGAACTGAACTGAACTGGTTTCCAACATACTGGGAGTTTCAGGGTAGAACTGAGCAAACCATGGATTTATATAGAGTACTGAAGTTTTGCAAATTTCCTGATTTTGATATTCATTGGGTAACTTCATTGAAGTTTATTTAAAGTAATTTCAAGAGTGTCAAATTCATATTCACGCATAACTGCAATAGCATATTACAAAGAAGTCTATATTTTGTTTCTTAAACTATTTTCCCCTTGAATTTAAGATTCTATTCATTTAAAAACTTATACTTTATTGAATAACAGGATTTTGAGGGAAATGGTACAAGGAAAATATACATAGTTTCCAAGGTGCCTCTTGATTTCAGAATTATTGAAATGTAAAAATCAGGCTTCTTAGAATCAAGGAAATAGTGTTCCACTGAGAATAGACAGATAATTATACTCTTTATTTTTAACCATGAAATACATAATAGTTTCCTATATTATACTTCATTTGTTTCTGGCTTAGTCTTCTTTGACCTTCTTAGTCTCTGGGATATATTTATAACACTCTTATTTTTCTAGGTCTGCCCTTCTACCTTTCTGACATATGTAGGTCCTTAAGAACTGATTTTGTCTATTTTGTAGTATAAAAAAGTCAAACTTTAGTGATGGCAGTGAATACTTATTTTGCATTTAGATATTAAAACATAACATCCTATTTTAATTAATTTAAAAAGTATGTCTGAGTGCAGCAAATTCTATGTAAAATATTTTTCACTCTAAAATTCCTGTAGTCCAAAATTGAAGCAAATAAAAAATTTTAACCTAATTTTGTGTCTAAAGTTTGAACAAGTCATTGAGTCATCAGCGGAGTCATCTAAAACCTCATATTTTGTCTTCTCTTAAGTCTTACTGATAGAAAAACAGGTAAAATTTCATTCATTATTTTTTACTCCCCAAACTTTTCCTGCATCTCATATTTTTAAAAACAGCTTTTTTGAGATATATTTTACATATCATAAAATTGCACTATTCAGATTTACAACTCAATGATTTTTGGTAAATTTACTGAGTGATGAGTCATCATAATAAATCAGCTTTAAATAATTTTCATCATATCAATAAAATCCTTTACGCCTTTACAGTCAATCTTCATTCCCCTTCCAGGCAACCACTATTCTACTTTCTGTCTTTATAGATAGATTTGCTTTTTCTCTACATTTTATATAAAAGAATAATACAGTATTCGGTGATTTCTTGTGTCTGTCTTTTACTTAGCATTATGTTTTCAAGATTCTTCTATGTCTGAGCTCATGTCAGCTGTTCACTAGACAGTATTCTGTTGTGTGAATATGCCACACTGTTTACCAGTTGATGGATATTTGGATTGTTTCCAGGTTTGAGCTATTATGAATAGTGCTGCTATAAATGTTTGCAGGCAGATCTTTGCAAGGGCATACGCTTTCATTTCTCTTGGGTAGATACCTACACGTGGAATTGCTAAGTTGTATGGTAATTATTAATATATATTTATATTTTTTAGAAACTGCCAAACGTTTTTCCAAGTGACTTCTGCAGCTCCTTTTAAAAGGCACTTTATTGATAGAGGAAAAATACTGTGTTTCTGTCCTTCATTCATTCATAAAGCTCATTTTTTAATTTCACTTGTGTTGAACACCTTAGCTTATCTCAATAATTGATGATATAACTGTAAACAACAAAATTATTTCCCTCAAGGTGCTCAGTCTGTTGGAGAAACAGAGGAATACCTTGATAACTAAATACAGAAAGAGAAGTATGGTAAGCAAAGCCCACTGAGGGGGTTGGAACACAAAGCGGAGGGCATTAATTCCAAGCTTGGAGGAGCAAGGGAAAGTTTTGGAGAAGGTCACCCCTAAGTTGATTCGTGGAGACGTATCTAGGAAAGTGAGAGAGGAAGGGCCTTTTGGGGCCTTTTTAGGCCTAGGAACAGAAGGCATCCTGCCCTGCTTGCAGTCAGAACCCCTTTACCCAGATCAGTTTTACTTTTCTCTGTAGTAATTACTGCTCAGAATGTGCTATGTAATTTATATGCTCGTATGTTGAGCTATTGTCTCTTTTCTCCTTGAAAGTAGATATCTCTGTCTGTTTTGTTTACTGATGAAGCCCAAATATCTGACACAGTGCCTGACACAAAAAAAGTACGCAGTAAATGTTCATTAAATAAATGAATGTGTAATATGAACAGTTTAAATAAACATGTGTGTTTAATGCTGCTAAGATACCAACTGCAGATGAAACTTCACTACGTTGAACAAAGTCAGAGTCGCTAGAAAAGGGGAAGGATGAGTATGTGATATTTAAGACTGTATAGCATCATATCAAGAAGTGAAAAGCAGTGTCTTGTTTCAGAATTTAAGACTAAATCTGGTAAGACAAGTTTGCACAGTGACCGAAGGACGGTGTGATACTTTTGGTATGAGAACACGATTTTTTATTACATTAGAATCCAGGGAGAAAATTGCAGGTACCGGTGAAGAATTTTCAAGTAACTTTTCAGGAAGTTAGGAATGATTGAAGAGGAAGGATGCTATTTGAGAAAGTTAGTTCAGTTTCTGCAACAAGGAACAAGGGATCTGAGGGGGTGGGAGGAGGGACAGGAGGAGAAAACTGTCATTCCTTAGGATTTCCCACTGGGGCTGTCATTTTTGAGGCATTTTTTGCAAGTCAAATAAGCAAAGACAATTTTTGACACAGTTATCTGAGATTTTGAATACAGTTTGAACATAAAGTGAGACATGCCTTTGCTCATAGAAGAACAATTTACTGGGGAAATATTAAGGTATCTTTTACTCATTTTTATTTAGGCCCTTATTTGAAGGAATCTCAGCCATTTCAGTTTTGCCAGAAAGGAGTCCACCAAAATGAAGATTTACAGTTTTTCTCTTACATATATCTGTATTTAGGTTTTTGTTGATTGATTTTGGTGTTGTTGTCATTTAAGGTGGCCTTCTTGTACTGATAGCAGATTAAATAGAGAGTAATAATGCTATAAATTGGGTATCCATTCTAATTCAGCTCAATAGAAGTATTTTTTCTGTGTTTTAATTTTTTCATTTACTTTTGGTTGAGTAAGGGGTAGGGACACTAGAGAAAATAAAACTATATAATTGTGAAAGTGAAAAAGTGAAAGTGTTACTTGCTCAGTCAAGTCTGACTCTGTGATACCATGGACTGTAGCTCTCCAGGCTCCTCTGTCCATAGCATTCTCCAGGCAAGCATACTGAAAGCCATTCTTTTCTCCAGAGAAGAGAAAATTGTATAATTAATCATGGCATAATCATGAAAGGCCTTTTATACTCTGCTTAAACACTTAAGGAAATGGCAACCCACTCCAGTAATCTTGCCTGGAAAATCCCATGGACGGAGGAGCCTGACAGGTTACAGTCCACGGGGTTGCGAAGAGCCAGACATGACTGAGCGACCTCACTTTAAACACTTAGACTTTCTCCAAGAGCAGTTGGGAATCATGCAGGATTTTAATGAAAGAAGAGGTCTGTGGAGTGAAGATTTGCTGTGATTGTGATTTGGACACTAAATCAGAGGAAAAAAACAGAACTATGGAGAGGGATAATGGTTAACGGTTTAGAGGACTTCTGCAGTAATGGTGGTCTGAAGGAGGTGTGGGTANCACTCCAGTAATCTTGCCTGGAAAATCCCATGGACGGAGGAGCCTGACAGGTTACAGTCCACGGGGTTGCGAAGAGCCAGACATGACTGAGCGACCTCACTTTAAACACTTAGACTTTCTCCAAGAGCAGTTGGGAATCATGCAGGATTTTAATGAAAGAAGAGGTCTGTGGAGTGAAGATTTGCTGTGATTGTGATTTGGACACTAAATCAGAGGAAAAAAACAGAACTATGGAGAGGGATAATGGTTAACGGTTTAGAGGACTTCTGCAGTAATGGTGGTCTGAAGGAGGTGTGGGTAACAGATGCTTTGAAGAGCTGTGGCAGACGCAGCAATGATACAGCTTAGTGGCTACTTGCACAGATGCTGAGAAGGAGATTGAAGTGTCCAAGATGTCATCCCATATTTCCTGTTTTTGGACAACTGGATAGAAAGTGACATCATTCACTTCAGAGGAGAACACAGGAGAAAGAGAAGCAGGCCTTTCATGGAGGGAGATGATGACTTTGGTCTTGGCTTTGTCACTTTCAAGGGGAGAAGCTTAGTTTGCGCTGCCACATAGCAAAATACCATAGACTGCATGACTTAAAGAACAAATATTTGTTCGTCAGAGTTCTAGAGCTTAGGAAGTCCAAGATCAAGTTCTAGTGGATTCCATATCAGATGAGAAGTTCTTTCTGGTTGGAAGACAGTTGCTTTCTTGCCATATGTTCAGATGGAGGAGGCATGGGGAGGAGCGGGAAAGCACTAGAGTCTTCATCTTTTTATAAGGGCACTAATTCCATCGGAGGGGTTTCACCCTTATTACTTCAGCTAAACCAAACTACTTCCCCAAGACCCCGCTTCGAATACCATCATGTTAGGGTTTAGGGCTTCAAAATATGAATTTGAGATGTGGGGGAACACAAATATCGAGTCCATGACAGGGAGCCTGTGGAATACTCATCGAATATGTACATTAGGCAGTTGNGTTTCACCCTTATTACTTCAGCTAAACCAAACTACTTCCCCAAGACCCCGCTTCGAATACCATCATGTTAGGGTTTAGGGCTTCAAAATATGAATTTGAGATGTGGGGGAACACAAATATCGAGTCCATGACAGGGAGCCTGTGGAATACTCATCGAATATGTACATTAGGCAGTTGGATCTTGGGATGGGTGCACTAGGGTTGAAAGGAGTTTGTGGGTATAGGTTTTGGATATGTGTGTACCAGTGTGGTTATACATGCTGCCGTGGAAGTGAGTACGATCTCNAGAGAGGTTTGACCTGAGACACCCTTGTCACACCCAGGGCAGGGAATTAGTAGCAATTATTGACACAACAAATGAAAAACCCTTCTCCAATATACTTCTTAACCAACCCACTATACTAATAAATTCTAACTTCCTAAAAGAATCTGCCTTTAGTAAGTCTAAAACATCTTGTGCCTCTTACGGTTGGGAGGCTGTAAACAATCACATGTGGCCGGATGAACCTATGCAGGCAGGCTAGATAACCTTCAGAGGAGTTCGTAAGCTGAAACACTTGTCACGCCCAGGAATTTGTATTAACTGGAGCTGTAGGTTAGCTCCTTCTCCAAGAGAAATGGTTATGGGGGAGAGCCCCCCGTAAAGTCAGAGGTGTAGGTGAGAGCATAAAACAGACTCTGGTTTTGGGGGTAGATGCTCAGGAACAGGGGATTTCCTGAAGCCTGATCACGCCTTTGCGTATGCCAAGCCTCCTTCCTCATGACCTTTGCCATGGGCGGACTTCCTCACGCTGGCCCCCGGCAGCTAGCCTATGCCAGATTCAGCCAAAACAATGTTTGCTCCTGCTCTGTACAAACGTTACCATAATTTTAAAAATTTCATCTGTTTAAATAAAAAGCTTAAGTGTTAATTTTAACCAAGTGTCTAGCATGTCTGCTTTTCAGAAACAAGAGAAAACAAAAACAAAATCTGCCTGGGATATATGTGAGCAGCGGCAACACATTCTGTTTCTAAGGAACGTAAAATCTAACTGTTCAACATTTATATATTTCTAATACATTCCTTCAGAGAAATAATGTTAGCCTTAGTGGTCTTCCAGACAGTACTTAGAATTTTAAAGAATAACATTTGATTGACATTTGGAATAACATTCTAAACACTACTCCCATTTCAGTGACCTAACTTAGTGGTCTCACATCCATCCTTTCATCTATGTGTATCGAAACAAGCATTCCCTGGGCTCCGACTATAACATTAGGTAAGACTATCGTCATCTAAGCTCAGCATTAAGAAAACTAAGATCATGGCATCCCATCCCATCACTTCATGGCAGACAGAAGGGGAAAAAATGGAAGGAGTGAGTGGAGTGGAATGGAGGAGTTTCTTGGGCTCCAAAACCACTGCAGACGATGGCTGCAGCTGTGCAATTAAAAGGTGCTTGCTCCTTGGAAGGAAACCCGTGACGAATCTAGACAGCATGTTAAAAAGAGCAGACATTACTTTGCTGACCATTAAGGACTTTGATGTTTTGAGTTCCTCATCCTTTGGGCGTTTTGAGCAGAGAAGTGATGTGATCGATGTCCATTTTGAAAGGACCACTCAGGCTGCCATGTAGGAGTGACCTGTGACATAGTGAGAAAGTCCAGAAGCAAAGAAATCGAAGGAAAAGTGTGCAGTTACCTAGTGTGAGAAGTGAGGATTGGGGTTAGGGTGTAGTTGAGAGATGGAATGGTTGGATTTGAACATAGTTTGAAGACCAATTGGTGGGTCAGATATGAGAGAAACTGAGAAGATATTATTATCCTGGATTTAAGCAGCTCATGGAAATTATTTTAGCGTCATAGTCCTTATATTTTAACACTTTTCAGAAGTACAGTTCCTTTATATCTAAAAGATGGGGGGGGGGTGGAAATCAACTAAAACAAATCAAAGAAGCAATAAGTAGAAACAAACTCTGCACATTGTGGCTCATTGGCCAGTGGCAGAGGAAGAGGTCAGAGATTAAACACAAAAAGGGGTAAAACCAGTTCTAGAAATTCAAATTTAATCTTACTGGGATAGTAAGATTTGCACAATTTGCAAATAATTTGCAAATAATAAATTTGCACAATTGTTTACTAAAGGACACCATCTTTCATTACGTGTACTATATATAATAATAGAAATGTTTGTAAGGGCGATAGTATGGATGAAAAATTGGATGGAAAAAAAATTTTGGATGAAAAAAAGTGGATTTAAAATTATTTGTGCATTACTTTTGTATTTTCATGTACTTTGACTATCGTTGCTTAAGATTTATATGCTGACTCACTCCTTTCTAATTACAGGCTTTCGGTGGTCATTTTAAACTTTTTTGCCATGTCATGCTTGTGCTTTAGAAACAATTCAAAAAAAAAAAAAGAATTTTAGAGCTAATCAGCTTTTTAACTAAGCTTCTTCAATGATTAAAAATGTTTTATACAGAAAATGAGGAAAGCCAGCATTGATTATTTAATAACACACATAGTTTCCTCATGAAAACTAAGATTTAAAAAATGTCCTGTATTTTCTCATTAAAAAATAGCATTTTAAAACCCAATTGTTCTCTAATAAGTGAAACAGTGTGCAATTATTAATCAATAATAAATAAAATAATTTTGTTTGAGATGATGAAGACATTTGTGGGACTATTGGCATTGCAACCAGTAATTCTGGATCCTGGGATTAGGATAAATCATCCATAACACTTTACGGAGAATTTCAGGGTGCTCCTGAGTAAGAGACTGAACTTCTCTGGGCACTTCTCTTACACATAGCTGTCTGTCTAGACCAGTCTTTGTAGTGTTGGTTTATTTATTGTTGTTTGGTCACTAAGTCACGTCTGACTCTTTTCTGAGTGCATGGATTATAGCCTGCCAGGCTCTTTTGTCCATGAGATTTTCCAGACAAGAATACTGGCCTGGTTGCCATTTCCTTTTTCAGGGGTCTGCCCAACCCAGGGATTGAACCACATCTTTTGAGTCTCTTGCATTGACAGGTGAATATTTTTACTGCTGAGCTAGCGGGCAGCCCTTTTAGTTTATTACTAATTTATTAATGTCAGGCACAAATGCAAAAAAGTGGAGATGCAAAAGTGATTAAAAACAGCCTTCTCTCAAGTAACTCACCAAAAAAGAGGAACAATTGTTTTCAACAATTGTTGAAAAATTACAGTAATAGTTGACAAATAAAATTATATTCCATCTGATATAATAGAAGTAAGCATGGGAGAACCAGGCAAGATGCCTGCTTCTCCCTGAGGCAACCAGTGAAGGCTTCCAGGAGGAGCTAGCCCTTCAGTGGATACTTGAATGGTTCATAGAAGGCAGTGAGCTAAAAGTTCTCTGTTTGACTTGTAGTTATGGGTAGCTAGACAGTCATAGAAATAATGAACCGAGTTTAGCACTGCAGGATTTGCAAAGCTCATTCCCATATTGATTCTCTGTGGCAGCACTCCAGGTAACTTGAGATTTGTGTCAGTTTTTCTTTGAATGAAAATTCCCTCTGATCTGGTACATGTCATCTTTTTCTCATTTGTTTGTCCTTCTTTCTAGTTCTTTTCTTATTCTCTTTTGCTCCTTACCTTTCTTTTCTCTGTTCAAAAATCAACTTTATAAATGCTACATGGTGCTGGAAAAAATGGACTGGAAGCATTTGCTGTGTGTTTGAGGAGTACCACAACAGAGTACATTCCTAGAAATTTCTGATGCTCATTGACTATGTCCTTCATTCTTTTAAGCAGAGTTTTTAAGTTCAAAAAGGCTTATGAAAAATGCTGCAGCAACAGCTTTTTGCACAAACAGCTTATTTTGCTTTAATCAAATTACAGTATTATCAGTGGGAGCAACAGGAAAAGCTTGTGCTTGGTCTCTTTTCAGAGAAGGAAACTGATCACACTGAAGCCAAGTTTGATTAAAATAGCTCACAATAGGAGACCATGTCAGCACTGGGCCCAAATGCATATTTTTGTTAATATTTATTCTGTAGATCATGTTAAAGAGTGAACAAGTTTTGGCATTCATTTGGACAGTTTGGTAGGGGGTGTAGTAACTCCTTCAGATAGCTAGGGTTTTCTTTTGTTGTAGTAGTTGTTTTCTAGTGAATTGCAGATCTTGGATCTCCCAGCTAAGTGGTCTAGGTGGTTGAAGGCAGCCAGTTTGAAAGCTCATTGACATTCCTGAAAGGAAAGTTTTCATGTCATGCCAAACATGTTGTTATTAGGAAGACACATGTGATGAGTAAGTATCCTCAAGCAGTTCAGTTCAGTTGCTCAGTCTGACTCTTTGTGACCCCATGGACTGCAGCACACCAGGTTTCCCAGTCCATCACCACTCCTAGATCTTGCTCAAACTCACGTCCATCGAGTTGGTGATGCCATCAAAGCATCTCGTCCTCTGTTATCTCCTTCTCCTTCTGCCATCAATCTTTCTCAGCATCAGGGTCTTCCCCAGTGAGTCAGTTCTTCACATCAGGTGGCCAAAGTATTGAAGCTTTAGCTTCAGCGTCAGTCCTTTCAATGAGTATTGAGGACTGATTTCTTTTAGAATTGACTGGCTGGATCTCCTTGAAGTCCAAGGAACTCTCAAGAGTCTTCTCCAACATCACAGTTCAAAAGTATCAATTCTTCAGTGCTCAGCTTTCTTTATGGTCTAATTCTCACATCCATACATGACTACTGGAGAAACCACAGCTTTGACAGACAGACCTTTGATGGCAAAGTAATGTTTCTAGATTGGTCATGGATTTTCTTCCAAGGAGCAAGTGTCTTTGAATTTCGTGGCTGCAGTCACCATCTGTAGTGATTTTGGAGCCCAAGAAAATAAAGTCTGTCACGGTTTCCATTGTTTCCCCGTCTATTTGCCATGAAATGATGGGACCAGATGCCATGATCTTAGTTTTCTGAATGTTGAGTTTTAAGCCAGTTTTTTCACGTAGTATATTAACTAGATGCTTCAGTGCCATGGCTCAATGGGTAAAGAATCCGCCTGTAATGCAGGAGACACAGGTTCCATCCCTATGTCAGGAATGTCTCCTGGAGGAGGAAATGGAAACCCATCCCACTATTCTTGCTTGGAAAATTCCATGGACAGAGGAGCCTGGCGGGCTATAGTACAAAGGGTTGCAAAGAGCTAGACATGACTGAGTGACTAAAAATGCATGCTGCTTATTTATTTATTGCTTATTTGACAACCCATGTCTAGCTTGTAGCTAGCTAGGCACTCATTGGATATTTACTGATTTCTCCATCAGAACATAAAGCTTAGAACCTGCAAAATTCTTGGGAACATATTAATTTAGAGCAAAGTCAATTATCCTGAATTAGTTGGAATCATTGTGAGTTTTTTGGGAGAGAATCCTACTTTGCTCTTTGGCTTCTTCCCTCAGTCTCCTGTTATACTTCCTCCACTTCCTTGGAGTTCTGAATGCTTGAAATTGACAGCAGTTTCTCATTGAATGATGTAACGAAACAGAACCAGAACACAGACTTCTCTGTCTTATATGCCACAGGAGATATAGGGTAACCCCAGAGCACTGGTGTTTAGACTTTTGGATTTTTATTGAACAGTAAAATTAAAAATGGAGGACCAGTATCTAGTTGCCAAATCTTTATTTTGCTATGCTGAACATTTAAAAAGCTCCAAAAAGACAAAAGGCAATAGCTACCATTACCATTTTCCAAAAGAAAGCATATGTTTTAATGCGAATATATAATAAAGATAAAATGTCAGAATAAATGAAGTCCTTCCCAAGAGAGGACATTGGTGTTGTTGCATCGATAGACTGGTGAAAATTTTACCAAGGTTGTCATTCACCCTTGAACTGTATGTCAGCAACTGCTTTCAGAAGACCCTACATCTTCAGCTCATTTCTCATAGTTCTTGGTTTCCTTTAATGAACTAGGACCCTGAATATGTATTCTTGTCTTTTTTGGAGAAAGTTTATTGACATTTTAAAATTATTGAAGAGTGAATGAGTTAACATTATTAGTTCACCTAATTATGTAGTTATGAGCTGATACTGGTCATGTGCTAAAGAATATCTGAAAATATTTGAGAATATAAATATATGTGTTTTGTCTACATCACTGGTCTTCCATTCACTTTGTATTATTATGCTTCCTGTTTGGCTCCAGCTTTTTCTTTCTTTTAATCACGTTTCTTAAGAGTTTTTGCTCTATCAATGCAAATTCAGTGATAGATTGTAATCTACTTTTTGCTCAAAGTGTCCTTCAGTGTTCCAGAGAATTCCCCAAAGAGATCTTTGAAGTATCTGGAGAGCACTGAAGAACAGAGTAAATCATGATACAGAGATTTTTTCAGATCCTAGAGTCATGGATTCAGAGTTATACAAATTGGTTTGGGAAAATGGCACCATCATGCCTTTCACACGGCTTTAAACACCGTCTAGTTTTCTTTCAGCTCTTTCATGACTGGGCCCTTTTTGAAACACTGGCCTACCTTCATTGAAAATGAAAAGTAGAGAACGTTGACTCAATCATAATTTATTTCATGCTCTTTTGGTTTTCTTTGTGAAAAATAGGGGGCACAGCAGGCATCTTCGCCTTCACCCAAATTGAGTGAAACATCACGTTCTTTCTCTTCCATGGAAAACATAAAAAAGACTCCTAGCAGCTTGTCTTCCTCCATTTCGAGAGAAAGACAGTCCTGGATTGACATGGTTAGCAGCTCGTCTGCCGTTGAAGATTCGGGAAAGTCTGTGACGTGCGCTGTGCGGTTGCTCTCACCTGCCCCCTCAGAGGCTAACGGCCGCGGGGCCCTAGAAAACAACGCTGATGCATCAGAAAGTGGATTTTTGAACTCTCTATCGAGTGATGACACTTCTTCCTTGAGTAGCAACGTCGACCATCTTACCGTCCCTGATAAGCCTACTGGATCAAAGATAGGTAAAGGCAAGAAATGATTTTTTTTTAACATAATTTTATTTATTTATTTTATTTTTGGCTGTGCCAGGTCTTTGTTGCTCTGCAGGCTGCTTTCTCTAGTTGCAGCGAGCTGAGGCTACTCTCCAGCTGTGGTGTGTGGCGTCTCCATAGGGTGGCTTCTCTTGTTGCAGAGCACAGGCTCGAGGTCATGTGGGCTCAGCAGTTGTGGCTCCCGGGCTCTAGAGCACGGACTCAATAGCTATGGCACACGGGCTGAGTTGCTCCGTGGCATGTGGGATCCTTCTGGAGGAAGAATTGATCCTGTGTCTCCTGCATTGATGGGCAGATTCTTTGTGATGGGCAGACTCTTCACCACTGAGCCACCGGGGAAGCTCTAAAAATTTATTTACTCTTCTCAGAGAATGAGTATTTGTATGTGGATGTAGAACACTAATGTGGATTATAGAAACAATACTGAAAGTCATAAATGATTCGATAATTAAACAGTCAAGTGAGGCGAAGTCTGGAGATTACTTCTGTAGAGGAGGTTGCACATGGAAAACTCCAGCTTCAAGGCCATTCATTGCCCACTGTGTGTGTGTTTAGTTGCGCAGTCATGTCTGATTCTTGCAACCCTGTAGACTGTAGCCCACCAGGCTCCTCTGTCCATGGGATTCTCCAAGCAAGAATACTGGAGTGGGTTGCCATTTCCTCTTCCAGTCTCACTCTTTAGGACCCCATAGACTGTAGCCTTCCAGGCTGCTCTGTCCATGGAATTTTCTAGGCAAGGATACTGGAGTGGGTTGCTATTTCCTTCTCCAGCCCACTGTGTCACTAACCAAATGCTTGCAACTGTGAGACATGTGTTCACAAAATAATGATACCTTTTCACCAATCTGAGATAAAGTTTGAGTTTTCTTTGTTTTAATTAATTAATTTTTGAAGGATAATTTCTTTACAGATTTTTGTTATTTTCTGTCAAACCTCAACATGAATCAGCCATAGGTTGTTTTCGTTTTGTTTGGTCCCATGTCCTCTGCTCTGGAGCTCATGATAACTAGATCAACATTTTGTAGATGACATCACCTCCTTTGTTCGAAACATGCACAGAGCAACTATCTTCCCTGAGCTATCACCACAGATGAGGGCTGAGTCCTAAGCTAGTTGGCTCCTGAGGTGCCTGCCCATGTAGTTAACAGGAAGAGGCAATCTGCGTGTACTTCAGAGGGCATCACTAGAACTTTAAAACCAAAAGAGAGTACAGCTTATGTGTTAAAAAAAAGAAAAAAAATAATTTTAAATCTTAGCAAAAGAAAGAGTTGCTGGAGTGTAGAAATGAAGAGTGTGAGCCTTCTTAATGTTGTTGTTCAGTCTCCAAGTCGTGTCTAATTCTTTGTGACTCCTTGGACCACAGCATGCCAGACTTCACTGTCCTCCACTGTCTCCCAGAGTTTCCTCAAGTTCATGTCCATTGAGTTGGTGATGCTATCTAATACTTCTTAATACTCCATGGTAATTGGTCCTTATCTTTTATCCAGACTAACTTAAAAAAAAAAGATTAGTTTTCAGTCATGATGGGTTGTTCCTGACGGTCTGATGGTATAAATGACTGCTTTGCCCCCTCTCCCAGGTTCATCAGGGACAATTCTTTAGGTTCTCAAATTTTTATATGTACCCTATTAATTTCATATTTTGTATCAGAATAATTTTGGATAAGGAAGAGGCACCCCACTCCAGTATTCTTCCCTGGAGAATTCCATGGACAGAGGAGACTGGTGGGCTACAGTCCATGGGATTGTAAAGAGTTGGACATGACTGAAGTGACTTAACGTAGCACAACACATCAGAATAATTTAGGCCAAGGATTAGAACTCTACAGACCTTGGTGTGTGTGTGTGTGTGTGTGTGTGTGTGTGTGTGTGTACAGCACTTATTTGGATTCTTAGACTGGGAACTCATTCTCCAAGTCACCACAGATGTCACCACGCCCTATGGCCTTATCTGAAGATGCTTCACACAGTTGAATTGCCTGCCGGGCCCCTGATGACATTATATTTTCAGGAGAGCTTGAGAATAGGCTATTTTATTTTGTTAATTTATTTAGTTTCTGGCCATGCTTCTGAGGCATGTGGGATCTTATTTCCCTGACTTCGCTTGTGACTCAGACGTTAAAGAATCCGCGTGCAGTGCAGGAAACCAGCATTTGATCCCTGAGTTGGGGAGATCCCCTGGAGAAGGGAATGGCAACCCATTCCAGTATTCTTGCCTGGAGAGTTCCATGGATAGAGGAGCCTGGTGGGCTACAGTCCATGGGGTTGCAAAGAGTCAGACATGACTGAGTGACTAACACTTTCACTTTTAGGGATCGAACCCATACTCCCTCCATTGGAAATTTGGAGTCTTAATCATTGGGAAGTCCCCATCTGATGGTATTTTTGTTGGATACCGTTAATTAATGCTAATGATCTACTTTACATTAGTAAATAAAGTTATTGCCAAAATAAGTTGCTTCTAGAGGTGAACGAGGTTGGTTGGGGGAGAATGGAAATAGCACCACTGATGAGTAAGGGGCGATGGGTTGATACTGGACTGTACAGGATAGAAGGCAGGAGACTCAGGCTGGGCTCAGCTTGGGGAGGTGCTGTCATATGAAGGTACTGGGCTTAATTTGGAAGTTCGAAATTGATGTAAATTTTGAGGCCAATGTTCATGTAAAAAGGAAATAATTTTCGATTCAACATTAGAAAATTTTTAACATTGAGAATTGTTCAAAACTGAACAGGCTCCTTGGAAAGTAATGTGTTCCTCATCACTGAAGGTGTTTACTCTTTCTGAGACAACCATTTTCATTGGGTATTAATTGCATATTGTGTGTTTATTATAATTTTTGGCCTTATGAAGATATACTAAAGAGGGAATTTAAGGTTCTTGAACTAGATTGCCTCTAATGTGATATTTAGAAGATCCTTCCAGATACAGGATAGGTGGAACTAAAGAAAATAATGAGAAGGACCATATTTACTCTTTCCTGTGACCACCTCTTACTTTCATCACTGGACCATTGGTAGGACTAAAAAGTTTCACACATGCACAAACAAGCTTGCACACATGCACACACACGGCATCCAGGATGAGGATGGCTTCAGAAGCAAATGAGAATAAAATTCCATTCTCGTTCATTCTCAAGAGGTAACTCTGCAGACTGAGTTTTCCTTTAGGATGAATGATTTGATAGTCACAGGAAGATGCCCGCAGTTCTTGTCCATGTCTAATGTCATTCTGGGCATGCGTATGCTGCAGAGCCTGGCTGAGTACCAACAGGTCTTTTAATCTCCAAAGGAAGAAACCAGGTATTTTAACATTTTGAGTTAGCTGCAGAGTGACAAATGAAATCTGTATGCTTCTTCAAACAGCTCCACACAAAGATATTCCTTTGGGTAGAAAGGAAGAGAAAATAAAATTATTTTTCCCCTCATTGATTTGTTGGCATTTGCCATATGGTACAGAATGTTTGCTGATGCTTTTCTTCTGCTGCTGGGGATTTGGTCAAATTCCCAGCAGAGTTAAACCACAGAAAGTCATTGCTATGGAAACAGCAACCCAGTTTTTGCTTGCGTTTGTGATGACATGTTGAGTAGTCAGGTTGCGTATTTGTGTGTGTATGTGTGTGTGTGTGTGTTTTACATATGTGTTTGTGTGTTGGAAAAGAGGTAGCTTTTCATTTTCCTGACTTCTAAAAATTATTGTTTTTTATCTGCAAATTAAAAAAGAAAAGTGGTAAAAGTCCTGCGTCTGAAATATGGTTCAGGATGCTTTTATTAACATGACAGGGATTGAGGTTTCAACAAGGTCTATGATAGGAGTTAGGATTTTAGATTAAGTCCCAGTCTCAAGATGTGTTTGCTGGAGAAAGAGGCTTTTATCCTAGAAAAGATTCTTAAAGGTTAATAACTGAGCCCAGAAATAAGCAGACAGCATGTATTATAGCCTTCTTTTTATTTAGACAATGAGGGAAATATTTTACAGTTGGTATGCAATTAAAACCGTAGTTGCTAGAATTTTATACTGAAGTTAAACCCTTTTAGACATCTTCCTCTACAGAGTAAGCTAGTTAAACAATACATGGTGTTAATTACATCCTGCTGCCTTTCCACATTGGTAGATCCAGAGGTCTTCAGACTCTTCACTTAGTCTTTCCACAAAGCAAAGCAGGGAAAGAGATGATGAGGTTAATGGAATGTTCCTGTCAGCTCAGTTTTACTCTGTCCTGTTTCTTTTCTTTTATGAAAGGTTATTTGGCCCATGACTCATGCCTGTGTGGTGATGACTCGCATTGTATTTTTCTACTTATATTATGTCCACAGTGTGAGACAGTTATACTTACTCCATGAATGAAGTGGCCGTACCCTGGATGCTGACAAGCTGAATAATCAGTAATAAGTGTGTGTGCTAAGTTGTGTCTGACTCTTTGTGGCTCCATGAACTGTAGCCCGCCAGGCTCCTCTGTTTGTGGGATTCTCCAGGCAAGAACACTGAGTGGGTTGCCATGCCCTCCTCAGTCAGTAATAAGACTAATACCCAATTTATGCAAATAAATTGTTAAGTAGAAGTACAGCAAGATTGCATGTGGGCAGCATTTTGAATAGGTTGCATTTTTAATGAAGAAATACACATAGCTAGAGGATGCATGACCCCCCAGGAAAGTGACACGAATGAGCCAGATTTAGAAGTTAGCAATTACCCCGAACCTGACCAAATGCCAGTTTTATGTACATGCTGATGTTTTTTGTCTGCTTAGAGGATGAGCAGAGGTAGAAATTTTTTGTCTGCATTAACTATTTCACCTAATCCAAGGTGCTCTTACGATTGGAAGAATACGTTTTAAAAACAAATGGAATCTTTGTTTTAAAAAAGTAAAAAGCTACTTATTAGAATCTTGGGTAATGAGCTCAACCTCAGGTTATTTCTGAAAATCACTGCCACACAGGCAATAATAATGAAACAAAAGAACAGCAAACACTAAGGGTCTCCCAATGGACTAAGTTTATTCTTATTAATGAAAGCAACAATACGGTAGAGGGGTACTGAGTTATCTTGCTTAATAGAAACATCAAATATCCATGATAAAATATTAATAGATACCTGACTGGTAGAGAAGGTAAATCAAATAGGAAAATATGGGAAACCAAAGTAAAATTAATCTCAGAGTAACATAAACACAAGATTATACTTAGTTTATACTCGAATGCTGTCTCTGACTTTCTCTCAATCCGTTTGATTTTTCTCTTATAGAATTTCCTATATCTGCCATCATTTTTTGAGACCCTGACTTTGCATTCTCCATTTCTGTACCTTTATACCTTTGTTGTCTTTGGAGTCCAGCCTACCCTGATAGTTCCTGATGTGAACTGGTTCATTATCCCTAGGTGCCCGGTTCAAACGCCCAAGCAGAGAATCTGATTCTCCAGCCTGTGTCTTAAGTTGCTGACCAGCTTATGAATTTCCTCTCCTAGGACTGAGTGCCCTGTGAGAACAGAATTTAAGGTATAAAACCTGGGCACCTCAGAAGCAGAGGCTTTGGGTGGAGACTTTTCCCATGGAAGACAGAGTAGAGGGGCCAGGATCTGAGCCTTGGCCTTGCCAGTATTGTTTTGATGACTATGCATTATCTGACTTGAAATCCTCTTCCTTGAACTTCATTCAAAGACAGTGTATCAAGTATTTTTTTATAGCATAACGCATAGTGTTTAAGGCAATGAACTCTGGGTCAGAACATAGATTTGTTTCTTTGTGAATTTGGTCAAAATTTTTAATCTTTCTGTGTCTTGACATTCTCTCCTTTATATTAGGATTAATAATACTTCCTAGTAGGGTTGTTACAAAGGTATTAAGATAATGTTGGTATAGTAGTTAACACAGTGCCTGTTACACAGTTAAAAGTTTAGTACATGAATGCTGTTTCCACCAGCATCAACAGCAGCAGACATAAATAGTTAATCTGTCTCTAAAATTATACTATACTAATATTCTTGGTTAGTAGTATCCTTATGAGTAAGATAAGTTGTCCAGATTTATCTTAGTTGCACAAATTAAATTTGTGTGTCATTATGGTTCTAAATTTGACTGTCATTGTGTAGAGTTGTCAGACTCATTAATTAGAGGAAGCCTATAAAATGCTTTTAATCTCTTTGCATCAGTTGCTATTGTTTAGTCACTACGTCGTGTCCAGCTCTTTGAAACCCCATGACCTATGTCGCCTTCCAGGCTCCTCTGTCCATGGGATTCTCTAGGCAGGAATACTGGAGTGGGCTGCCATTTCCTTCTGTAGGGGATCTTCCTGACCCAGAGATTGAACACACATCTACCTTTGGAGCAAGATTCTTTACCACTGAGCCTCCAGGGAAGCGTGTCGGGTGGTAAAGTGAATGACATTTGTAAAGTCTTAAAGTCTGAATGTCCAAATGACTGTGTAGTTATATCTTCTCTTGGTAACAAGTAACTTCCATACTCTTTCTTTTCTCAAGTACTTAGAACACTGCATATGAAACAGGAAATACTGTTTTCTACGTAAACTTTTTTAAGTGTTTCATATTTAGGAATGACTGTCTTCCTTGGGAGAGCATTTAGATTTTTCCAACCTCAAAAACCTTTCAAATTCTGATTTGAAATACGGCGTGTGAATTTCCCTCTTGTCTCCTAAAGTCGGCTTTTATGTTCTGAACAGAAAATAAAAAGCCCACAGTCTAGAAAGCACAAGGAAGCACCAAAAATAAGATAGTAGGGGAGGCCAAGTTGACAGTACGGCATTTAAAGAGATAATCTTCATACAGTGCTCTTGACAACCAAATTCCAGACTTACTGGAGCGTGTGTGTCCCGTCAGAAGCACACAATAGGCTGAGCACGTGGGAGGTAGCAAGAGAGGAGTGGATGCATTTGGCATCGTCTTGGAAAGGCAGGAACTAGTAACCATTAGTTAGAAGTGTTTTGTCTTTTGCTCATGTCAACAACGATCTTGTTAAAAAAAAAAATACCCTCCCTTTCTTGAGTCTAAATCATCTAATAATCATCTAATAATCTTAGATTATTAGCCTAAATTTGGAGAATGTTTTATGTCTGACCCGTTCAGACATTCTGAGTGAGTCTAACAGAAGTAAAAGGTCGCTAACATTGACCTCAAATTCCTACCAATTCAATGTGTGAGATACTGATGCTGTAAAGCAAGGATTCTGGGATCCTCCTTTGAGCAAGCCAGATTTTTTTTTTTTTTNACTTTTTCCACTGTTTCCCCATCTATTTCCTATGAAGTGATGGGACCAGATGCCATGATCTTCATTTTCTGAATGTTGAGCTTTAAGCCAACTTTTTCACTCTCCTCTTTTACTTTCATCAAGAGGCTTTTTAGTTCCTCTTCACTTTCTGCCATAAGGGTGGTGTCAGAGTTATGCAACTCCACAATCCAATGTGAAGTGTGGATCACACCACACACAGGAATACCCCATACACATTAGCTCTTATTCCTGCTTGTCCCCTCCTCAGCCCAGGCAACCACTAATCTACTTTCTGTCTCTATAGATTTGTTTATTCTGGAAATTTTATTATAAATGGACAATACGGTATGTGCCTTTTGTGACTGGCTCCTTTTACTTCAAAGAACTTTTTGCAGTTCATGCATGTTTTAGTGTGTGTTAGTACTTCATTTCTTTTTACGACTAATACTCCATTCCGTGCATGTACCTTATTGCAGCAAATGAGGAACATTTATTTACACTGTTGCACCTTTTGTTTGTGTCTTTCATGACATTCATGCACAAGTTTTGTGCTAATGTATGTTTTAATTTTCTTGAATACATAGTTAGAAATGGAATTGATGGGTCATATGGTGGCTCACAGTAAAGAATCTATTTGCAGTGCAGGAGACACAGGAGACCTGGGTTTGATCCGTGGATCAGGAAGATCCCCTGGAGGAGGGCATGGCAACCCATTCCGATATTCTTGCCTGGAGAAGCCTGTGGACAGAAGAGCCTGGTGGGCTGCAGTCCATAGGGTTGCAAAGAGTCAGACATGACTGAAGCGATTTAACACATGCCCACATGGTAACGCTACAGTAAGAATTTTGAGAAACTACCAGATTGTTTCCTAAAGTGGGGTCCATTTTACATTCCCACCGAGGACTTTAACGTTCCGGTTTCTCCACACTTATGTCCTTTTTAATTTAGCGATCCTGGTGAGTGTGAAGTAGTATCTCATTGTGGTTTTGATTTGCACTTTTCTATGACTAATGATATTGAGCATCTTTTCATGTGCTTATTGACAAAAACCTACTTTTGATATCTACACCAACTGAGCCAAAAAGTCTGTTTTCGAATGTAGTTTTGAATGTTTCCCCCCCTTTTTTGGTATTGTTTTGATAGAAAACAAAGAAGTTTATTGAAATTATTACTATAATTTAATTGCAAAGTTAACCCAACATCTTTTCTCTCCATTTCATCCATGCTTATGGACTTTCTGGTAGTAGAAGGGGAAAAAACATTGCCTAAAGACACTTACTCTTACAAGAGTAAACTGTGAAGGAAGTGAGTATGCTTAATTTCGATGCTCCTAGACTACTATCGTATGATTTTTTTATCCCCTCGGGAGAGACTGTTTTTTAGTTCTCCTAAGGCCATGCTTTCTATATGATCCTCTGTCAGTCTTGTTCTCAGGACAGGAACCAAATCGCACAGGTTCCTGCATGCGTAGAAAAAACTAAGGACTGCATGGTAGGAAAAAGTCTTATTGTCTATCTTTCCCAAGACTTTTCAGAGACCAAAGTGAATAAAGGACTGAAGTTCTTAGTAAGAAATTAAAGCAGCGGCAGGAGATGATTTTCTTTGAGTACATTTCTATATTATTTGAGACTCTTTCAGTTGCATATGACTGAAAACAACATCCAGAATATCTTAACAAAGGCAATGGATTGGCTCCCAGGAGCTCAGATGACACTAACAGTATCACCAAGATCCATGTCTCGATTGTATCCTATGGATTGGTTCCATTTTCTTGACTTTTGGCATGATTCCTGGAATCTTCCAGGTCATATCATCACATCACTCAGTTTAGGAAAACAAGGAGATTGATTCGCTGATACTCCAAACCGAAGTCTCAGAGTTGAGTCTCTTTGGCTCCGTGGGCCTGATCTGAGATCCATGTGTATCCCTAGATGAGTGACTATGGTAGCATGATGGGACTGCCTAAACGTATAGGGTCCCCCTGGATACTGGGTAGAGTCACTTCACTGGAAGCATTTGGGCTGAGGCTGGCGAGCTTGGTTAAGGAAGAGAATGGGGGTGTGTGGCATGAGAAATGGTTATTATCTTCTCAAAGCCACAGACCACAGGCAGATTCCTTCTTTCAAAGGGTAGTTCTAGGAAGGAAATTTAAAAGGGATCCGGGACAATGGTTCTCATTATTTAGGATGTATATTGGTTTGCAAAGGTTTTCCTCTCCCACCATTGTATTTGAAAAGCCGAGAACTTGTTTGGTTTCACATGTTCACAGGCAGAGGGGACTTTTTCCCTAGGATGAATCTTCCCCTGAGTCCCACTAATCTCTGATTTAGATGATATTTGGATGAGACTTAGAATTGACTTAGAGTTTGAGACTTACAGTTGATATTGGAATGGGTTAAGACTTTTGGCGATGTTAGGATGAATGAATGTATTTTGCCTGTGAGAGGGACATGAATTTTGAGAGGCTACAGGGTATATACTTCCCAGGTAGTGCAAGTGGTAAAGAACTTGCCTGCCAGTGCAGAAGATGCAAGAGATACAGGTTCGAGTCCTGTGTGGGGAAGATCCCCTAGAGAAGAAATGGCAACCCAATCTAGTATTCTTGCCTAAAAAATTCCATGCACAGAGGATCCTGGTGAGCTACAGTTCACGGGGCCACTAAGAGTCAGACGCAACTGATCACAGAGCACAGAGGGCGTACTATTATGGGTTCAGTTTTGTCCTTCCAAAATCCCTGTGTTGAAGTCCTAACTGAATTCATCTCAACATCTCCAAAAGTCTGAATCCATTCCAATATCAACTCTAAGTCAACTCTGAGTCTTGCCCAAATATCATCTAAATCAGAGATTGATGTCCCCCTAATCAATATGAATGGTATCTATAAAAGGGGATATTGGGACACACACCATAAGACACCAGGTGAAGACAGGAGTCCTGCTGCCCCAAGCCAAGGAGCCACCAACAGCTGGGAGAGAGGCTTGAGACAGATGCTGCCCCAGAGCCTTCACAGGGAACATGGGCTGTTGTGACAAAGTGCCACCAGCTGAGTGACTTAGACAATGAAAATGTACATCTCACCACTGTGGAACCTGGAAGTCTAAGATGACGGCGTCAGGAGGATCTTGTTTTCAGACCACAGTGTCAAATGTTCTGTCCTTGATTAACTGGGCATATTGTTATTATTATTATTATTTTTTTAATAGAAGAGACAAAAGCCTCTGAAGATGATGAAATGGAGAAGCTGTACAAATCATTAGAGCAAGCTAGTCTGTCTCCTCTGGGGGACCGACGACCTTCAACCAAAAAGGAGCTGAGAAAGTCCTTTGTCAAGAGGTGCAAGAATCCATCCATAAATGAGAAACTCCACAAAATACGAACTTTGAATAGCACATTAAAGGTAAGAAATTCCAGACTGTGGATGAACTCTGTGGATGTGGGGTGAGAAAATGCTGGTTTTGTGGAACAATCCCTGCTAACCACGGTGTGTTTATGTGGCTAGAGGGTGGGGAAAGGCAGTAAAGCCAGTACAGTCTTTATAGGGTGAGTTGACCCTTGACATTCCTAAAGCCCTAGGGAATGTGGTTTTTACAATAGGCCTTGATTTTTGCATTCACTGTGGCATAAAATCTCAAATATTAAGCTTCGAGATGGCAAGGATCATGTGTAATTTGTTTTTGTACCCTTCTACCTGGAATAATAAATGTTAGAGAGCCTGAGATAGTCAGCTGGTAGGAGTACACAGTAATATTTAATAAGATCTTGGGATTTCACCTGATTCATTAAAGGAGGCCATTCTTCTGTACTATATCCAGAAGAAAATGTCTACATTTTAGAGACAGCAAAGACTTAAGAGACTTCAAGCTATTGGATTTGAAGCTACAAAACACCATGAGAGCTGGGCAGTGGGAAAGAGATACTTCCTGGTAGCAGGGAATTTCATCATGAGAATAAGGGGCAGCGTACAGGATGTACTGGAGCTATTTCTAGGGCCTCCTGTAACTGAAAGGGTTCTTTGTAGCAAGAGCATCCTGGTTTCACATTTAGATGACAGTACAAACAAGGGGAGGCCAGAAGAGTTTATAAAATAGCTCTGAATTAGCAGAAGGTTTATAGATTCTGAAAAGCCTTGACAGACCTGATTTTTAATTCTGTTGTGTACATGTCCTTTTGTATCTTATGAATGTGAATCCCTTTCTGGGAAGAAATGTCAGCAAGCAGAAAGACAAGGCTACAAAAGATGACTGAGTAACTCTTAGTCAGATGTCCCTGTTCATCTATAGGAAACCTAAGCACGCTAAAAACTTTGCTAAAATGAGGCTGAAAAATAAAAGGCAAAGGTACATTTTATTTATAGAAAGAAAATACAAATGTAGAGAAGTTTACCTAGCATTTAATGATGAAAAACATCACTAGCACTCCTTTCAAAATCAAATATATTATATTCTGTCATCATGGGTTGGCCAAAGAGTTCATCAGGTTTTTCTTAGGATGTTACTGAAAAACCCGAATGAACTTTTTTTGCCAACTCAGTATTTGCAGAGGTGTGGTTCTCTATGACCTCTTGTTCTTCATGCACTATAGCCACAGAATTGGCGAACCCAGCAGATTTTTCTTTTCTTCCTAGGCTTTAGTAATCTACTAACTAGGTGACAAAAATACCCCCAAACATAGCAGTTCCAGGCACTAGACATTTATTGTCTCACAGTTTCTGGGAGTCAGGAATTTGGGTGTGGCCTGGCTCAGTGTTTCTGCTTCCCTGTCTCTCATGAGGCTATAATCCAGGCACCAGCTGGGGCTATCCACATTCCTCCACTGGGGGAAGGTGTGCTTCTAAGCTCTTTCACGGCAAAGTTCAGTTCCTTACAGGTTGTTGGACTGACAGTCTCAGTTGTTCATTTGTTCACTGTCTATGGGCGGGAGGCCACCTCCAGTTCCTTCCCCTCTGGGTCTTTTCATAGGGCAGCTCCCAAAGTAGAAGCTGATGTCCTGCAGAGCGAGTGAGGTGGGGAGAGTGAGCAAGCAGGGTGGGTTATACCCCAGCCTCAGGAGAGACATCACATTGCATTTACAGTGTTCTGTTCAGTAGAAGCAAGTCGCTAGGTCAGCCTCCTGACAGTCAAGAAGGAGAATTACAGAAGGGCATGAATACCAGGGAGCAAGGAACACTGGATCACTTCAGGGGCTCTCTGCCTCACCCATCTGCACTCTCTGAACATCACTGGAAAGAAGGCCTTTCCACAGATCCCTTAGGCTGGGGCTGATGAGATATATTCCACGTTGTGCATTCCTGTGAACCTCCTATGAGGTTGGAGGGCAGGATGACATGGAAATTGACCTTGTTGAAAAAAAGAAGAAAAAAAAAACCCACATCAGCCTCTTCATTAGAGAATGATCATTTGGTAAATGCGTGCTTATTCATGTCAGAAAGCTATCAGAATAATTTTAACTATCTTAAAATTTTTTTTTTTTTCATTTATTTGTTGGTCTCCATTGCTGCATGTAGGCTACTCTCAAGTTGCGGTGCACAGGCTTCTCATCATAGTGGCTTTTCTTGTGGAGCGTGGGCTCTGGACACATGGGCTTTATTAGTTGTAGCACACAGGTTCAGTAGTTGTAGCTCTAGGCTCTAGGGCTCAGTAGTTGCAGCCCACGGGCTTACTTGTCCTGGGCCACATGGGATCTTCCTGGACCAGAGATTGAACCCGTGTCCCCTGCACTGTCAGGGGGATTCTTAACCACTCCACCACCAGGGCAGTTCTGTCTTTAAAACTCAAGCTGTCAGGATAGTGGTCACCTTTGAAGACAAGGTGAGGATATAAACTGGGCAGGACCACAGTCAAGCTTTTGAAGTGCCAGGTAAGAGTCTTTCCTTGATGGTGACAGTGGTTACACAGATGTGTTCTTTTTGTGATGATTTCATTAATCACAGACTTTATGTGTACATTTTGCTCTGTGTATATTACATTGCAATATAAATGTTTATTAAAAAAACACTTCAAAGCTGGAGTGTGGACAAGCAAAAAAAAAAAAAGAAAACCACAGTTTCATGCAGAAGCAAGCAAACTATTTTAATAATAATATTTATAGTAGTGTAGGCACATTCCAGAAATAAAGAAAAATCCTTGCACTGGGATTGTATTGGAGTGAATACTCTATGGAAATTCTTTAGATCTTTAAGAGTCTCTGAGAGATCCACCTCCCTTGACTTTTGGCTGAGCCTGTCTTTATTTTTAAATGAATGATTAATGAGTCCAACTGAAACTTTCTCCGAACACTACCCTCACTTGTATCTGAAGGGGAACAGACCTCTCTTTGCCCAATTGCTCTGGTAGAATCCATTTCCAATGCTTAGGCTTTGATACAAGCCATGCACTGAATAGTTGGAGTAAAAAAATGAAAGGATGGTATTTTTCAGAACTCTATCAGACCCTGCCTCCCAGAAAACCAGAAGGATGTTGTAAAAGTAGTTCAAAGCATTCAGTGAACTCTTACTCTATAGGGAAGAAGCAAGGCTTTCGCCTGATGCTCTTGACCCTGGGTTGCCAAGTCTAGGAAGGAGCTCAGAGAGTTTTATTGTTTTGCTAATTTCCTTCCTCTCTATTCTTATCTACAATTTTTTTCTTTTATCCATAAAGGAATTAACACAGACTTGAGCTGAATGGGAAGAAATTTGAATTATTTAGAGCTAGAAACCATATGAGAAGTGTTAGCCCAAAGTTGAAGAGATCCTTTCCTAAAACCCTTTATCCCCTTTAGAGGGGTGGTGAATTCATTTTTGCCTTGAAAAAATCAGTTTTCCAAATTTTGTTAATTTGCCAAGATCTTAATTAATGATTTCTTCAATAGCATATTAGGATCGCTCTCTGGACAGATGTCAAGATTTCTTAAGAACGAAGTAAAACTCCTTATGTGACTAATTATGATAGTACTATGATAAGACTTGGAGAAGGCAATGGCAACCCACTCCAGTACTCCTGCCTGGAAAATCCCATGGACGCAGGAGCCTGGTAGGCTGCAGTCCATGGGGTCGTGAAGAGTCAGACATGACTGAGCGACTTCACTTTCACTTTCATGCATTGGAGAAGGAATGGCAAGCCACTCCG
The DNA here is from genome assembly GCA_006410615.1 of Neotragus moschatus. Lineage (NCBI taxonomy): Eukaryota > Metazoa > Chordata > Mammalia > Artiodactyla > Bovidae > Neotragus > Neotragus moschatus. Next base: position 155,887 of record SJYA01001396.1, on the reverse strand, counting down.
TGTGTTCTTGCCTGGAAAATCCCAGGGACGGCAGAGCCTGGTGGGTTGCCATCTATGGGGTAGCACAGAGTTGGACATGACTGAAGCGACTTAGCAGCATGGTAAGACTAGAGAATAGAAGCATATTTTGGGGGGTGGGAAAGATTGTTTTTTGAAGTGTTGATGTTGGACTCAGAGAGAAAACTGTCTTGGCTCTGCTTGACTTTCTAGCAATCCTTCCTGGTTACCCACTTAACTTACTAACCTTTCTTTCCTCTGTTTCTTGGTCTTGGCCAACCTCCTTGTTATTCCTCTTGGGTTACTTTCCTTCTGCACAGTTTTCCTCTCCTTCCTGAAACCGAAAAATACCTTTTAACCTCCGTTCATCACCACACCCTTGCTTTTGTGATTCAAAATGATGAATCTCACTACTCAGATTACTATGTGTGTGAACCTTTTCCCTTGAAATCCATGTTATTCTGGTCAATTTAGAAACAGGAAAAGAAGAAAACAAGAAAATATAATAAAACACGGCAAATAAAGCATAAGTTAAAGCTGAATGTAGAGCAGAAACAATACATTCATGTGCCAGTGGGTCTAAAAGAGCAGGCACAAGGACATTGGAAACAGAGAAGAATGGAACAGGGAAGGGTGTCAAGCAAGCACTTTTATGATGGGAAAAATAAGAGCATACGAGTGCGCCAGGGAGAATGATCACCTGGAGATGGGAAAATGATGAGTCACAGGACAGGGCTGAGAATTGCCGGAGCAAATTTCTTGAATGTACGAAAGAACATACTTTTACAAGTTAGAGAGATGGGTCTTTGCTGGAAGCACAGATATTTCACCAGAGTGAACAGGAAGGAAGGCAGCATGTATTTGTGCTGATGTAGACAGAAGGCAGTAGGAGCTTGGGAGAACTACTCTTCTGATTGTTTCCATTTCCTCAAAAAAATAAAGAGCAGGGTCATCAGCTACAGGGGAAGATTGGGGAGGAGATCTGAGCAGAAGTGAGAAACTCTGAAATAGTTATTTAGGGGAGTGGAGAAAAAAGGGATGAGAAAACACAGTTACTGAATAGTAGTGCAAGTCCGCTTAACGGCAGTGGTCATGCATTTGAACTTGGACCAGTAAGCACAGCAGTGAATGTTTACCTGGGCACATCCTGCCCTGGATCTAGCAGAGATAGTTTGTAACTGAATGTCTACCTGGCCCTCAGCACTGTGTGAGATACGGGGAATACAGGAATGTATAAAATATGTTCCTTGTCGCCTTCCTTAGAATAGATGACGTGACAGACCCATGAACATCTAAGTGTGATATGATAAGTTCTAAGAAGGTTCCAAGCACTGGAAGGCATGCAAGCATGAAAAAAGCTTCTCAGTTGAATCTGGGGGTTCAGTTTTCTGGAGAGCATGATGCCCGAAGTGAATGTACATTCATGAGCTGTAGTAAAATCCATTAAAAAAAACAGAGAGAGAGAGATTGGGAAATATTCCATGTGAAAATCATTCTAGGAATTACAGTCCACTAGGTGAAGAAGTGGAGAAGGAAATGGCAACCCACCCCAGTATTCTTGCCTAGCAAATCCTGTGGACAGAGGAGCCTGGTGGGCTGCTGTCCATAGGGCCGCACAGAGTGGGACACGACTGAAGTGACTTAGCATGCATGCATGCATTGGAGAAGGAAATAGCAACCTGCTCCAGTGTTCTTGCCTGGAGAATCCCAGGGACAGAGGAACATGGTGGGCTGCTGTCTATGGGGTTGCCCAGAATCAGACATGACTGAAGCGACTTAGCAGCAGCATCAGGTGAAGAAGGGTGAAGAAGGTCCTCTGTGTGACGTATCCTGGGGTGGTGAAGCAGCACTGTATGGGAGAGAAAACCCATGTCAATACTCCTAGAGAGGAAAGGAAGAAGCAAGTGGAGAACCAACAATTGGGCTCATGTCTGTGGAAACTTGGGTGAGAAGGCGAACCATTAAGAGGACTCAGAATTTCAGGGGGACTCCCTGGACTGTTGGACAGAGGGTGGATACAAAGTGGGGACTGGGGGCAGGAACCTCACTTGGGAGGCTGTAGCAGCAGATTAAGGGTGATAGGTGAGACTTTATATCCCAAATTGGGATTATGGTCAAAGAGATGGAGGAAGCAGGAATAGATTTGTGATAAATGTGTTAGGCTGAGAAATCTTTTTTTTTGAATGTGGAGACTGATACGTCTTATGTTTCATTCCATTCTTTGACTACAGAAAAGTCCCCTAACCTGAGACAGACCTTTCAGAAATGTGTGTCACTGGCTGCAGAGGAGGCAGGGTGAAATGATATGAATAGACTGTTGGCATGATTGAAATACACATTGTTCGGATGGAAGTTTAATGATATCTTCTTTGAATAAAAAGATAGCCTACCTATTTAGTCTGTATACATTGAATAACTGTGTGAAATTTATTTAAAATTAATACAATTTAATAGAAAATTAAAAAGAGACATTTTGTACTGTCTTATGTCTTAGGAAAAGTACTGTGTGGTCAACAACTTGGTTATACAGTTATCCATTCCAGAAGGAATAAAGCTCACACTGAGACACGACTGTGATGTGGAATACTGGATCAATGAGGAAACAGTGACATAAGAGACCTTGGTTTTGTGTCCAGTTCTTCCCCCAAGCCTTGTGTGGGATATTTACCTCTTTGTGCTTAGCCTATGTAAATAAGCAGGTGACCTGCCATATCTCTTAGGACTGTTGTAGAAATTTGAATATTAGTGTGTAAAAACACTTTGATAATTTTACAGTCAAAGTATATGTGCCTTTATTTGCAAAAGGCTGAAGATGGTTTATTGAAGTTAAGATAGCTATCACATCTCACCCTCCTCTCTCTCTGGGTCTCTTTTTCTTTTCCTATTTGGACAGTGTAAAGAACACGACCTGGCTATGATTAACCAGCTGCTGGATGATCCGAAGCTGACAGCCAGAAAATACAGGGAGTGGAAGGTCATGAACACCCTACTGATCCAGGACATCTATCAGCAACATCAGCAGAGGCGAACCCCCACGTCTGCCTCCGAAGGCTCCCCCCAGAAACCACCTTCCTCTGCCCGTCTTGAAAATTCTATTTGAGAACGAGCCAGGATGCTCTCCCCTCCTGTCTTACCCCTCAGGCAACTCCTCAAGACGTTGCGAGAGCTTAACATTTTTCCTTGTAAAGGAAAACTGAAACCCAGTTCCTGGAAACACCAGGTCCTCCGGGAGGGATGCAGTTGGGATGAAAACAAACGGTGATGCTGCCTCACTGATTCCGGTGCTCCCATCGGATGGAGAGGTGGAGTTCAGCTGAGGAACCAGTGTCTGCTTTCCTTCTGGGACCCTCGACCATGCTGGGTTCTAGGTGGGATATGCGAACCGTATTTTCTGTTTCTTGTTCTTAAGAGAAGGACAGCATTTCACAGGCAAAAGATCACTTTTGACCAGGGGTACGTCTTCATAGAAATATTCCGTTTTCCAAAAGAAGAATGTATGTATTCCATCTGGTTGGATAGCTGAGTTCCCCAAATCACCTTTTGAGTGGAGGAATGCTTTCTACCGAGCACCCGGAGCAGGACAGATGTGGTGTGGTGGAGCCCAAATGCCTTGCCTTTGGTCCAGAATGGTGGTGCCTTTCCCACGCGCTGAGAAATGCTTCATAGCAAATGGTGTATGGGAATGCTCAAGAAAGAGACGTGTTCTGTGTTCCACTCATTCAAAAGACAGCTTAATATTTTCACACTTTGTCCGGGTTGGGGTCAGGGACCTGACTCATGTATCCTTTCCACAGAAGAGCTAAAGACAACTTCCTCATCACACTCGGACACCTCTGTTCCGACCTAAGCTTTTCTGGACCAGGACGTAGCGACACATCCAGCGAGGAATGTTTCCTGCCGTCGCCCTTGGGTGTGGCAGCTATGCGTGGCATAAACGTACGTCCAGGGAGTTCCCTGGTGGGTCACTGGTTACGACTCCATGCTTGCAGTGCCGAGGGCCCAGGTTCAATGCCTGGCTGGGGAATTAAGATCCCACAAAAAGCCCAATATAATAAATAAATGTGTATCCACGATCCCCAGGATCCATATTGACAAGGTGATTCTGGTGTCTGAAATTTACTCCAAAAAAAAAGAGTTAAAACATAACTGTTTTATTTTTGTATGTTTTTGTGTCACTGTGTACTATGTGAATAGCTATCTATAATATGTTTGTTATTTAAAGATATTTATAGAAGTTCAGATTACTAATGTCTTAAAAGAGGCTATATACTATGGTATGTTTTGTTCAGTATATATTTCAAAGTATATACTTTTTGCTTGAGAAAAATAGAAATACTATGGCTACGTTGGAGTTATGATATTGCACTATAATGTCTGAGGAATGCTCAGGAAACCTTGTGGGATAAATGTAGGGCAGGCATTGCTAATAATAATCTTTATTTTCTGGTGTTTCTCTCTGCTTCTGTCTCTCTCTTTCTGTCTCCGTCCCCAGAACGCTTAGGTTTCTATCTGTTGTAAACCACTCTCCTAACCAGAAAAGGACTTTCCTCTTATGTCATCCCTTCTAGTAAGTACACTTTAAGGTTTATGCCAATTATGCCCACACATCCTAAACCAAATGAAGCACAGCTAATGCAGTCTTCTGAAGACTATTAGACGAATACCCTTAAAGGGAACTCATTTTACTAGAGAAGCCAGAGGCAAGTCTCCACTCACTAATCACCGTGAATACTTCTCTCCATAAGAATAATCGCAACACATCAGAGACCCAGTTCATCCTGACCTCGAGCAAATTGTTAGCACAGCCTCACTGGCGTTGTAGCGTCAGAGTGTGTGGCTTGACATTCAAATGGAAATAACCACCAGCCCCCACTGAATTTTATCTGCAATCTAAATGGAAATAGTTGCTGAAAATTTCCTTAAGCTTTACTAAGAAGTCTTAATGCTTTGTAAACAAAAAACAACTTTAGCATTAAGAAGGGAAACAAACAAACAAGAAGCACGCTGTAATACTAGAAGCTTCTGAGAGATAAAGGCCTTGCTAGTCAGTTTGACCCAGTGAGTATTTAGGTGCTGCTGCCCCAGGTGGAACTGTTGACCCTAAAGCTTCTGGTTTGAAGACTGGTGTTTCATCCTCTTTACTCTAGAAATTATCATGGATTCTGCCTATAATTAGCAGCATCTAATTCTTCCTGTTTCCATTGTTTCCCCATTTCCCCATCTATTTGCCATGAAATGGTGGGACCAGACACCTGATCTTCGTTTTTTTGGATGTTGAGTTTTAAGGCAGCTTTTTCACTCTCCCTTTTCACTTTCATCAAGAGGCTCTTTAGTTCTTCTTCACTTTCTCCTGGCAATCTTGATTCCAGCTTGTGCTTGATCCAGCCTGGCATTTTGCGTGATGTACTCTGCATAAAAGTTAAATAAGCAGAATGACAATATACAGCCTTGATGTACTTCTTTCCCAGTTTGAAACCAGCCCGTTGTTTTATGTCTGGTTCTAACTGTTGCTTCTTGACCTGAATACAGGTCAAATTCTTCCTGTAATCAGAAGGTGGGTTGTTCAGGGTTTGCAATGGAAACAAAGTGGTGAGAAAAGCTGAAATAATCATGGAGGAAAGGATATTATGATATATGTCCTTCTGCCTTATTTCTCTTTGGTTTCCAGCACCACCCTATAAATGTCAAACCAGTTTTCCCCAGGTGGAAGTGCTTCAACAGCTTGCAGATATATTCTAATGCTTTACTGTGATTTTTCGTTAGTATACATGTAACTGACCTTTTCAAGTCCACTGATACCACTCCAATTTAAAGGCAAAATAGATCCATGAGATGACTTAATCCAGTCTTTCAATTACTTTTCAAGGTGAAGTCAGTAGACACGTTTTTGCTTTGTTTGTTGAAACAGTTACTCTGCAGAACCCCCCATGAAAGTTAAAATTGAGTTGCAGGATTTTGCACCCAGCTCTTCTAGACCAGACTCACCTGCTCACTTGTGACTTCCCTTCTGGGGATGTGTTCACTCTGTGTTCTTTTGTGCTAGGAAGTAGGGGGGGCTGCAGCTCTGAGTTCCCACCTTCAGCTGTGGTTGAAGAGGAGGGCAAGAGAAGTGAGAAGAAGGGGGTGACTTTCTTCAGAAGTAATGCCAGTAAGTCTCTCTGGGCCTGAAGCCATTTTTTTTCTGATCTGAGGGATACTGAGAAAATTGGATTACCTCTGATTTATTCCCGAGGACTGGAGCATCTCTGAAATGGATTTGGGGCCATTTCATGTGGGCCTAAGGGGAGATCCCTACACCCACTGCTGTTGTCAAAGTTTACTGTTCCTCCCATACTGATCTGCTGCTGGGCTGGCTGTGGATTGGGATGCCACTTAACATTCTGCTTCCTTCCCTTCATTCTGTAAAGTACACTGTGTGTTAGGAGCTGTGAGATCCTTGGGTAAAAGAGATCTGTTGTCAAGGGCTGTGGAACGGCACACCACCGTGACCACTCAGGAAGTGGAGAAGCTCTGAGCATAACCGGGTCTGAACCAGCGGCACCCGCCGTGGACTAGGATCTGGCTTGGACTCCTCTCTGGGCTTGTTGTGGGTTGGGGGACTGCTCCGCCCCACTGTCTGCCTGGCGCGTGGGGCGCTGCTCTCTCTGATTGGAGCCCTGCGGGATCTGCTGAGTCGTGTCCCTCACATGGCGGATGACTGTTGCTTTGAGCAGTCCTTAGTTGTGCCACAGTCTCTGCATTACACTCCAGGCCTCCAGCCTTGGACAAAGACTCTAAAGCACACTGTTGTGAAGACTCCAGGAAGCAAGCCTGGGAAAGCGGTTATGCGGGAGTCAGAGGTCAAGGTGAAACGACGGTGCCTTAGATTTAAGCAGCACTTTGTAGTAGTTTGCAAATGGATGTGTTTCAGGTTCCCCTTCCCCCTCCGGAGGGGTCTCTGGAATGTTGGGGCTAGCTGTGGATTACCATTCCTCCTTCTGGCCAAGGAGTGAGGTGCCTTGGGGAGACCCCCACGTGGTGTGGCCAGGACGTGAGCTTGAGTCTCCCTCCTTCTCTGCCTTGTGCAGTGGTGTGGGGACCCAGCAGGTGAACTTGGCTGTACGCGCCCTTGCACTGCTGTGGGCACAGGGACATGGTGGCTTCTCTGAGGTCATCCACCAGAAACCCGAGGGCCCCTGTTCCTTGACTACAGTCTCTTCCTGGTGACCTGAAAGTTTACTGTTCCTCCCGCACTGACCTGCAGCTGGGCTGGCTGTGGATTGGGGCATAACTTATCATCCTACTTTCTTTCCTTCCTTCTGTAAATTACACTGCTTGGTAGGAGCTGTGAGATCCTTGGATGAAAGAGATCTGTTTATTTTTCCTTTTTAAAACGTGTCAGGAGATGCCAGACACTGAGCTTAGTGATTAAGGGTTAGGACCTTAAGTTCCTTTGAGTTCTGTTTTATGTAATTATGCTAATTTCCTCAGACAGCCTCTAAATCACAAGCAGTATCACAGAGATTAACCAGACACTTTCAAGTCTTTTGAGGAGAGGCTCTGTACCAGTTCCAGCCATATATAAATTTATGGACATATACCTCTTTGTATAATATTCCAATTGAAAGATAATATTTTGATGAAGTCCACAGAAGATCGAGTGAGTAATTTAGGTGCAGAAGGGGGCCACCCAATAGTCACTCTGTGTTGCAAAGCTGCCGTGTCTAAATGAGGTTTGAGGATGGATCTCTTCGGTCTAATATTTGATATTTGACTGGGGTTTTCCAATTGGCTTCACCATCCAATTTTTTTTGGGGGGGGGGAGGGTATATAAGAGAAATAAAGTCCTAGAAATGTGGAGTGACTGCCTACCTAGGGTTTTGTAACATGTCACAAAAATGGAAGCCCCTGAAACTAGATTTTAACAACTTGTAGGAAATGGACTGAGGTGGATCAGTCATTCCTCCAGCACCCAGAGCTGCTATCTCAGTGAACGAGACAACGAACTCGTTTCTGTGTGTTGTGAGACAGGAAGCCTTCTCTGCATCCTCACCCTTGCACACATCACCACAGACCACAGAGAAAACGAAGAAGAAATGGATTCTACGGTTTGAATAATACTTCTGTTTCTCGTGCTGTGAGAAGGCTTCGCTGCCCTGTTTTGATATTTCTTTACCTTGAATCCAAAAGGGGACGCATGCCCCAGGGAGATGATGAACATCTCATCATAAAGCCCAAGATTTTATTCCACCATGTCTTTTAACGTCCTTGCATGATGCGGATGTGACTTTTTGCCCTGCATGATGTTTGGGGGCAAGATGTTAATGTCGAAACGATACCTTCAATCTCATTGCAGTCTGTCATCTCCCCTCTTGGAACGAACTGAAAAAAAGAGGCATGACTCATTTCTCTTGCTTTCTGTGTTTGAGGATGACTTTTCAGATAAAAATAAAAACCGGAGGAAATATGTCTAGTAAAATGACATGGGAAACAGTGGAAATGTACTGCTCGCGTTCATTTTCTGCCCTGCCATGTTGCTTGGTCAAAATAAAAGGTCCCTGAGAAGTATTGAGTGGCTGGACTTTTATCGTCTACAAAGATTAGGGCGCCCTCTGGTGGCATCTTCAAAATAATAGCTTCTAGACTTTTTTTTTTTTTTTGGTGTTTTTCTTTTTTCTTTTTCTTTTATTATTATTATTATTTTTCTACTTTACAATATTGTATTGGTTTTGCCACACATCAACAGGAATCTGCCACGGGTGTACACGTCTTCCCAATCCCGAACCCCCCTCCCACCTCCCCCCNTTTTTTTTTTGGTGTTTTTCTTTTTTCTTTTTCTTTTATTATTATTATTATTTTTCTACTTTACAATATTGTATTGGTTTTGCCACACATCAACAGGAATCTGCCACGGGTGTACACGTCTTCCCAATCCCGAACCCCTCTCCCACCTCCCCCCTCACACCATCCCTCCGATTTTTAAATTTTTAAATGAAAGAATTTTATTGAGAAATCTATTTCCACAGTAACTCAGGTGGCCCTCTCCAGTGGTCCTCAGCTGACAGGTTTTCTCGATACAGAGATACTTATACTTTTCAAAATTGTTGCACACAATTTACCTCATTATTGTTATGTCCCCACATCTCGTTTAGAGAATCTTAAAAACCTGCAGATTACAAAAATTACAGCCAGTAGCACATAAGCTCCTTAACACACATAAGATATGTCCGTGAAAAAGGAACAATGAAAATATTGAAGTAGCATCATAAATTGCCTTTATTCTGATCCACTGATGAAAGAAGGTTAGTTTGCATCGAACTTAACACCTCCTTGACTGCCGTATACACAAAGTGTTTATTTTTTTTTTTTCTCTCTCCCTCCAAATTTTCACTTTACATGCCGAGTCTCATCCTCTTTTCCTCCATCTGCCACCAGCAAGTCTGTCTAGGCTCCCACGCAGAAGCAGTAAAAAATTATTCTAGACCAAAGGGATTGGCCAAAGGCATCGATATAGCATGTTCTTGATTTCCAGAACAATCAAATCTTGCATTAGTTTTCTATTGCTGCTGTACCACTGCAAATGTAGCAGCTTAAAAATGTGTACAGTTCAGTTCAGTCGCTCAGTCGTGCCCGACTCTTTGCTACCCCATGAATCGCAGCACGCCAGGCCTCCCTGTCCATCACCATCTCCCAGAGTTCACTCAGACTCATGTCCATTGAGTCAGTGATGCCATCCAGCCATCTCATCCTCTGTCGTCCCCTTCTCCTCCTGCCCCCAATCCCTCCCAGCATCAGCGTCTTTTCCAATGAGTGTTAGCAGCTTAAAAAAGTGTTTTCTTCCACTAGTGGATTCAGAAATTTGATATCCACTTTTCTGTAAGCTAAAATCAAAGTATTGTCAGAATTGTGTTCCTGGGATTGCCCTGATGGTTCAGGGGTTAAGGATCCATCTGCTAATGCAGGGAACGTGGGTTCTATCCCTGGTCTGGGAGGATCCTACTAGCCAAGGGGCAACTAAGCCTGTGTGCCACAACAAGAGAAAACACCTCAATTAGAAGCCCACACACTACAACTAGAGAAGGCCCTTGCACAGCCAAAAATAAATTTAAAAAAAGAGAGAGAGAGAGACAGAACTGTGTTCGTTCTGGAGCCTCCAAGGCGGAATGCGTTTCCTTCCTCTCTCCAGGTTACCCACATTCTTTGCTTCTTGGATATCTTCCTTTATCTTTAAAATGGCAACATTGTATCTCTCTGCTCCTGGTCTCTCTAGTGAGAGACCCTCTCCAGACTGCCTCTTTTAAGGACCCTTGTGATTATGTTCAGTCCACCTGGGTTAATGCAGGCAACCTTCTCTGTTTTAACAATCTGAATACAACCTCCAACCTTAACTCCTCTTTGTACCATATATGCAGGTCCAGCGATTCATGGCCATCAATTTACCATGTAAATCTGCTGACTGTAAACCTCCATTTCAAATACCCTGTTTAGTCACCCTTAACCATTGATGTCTTCCAGAAATTTCAGAATGTCTAAGTTTTAATGACAAGCATGAAATCCTTTGTCATACCATCTGATGAATTTGGTTTTATCAAAATATATTCGCTATAGGAAAAGTATTAATAATTCCATCTTTATGAGAAAGGGGGAAATTTTTCTAGTTTTTAAACTGACACATACTCAGGTATGACAGGTACAGGAGTTTCACAATTCGATCAAGTTTTAACAACACCTATATTTAAAGACAAAGCATTAGAAAGTTACTTTTGAGAACTGAATATTGTTTAGCAGAGAGTGACTTAGGCCTCAAAATCTTAGGTTTATGAGCTGTTCCATGCCAGGTCCCAGCTTGCTCTCACAGGAAAGAGTCCCAGAGAGTTTAGTGAGTCCATAATGATGTTCAAATGTACCAAGAGGCATAGAATTTCCGTTGATTTCGGCCCTTGTAAATCACCATCTGAGTACTATATTTGTCTTTTCTCTTTGAACAACCCAAACAAGCCTGTCTTTACAGGTAATCCCTTGATGCTGGTCTGCTTGTTTTTCCAGCCTCATGCTTTAGGAAGTCATAAGCACCCGGCGTGCCCTGACGTCTCTGATGAGTGTGTGTTGGCAGTTCTGTTTGGAGCAGGTGGTGTGGGGGAGGGACAGAACTCCCAGGCCAGCGGGGTGCCTGGATGCTTCACTAGTTGTTGTCCTGGTGCCAAATATTATTGCTGTGGACGCTGTGGAAGCTGGCCCAGACCCCTTCACTTGTCCAGAGTTTTCATGCCTCAGGATTTGCAGTTAATAGCATCCCCCTTTTCCAGAAAATGGTCCTCAGCCCAAATGAGACCCACTTAGGCCAGGATGTTATTTATGCCCCTCATTCTCGACCAGGGTGGCTGTGGCCAATAAATGCCAAAGCCAGATGGCAACACTTAGCAATCACAAGCAAGGTAGTCAGAATTAGTGCAATGGGCAACAGTGACACCCTGGGGCTGGTGCTGACCATATGGATCTTTGGAGATAGCTAATAGAAAACGAGTCTCCAGACACAAAATACATGGGAAGACAGCGGTATGCAGAAATACCTTCAAGGGAAATTTGATAGGGCCCAAAATGTTGCTGATTCCCAGGAATATTTTCCCTTTCAAATAATATGGCCGCTGGGTTAGGGGAGGGAAGGGAAATATACAGGCCAAGTGATAAATGGCCCATGTGCTCTCATTTCTTTTTTCTTCTTTGAAACTTTTGGCTGCACCGTGTGACATGTGGGGTCTTAGTTCCCTGATTGACAGGGATTGAGCCTGCACCCTCTGCAGTGGGCATGTGGAGTCTTAACTGTTGGACCTCCAGAGAAGTCCTGCTAATTTTTAAATGTACAATTGTAAATGCTATACTTGGCAGCTGGAAGAATTCTCATGTCACTTTTTTTTTTTTTTTTT
>SJYA01001396.1:128248-143964 GCA_006410615.1 Neotragus moschatus | reverse complement strand
ATCCTCTGTCGTCCCCTTCTCCTCCTGCCCCCAATCCCTCCCAGCATCAGCGTCTTTTCCAATGAGTGTTAGCAGCTTAAAAAAGTGTTTTCTTCCACTAGTGGATTCAGAAATTTGATATCCACTTTTCTGTAAGCTAAAATCAAAGTATTGTCAGAATTGTGTTCCTGGGATTGCCCTGATGGTTCAGGGGTTAAGGATCCATCTGCTAATGCAGGGAACGTGGGTTCTATCCCTGGTCTGGGAGGATCCTACTAGCCAAGGGGCAACTAAGCCTGTGTGCCACAACAAGAGAAAACACCTCAATTAGAAGCCCACACACTACAACTAGAGAAGGCCCTTGCACAGCCAAAAATAAATTTAAAAAAAGAGAGAGAGAGAGACAGAACTGTGTTCGTTCTGGAGCCTCCAAGGCGGAATGCGTTTCCTTCCTCTCTCCAGGTTACCCACATTCTTTGCTTCTTGGATATCTTCCTTTATCTTTAAAATGGCAACATTGTATCTCTCTGCTCCTGGTCTCTCTAGTGAGAGACCCTCTCCAGACTGCCTCTTTTAAGGACCCTTGTGATTATGTTCAGTCCACCTGGGTTAATGCAGGCAACCTTCTCTGTTTTAACAATCTGAATACAACCTCCAACCTTAACTCCTCTTTGTACCATATATGCAGGTCCAGCGATTCATGGCCATCAATTTACCATGTAAATCTGCTGACTGTAAACCTCCATTTCAAATACCCTGTTTAGTCACCCTTAACCATTGATGTCTTCCAGAAATTTCAGAATGTCTAAGTTTTAATGACAAGCATGAAATCCTTTGTCATACCATCTGATGAATTTGGTTTTATCAAAATATATTCGCTATAGGAAAAGTATTAATAATTCCATCTTTATGAGAAAGGGGGAAATTTTTCTAGTTTTTAAACTGACACATACTCAGGTATGACAGGTACAGGAGTTTCACAATTCGATCAAGTTTTAACAACACCTATATTTAAAGACAAAGCATTAGAAAGTTACTTTTGAGAACTGAATATTGTTTAGCAGAGAGTGACTTAGGCCTCAAAATCTTAGGTTTATGAGCTGTTCCATGCCAGGTCCCAGCTTGCTCTCACAGGAAAGAGTCCCAGAGAGTTTAGTGAGTCCATAATGATGTTCAAATGTACCAAGAGGCATAGAATTTCCGTTGATTTCGGCCCTTGTAAATCACCATCTGAGTACTATATTTGTCTTTTCTCTTTGAACAACCCAAACAAGCCTGTCTTTACAGGTAATCCCTTGATGCTGGTCTGCTTGTTTTTCCAGCCTCATGCTTTAGGAAGTCATAAGCACCCGGCGTGCCCTGACGTCTCTGATGAGTGTGTGTTGGCAGTTCTGTTTGGAGCAGGTGGTGTGGGGGAGGGACAGAACTCCCAGGCCAGCGGGGTGCCTGGATGCTTCACTAGTTGTTGTCCTGGTGCCAAATATTATTGCTGTGGACGCTGTGGAAGCTGGCCCAGACCCCTTCACTTGTCCAGAGTTTTCATGCCTCAGGATTTGCAGTTAATAGCATCCCCCTTTTCCAGAAAATGGTCCTCAGCCCAAATGAGACCCACTTAGGCCAGGATGTTATTTATGCCCCTCATTCTCGACCAGGGTGGCTGTGGCCAATAAATGCCAAAGCCAGATGGCAACACTTAGCAATCACAAGCAAGGTAGTCAGAATTAGTGCAATGGGCAACAGTGACACCCTGGGGCTGGTGCTGACCATATGGATCTTTGGAGATAGCTAATAGAAAACGAGTCTCCAGACACAAAATACATGGGAAGACAGCGGTATGCAGAAATACCTTCAAGGGAAATTTGATAGGGCCCAAAATGTTGCTGATTCCCAGGAATATTTTCCCTTTCAAATAATATGGCCGCTGGGTTAGGGGAGGGAAGGGAAATATACAGGCCAAGTGATAAATGGCCCATGTGCTCTCATTTCTTTTTTCTTCTTTGAAACTTTTGGCTGCACCGTGTGACATGTGGGGTCTTAGTTCCCTGATTGACAGGGATTGAGCCTGCACCCTCTGCAGTGGGCATGTGGAGTCTTAACTGTTGGACCTCCAGAGAAGTCCTGCTAATTTTTAAATGTACAATTGTAAATGCTATACTTGGCAGCTGGAAGAATTCTCATGTCACTTTTTTTTTTTTTTTTTTAACCAGTAGTAAGTATTGCAGAAGTCCCTGAAGCTACCTCTTTCAGAATAGACAGTAAATGAAAACCAACATTGCATCTAAGGGAAGCAGCGGAGGTCAGTGGCCCCCATAAAGGGCTTTACGATATAGGAGTAGCGGTGCCCACTCATTCCTATTCGATTTACAAGTTTGTCTCCTTAAAAACCAAGAAGGGTCATGGCAAATCACGATGGATTTCTGTTAACTGAACCAAGTTATTACCTGCTGTACCTGCAGTGTTTGCTGCGGTCTCTTTACTAGAGCAGATTACAGCCACAAGCACATAAATCTTGGCTGGGAAGTGGATTCTCTTCAATATCCTTAAGTTCACATCTATATGGAATGGATGACTAAGTGCATTTATGGTCTTGACCATAAATGGGGGCTATATTAATTCTCTTGCCGTGTGTTATGATATAGCTAAAAGGGACCTAGACCATTTAAACATTCCACAGAAAATCATATTAGTTCACCATATTGATGACAAGCAATAAGAACTTGATGAGCAAGAAGGGGCAAGTGCTTCAGAGGCTATGGTTTGACAGAGGAACTCTGGATAGTGAGAGATAGATTCAACAAAGGCTCAAAGTCTTGCTAAATATGTGAGGTATCTAGTGATCCAGTTGCTGGGGGAAAGCCCGGACATCTCATCAAAGGACAAAATTACCTTGTGTGTGGATGTGCTGTCATGTACGATTCTTTGCAACCCCGTGGACCGTAGCCCCCCAGGCTCCTCTGTCCACAGGATATTCCAGGCAAGAATACTAGAGTGGGTTGCCGTTTCCTTCTTCAGGGGATCTTCTAACCCAGGGATTGAACCTTTGTCTCCTGTATCTCCTGCATTGCAGGCGGATTCTTTACCACTGAGCCACTTGGGAAGCTTAGATGTCTACAGTAAGAAAGAAGCATTGTGCTTAGTGAGTCTGTTCAAGTTTTGGAGGCAACATGTCCCGTACTTGGGAAGATTGTTCTGACTTCATTCATTGCGATGGTAAGCTTCTAGAGCCCAGAACAAGAATGGGCTCTACAGTAAGAATAGACCGTAGTGCAAGTAATCCTTCTCATGCTTGGGCTATATGACTTGGCAGATCCCACAGTAGGTAGGAGAGATAGAAGGAAGGAAACTATCTGGAGTCTATGACAGCCTCCAACACGAGAGTCATGGCACAGATCCCTAGGGTTCTGGACCAAGGCCGTGCCATCTACAACAGAGAATGAGTTACCATGGAAAAAATAGTTTCTGGCAAGCTGTTTAGCCCTGGTGAATACTAACTATGGTAGAGTGTCTAACCAAGGCACATCAGCTGGTTTTGCAGCCAGAACTAATCACCAAGTGGTGAGTACTCTTAGGCATATATTTCAAGTGGTCCAGAAGTAATTTAGCGTAAAATGGGAGTGGTATGGCCAAGATTGGGCTACCACAGCTCTAGAGGGCTCCAGGCAATGGCATAAATGTGGGGATGAGACACCTACACCACTTACTATGGTTACATAGTCATCGCTCCCTGGGTTCACACATTGTCCTCTTGGGGAGTTCTCATTGTCAGACCAAAGAGGAAGCTGCCCAAACCTAGATCATTAGTGGGTTGATTTTATACATGAATTTGAATAAAAAACAAACTTTTAAACTGTCCTGCAGTTTAAAAAGGACCCATGGATGGAAGCAGCTGGCTTCACAGCTCAGGTGATTATCTCAGACCAGCCAGGCCAAATCAATGCTGGATATGCCCCTGTGCTGACTGTCAGCTCACATTCTTGCAGGTTTGTTTAAAAAGCAGGGAGGCGAGGATTCAGGATGCCTGCAGGGACCAGGCTCTCTGGACAGCTTCTCTGTGTGCCACCATGAACACACCTTCACTCCCCTCTGGGCCCTGGACCTGGTGTTGTCTTCATACTCCTCTCTTCCAGTTATTTCTTCTCCCGGCTCAGAGGCCTGAGAGAGTCTAATCAACCTGCCTAATCAATACTAAGCAGCAGGGACTCTCCTGGTGGTCCAGTGGTTAAGAATCTGCCCATCAGTGCAGTAGACCAGGGTTCGATCCCTGGTTGGGAAGATCTCACGTGCTACAGGGCAACTGAGCCCCCACGTGCCCCCAGCTACTGACGCCTGTGTGCCCTAGAGCCCCAGCTTCACAGCAGGAATAGCCACAGCAATCAGAAGCCCATGCACCTCAATTAGGGTCTAGCACCCCGATTGCTGCAACTAGAGAAAGCCATAGCATAGCAATGAAGACTCAGAATGGGCAAAAATAAAATAAATAAGTGAAATTAAAAAAAAANCAAAGCAGGGAGGCGAGGATTCAGGATGCCTGCAGGGACCAGGCTCTCTGGACAGCTTCTCTGTGTGCCACCATGAACACACCTTCACTCCCCTCTGGGCCCTGGACCTGGTGTTGTCTTCATACTCCTCTCTTCCAGTTATTTCTTCTCCCGGCTCAGAGGCCTGAGAGAGTCTAATCAACCTGCCTAATCAATACTAAGCAGCAGGGACTCTCCTGGTGGTCCAGTGGTTAAGAATCTGCCCATCAGTGCAGTAGACCAGGGTTCGATCCCTGGTTGGGAAGATCTCACGTGCTACAGGGCAACTGAGCCCCCACGTGCCCCCAGCTACTGACGCCTGTGTGCCCTAGAGCCCCAGCTTCACAGCAGGAATAGCCACAGCAATCAGAAGCCCATGCACCTCAATTAGGGTCTAGCACCCCGATTGCTGCAACTAGAGAAAGCCATAGCATAGCAATGAAGACTCAGAATGGGCAAAAATAAAATAAATAAGTGAAATTAAAAAAAAAACACTAAAGGGGTACAATGAGGGGTACAATTGAGGGGTACAATGCTCTTGACATTAGCCCCCCAGTTGCCCTCCCAAGAGACAACCATTGTAATCAATTTCTGTCCTTCCAGAAATATTCTATCTATCCTCTCTGCCCTTATCTCCACCCCCTGCCTTTTAACACAATGATAGCATGCAATACATTGCTCTGGATTTTTCTTTTTACTTAACAATGTGTCTTAGAGAATATATCCTGTAGCAGCACATGTATATTCATTCTTTTTTATGGCTGCCTAGTACTTCACTGTGAATGAACAAAAACCCAATCCTTTATCTGACATTTTTGGAGCCAAACGTGTTTCTAGTTTTTTAGAATTTAGAAAGTAATATTATCTAAGTATAGCCCTGGGTCAGCATTCTGTAGTCAAATATATTAATATATCAGGCCATGTCACTGGTTGTCCACTTTGTGTGGAGAGAGAGGCGGCCCCAGTAACACTGAGGACAAAGAGGCCTGGGTTAGGGGAGTGGGTTTTGGCACAAAGTGTGAGGATCTAATTTGTATTGAGTTAATCCCAACAGAGAGCACCCATTTCAGAATAAACACTCAGCAACCGAGTGGACAGGATGAGTCAGCCAATTGATGTGTGCTAGCCTCTGTCCTGACTCACCCCAGGGCTTGCACATGGGCTCATGGAGAGAGAAACCTCAGTGGCAAAGATGGAAATTAACCACAGGCCCCAAATCACGTGCTTCCTCCCCAGGGGTGAAAGCTACTGTTCCTGCTGAACGTCTTGCCCACTAGGAACAAAACCAATGCTGAGTCTCAAGAAGGTGCCACGCTCTGAGGAGACCAAGCAGCTACGTGTTGGCAAGTTGATTAGGGTGGACCCCTTCCATATGGGAAAAAGCAGCGCTTCACCCCGACTGGGACTGACGAGGATCCACACATGGATTCATCTGAGGCTCACAGAATGTCTGTGGACGGTCCCGCATATCATCCCTGTTAGGGACTGAATGACTGTGTCCCTCCACAATTCATATGTTGAAATCACATCCCTAATGTGATGGTATTTAGAAGTGGGGCCTTTGGGAGGCCATAGGTCATGAGGATGGCACCCTCATGAATGGCATTGTGACCTTATAAGAAGTTTCCTCTCTTTCTACCATGTGATGATACAAGGTGCACTCAGGAGTCTGCACCCCAGAAGAGGGCTGCAGCCAGAACCCCGTCCTGCTGGCCTCCCTGAACTCAGACTTCTGGGATCCAGAACCATGAGAAGTGAATTTCTGTTGCTGATAAGTCGCCTAGCTTATGGCATTTTGTCATAGCAATCTGAGTAGACTGAGACCATGACCTTCATGAGCAGCCCACTGTACGGCCACGGAACTGAGGCAGTGGGTACATGACTGTGAGGCCTGGTGGTTCTATCATGTTCTATACGTTCAAGAGGCTGCTGGCTTGAAAGTGCTTTGGAAGAGTCTCCTGAAGGGGCAGCTGAGACACCTATTGGTAGGAATATATTATGAGAGTGGAGCACCACCCTTCAGAATATAGTGTGCTTTTAAGAGCCAGTGGCCATTGTATGGTACCCTAAATTATGCAGGTCAGGAAACAAGAGGCAAGAAATAGAACTGGCTGACTCAATGTCACTCCAAGAGATTCAGCTGGGGAATTTGTGTTTTCCATCTTTCCAAGATCAGGCTCTGTAGATCTACAGGTCCTACTTCTGCGAGGGGGTGGGGAGTAGGCAATGAGAGTCCCCAGAAACTATACCACCTAGTTACTTAGAACTCCTCAGGCTGGGAGACCAGCAGGCCCTGAAAGGCTCTACCATGCTGGCAGGGATTATTGACTATAGTAACCCCAAGGAGATAAGATTGTGGGTACATAGTGGAAGAGGGAAAAATACGTTTGGCACTCAGACAATTCACAGGGGCATCTCCAGGTACTCCATGGCTGGTTACAACTTGCCCAATAAAACGGCAAGAGCAGTCACTGGCCTGAGGAATGCATGGTGACCAGGAACTCAGAGAGGAGGTTTGGAGCATCAGGTAGCAGGTATGCAAAGAAAGGGAGTCTAGGATGTGTGCTGGAGGAGGGAGATAGAGTGTCACGGGAGGCCTCGGGAACCATGACAGCTGGGCTATAGCTCAATACACTAACTTGCCTCTTGGGAGTTCATTCAGAAATTGTGACGGTGCCAATATGTAGCAAGCTTAATATGCTGGTGAAAAGCAAAAGCTCAACAGGAGGACTCCTTCACATCATTTCAACAACAATCTCTGTCTCTGCACATGCTTCTGTGGAATCTGATCTAAGACAGCTGTCCACCTCTCTGCCTGACTTTTTACGTGGGGGGCGCTTTGTTTTGTGCTGTGTAAGGGTACCCTGGGAAGCATGGCATAGTGAGGACTATATTGTTTTTCTTCTTGCTTAATAGTTTATCAGCCCTGAGAATGAGTTCAGAATGCAACTGCTCTTTACTTCACACGCCTAACCCACCACCTTAGTATACTTTCAGTATCATCTAATCCATGAGTGACAGTCAGAAGCATTCATTAGCAAGCTCACAATACATCTCGATTTTCTACATTGTGCACAAAATGCTCCATTTCATACCTTTCAAACATTGATTGGAACTTAAGTATTTACTCTTGTCACCACCTGTCTTTACAAATTATTGATCAGGGTTAGACTGTGAGATTTTATTTCTCACTTGCTTTACCTAGACGCCCAAGTTGAGCAAATATCTCTCTAAAAATGGTTACTGGGGGAAGGGTAGGGGAGAGGGATAATTAAGGAATTTGGGATTGACACGTACATGTTGCTATATTTTAAATGGATAACCAACAAGGACCCACTGTATAGCACCGTATTGAACTCTACTCAATACTATGTAACAACCTAAATGGGAAAAGGATTTGAAAATGAAGAGATATTTGTATATGTATGACTGAATCACTTTGCTGTACACCTAAAACGAATGCACCATTGTTAATCACCTATATTCAGTGTAAAGAATCTGCCTGCCATGATAGGAGATGCAAGAGATATGGGTTCGATCCCGGGTAGGGAAAAATCTCCCAGAGAAGGAAATGGCAACCCACTCTAGTATTCTTGCCTGGAGAATTCCCGTGGACAAAGGAGTCCATGGGCTACAGTCCATGGGGTCACAAAGAATTGGACATGACTGAGTGACTGAGCAATACTCTAATATATAAAATAAAAAGTTAAAGAAACATACTGCCTTGTAGAAATTTCCTAACATGACCTTATCATTAGCCCATTTTATCAAGGACAACATGATACTTGTTATGCAAGGTGTGATACTTATAAACCTTTAAAATTAAGGGTAATGTTTGCTTATGGATGTCCAGTGGCTCCAGAACCACTTGTTTAAAATGCTGTCTTTCTTTCATTGAGTTTTTGCACCTGTGTCAAAAATCGGTTTGGTGTATTTGTGTGGATCTATTTCTAAGTTCTTGGATCTGTTCGTTT
Source organism: Neotragus moschatus (assembly GCA_006410615.1). NCBI lineage: Eukaryota > Metazoa > Chordata > Mammalia > Artiodactyla > Bovidae > Neotragus > Neotragus moschatus. Next base: position 135,494 of record SJYA01001396.1, on the reverse strand, counting down.
GCTCTCTGTGCGTCTCCCTCTGCAAGTATCCCCCAGTCTTGATTACTGCAGCTATATAAATAAAAATTGAATTCTGGCAGACTGCTTCCTCACACTTTCTTTTCTTTTTCAAAATAAGTTAGCTATTCTAGCTCTTTGTCTTTTCATCTAAATTCTAGAATAATCTTGACTATATCTATGAAAAAAACTTGCTGGAATTTTTTGCCAGTTTTATTGAGGTGTAATCAACAAATAAAAATTGTATATAATTATGGTATACAGTGTGAAGTTTTGATATATGCATATGTTGTGAAATGATTACCATGATCAAGCCAATGAACATATCCATCATCTCATATAGTTATCATTTTCTGTGTGTTGTGTGCTGAGAACATTTAAGGTCTCTCAGAAAATTTCAATTATATAATATGGTATTATATTGACTACAATCTCAAAATTGTATATTAGATGCCCAGAAATTCTGAACTTTAGAGTTCTTTGACTGACATTTCCCTAGTTGCCCCACTCCTGAGCCCCTGGCAACTGCCATTCTAATCTCTGCATCTATGAGTTTGGCTTTTTTAGATCCAAATATAACTGAGATCATGCAGTATTTGTCTTTCTCTGCCTGGCTTCTTTCACTTAGCCTAATGTCCTTCAAGTTCATCTATGCTGTCACTAATGGCAGAATTTTCTTCTTTAGGATTTTTTTTGTCTATAAAATTGTGTCTCTGCGAACAGAGACAATTTTACTTTTTCTCTACAGTTTGGATGCTTTTTGCTTTTCTTAAGATGTATGCTCCTTGGAAGAAAACTTGTGACCAACCTAGACAGCATATTAAAAAGCAGAGACATTACTTTGCCAACAAGGGTCTGTCTCATCAAGGCCATGGTTTTTCCAATAGTCATGTATGGATGTAAGAGTTGGGCTGTAAAGAAAGCTGAGTGCTGAAGAATTGATGCTTTTGAACTGTGGTGTTGGAGAAGACTCTTGAGAGTCCCTTGGACTGCAAGGAGATACAACCAGTCCATCCTAAAGGAGATCAGTCCTGAGTGTTCATTGGAAGGACTGATGCTGAGGCTGAAACTCCAATACTTCGGCCACCTCATGCGAAGAGTTGACTCATTGGAAAAGACCCTGATGCTGGAAAAGATTGAAGAAAGGAGGAGAAGAGGATGACAGAGGGTGAGATGGTCGGATGACATCAGGGACTCAATGGACATGAGTTTGAATAAACTCTGGGAGTTGGTGATAGACAGGGAGGCCTGGTGTGCTGTAGTCCATGGGGTCACAGAGAGTCAGACACGACTGAGCGACTGAACTGAACTGAACTGAATTACTCTCTTTAGGACTTCCAGCACTGTAGTGAATAGAAGTGATGAGACTGGGCATTGTTGTCTTGTTCCTGAGCATAGAGGAAAAGCTTTCAGCTTTTCACCATTGAGTATAAGATATGTGTTTGCCATATACAGCCTTAATTATGTTTAGGTGCATTCCTTCTAAGTTATTGAGAGATTTTATCATGCAAGGGTGTTTTAATTTGTTACATGCTTTTTCTGCACCTACTGAGATGATCATATGATTTTCATCCTTTACTCCATTAATGTGGTATATCACATTTACTGATTTGTGTATGTTAAACCATCCTTGTATCCCATGGAAAAATCCCACTTGACCGTTGTGTATGATCCTCTTAACATGCTGTGATGTTGAATTTGGTTTACTAGTATATTGAGAATATTTACATCTATGTTAATCAGGAATATTAGCCTAAATGTATTTTGTATTATTGTTGTCTGGCTTTGGTTTCAGAATAATGCTGGCCTTGTAAAATGAGTGTTAAGTATATCTTTCCTCTTCTTTGTTTGGAAGAGTTTGAAATGGCTTGGCATTAATTCTTTAAATATTTGGTAGAATTTACCAGTGAAGACATTAGGTCCTGGCATTTTCTGTGTTCGGAAGTTTTTTGATTACTGATTCAATTTCCTCCCTCCTTACTGGAATATTTATACTTATTCACTGGTCAAGACAGGGACAAGCAGGTGACTTAATGACATCAATACATATTGCCCATGTATTGTGTGTAAGGCAGCATGCATTATACTGTTAGTAGTAGTACGTTATCTCTTTTATGTGAAGTAGGTTTCATCATTTGAAAAGTGGGCAAACTAAGTTCAGAATGATTAAATTCTTTACCTGTAATCACATGTCCAGTAAGAATCGGAGGTGGATTTGATTGATTTCAATTTGACTCTGACTCCGTTACTGAAGCTCTGACCAAACTAGAGAATCTACCACTGAAGAGCTCATTTGCTCATTCTTGCTTCTACAGTGTCTAATATTGTTCTATAATCAGAAAAGACCCTGATGCTGGGAAATATTGGAAGCAGGAGGAAAAGGGGACAACAGAGGATGAGACAGTTGGACGGCATCACTGACTTGATGGACACAAGTTTGAGCAAGCTCCAAGAGCTGGTGATGGACCGGGAGGCCTGGCATGCTGCAGTCCATTGGGTCACAGAGATTCAGACACGACTGAGCAACTGAACTGCATAAGAATGTAACAAATAATAACTGCTTTGCCCACGTCGGGGCAGCAACTGAGTTATGAGGGTGTGACGCAGGGGAAGCAGTCTGCAGGAAGTTTGAAGAAAGGGGATCCTTTTCTGAAATGTAGTCACTGGGGGATAGTGCAGAGTGGCGCCCCCCTGGCAGCTGACCTATGAAATCTCTGTTCAGTGGTTTTTTAGAGCTTTCTGACGCTGCATGTGATTCTTGGGAGACCCATCTGTGAGCAGCTCCTCATAGATAAATAGCTGAACTTTGTATCATTTTTAAGGTTGATGGTGAAATAAATCATAGGTCTGGGAAGAGTGTGAGCTTGAAAGTTGGAGTTCTTAAAAATTGTACTTCCTCTGGGGAGGATAAATGCTGTGGTTCTTTTGTTGGGATAATGACAGACTGTCACTGTCTGTCTGCCGGAGTCCCGCTCACTGAATAAATGCTGGTAATTGCTAATTACTTCAAGAAACTGACTCATAGCCTGCGAGTGACTTGCATATCAATGTTGTAGGCCCCTTGTGCTAGTTTTCCTTTGAGAGCTGACATCTTGTTACCACTGATTTCTTCAACTTCCTGTGGGTTGGGATTGGTTCAAGTGTGACTTTTTGCAGGGATATCATTACCAGGAAATTTAACATGTAGGCAGTGGGGTTAATGTTCATTGTTTCTGGCCATTTCAGTCTGCAGATCATGTTTTATCATTCCATAAATAGTGGAGAAAATGAAAAGCTTTTGATTAAATCTCCAGTGAGCTAGGTGTTAGGGGCTGATGTAAGTGGCTACCCACATTTGCTGGGTCCATCAGTGTCTTTGACTTCTCAGAAACTGTATTAGCCTACCACAGTTTGATGGCTGTGTTAGACCCAGCTGCCTGGAGGAGGGCATGGCCACCCACTCCAGTATGCTTGCTTGGAGAATCCCATGGACAGAGGAGCCCGGTGGGTTCATAGGATCACGGGATTGCAGTCCATAGGATCGCAGGGTTGGACACAAATGAAGCAACTGAGCAGGCATGCATACGGCCCTGGTGACATCTTCTCTTTACTTCGGGACAATTCTAAACTTAGAAAGGGTGTTCCCAGGGCACATCTTGCCCTCTCTGTTAGGGACTTTTCTAACAGTGACCAGGTCAGTGAGGGGACATGATCAGAGTGAAGATGGTGTGAAGTGAGGGTATCTCCTGCCATGTGTGTCAGTCCCTCCATCATGTCCAGCTCTTTGCCACACCATGGACTGTAGCCTGCCAGGCTCCCCTGTCCATGGAATTCTCCAGGCAAGAACACTGGAGGGCGTTGCCATTTTCTTCTCCAGGAGATCTTCCTGATGCAGGAATTGAACCCAGGTCTCCTGCATTGCAGGGCAAATTCTTTACTGTCTGAGCCACCAGGGAAGCCATCTCCTGCCGTATCAATAAAAAAAAAAAATATCACAGCCATTAGTGATTTCTGGCCTCCAGATGTGAATAAGGGCTCCCCAAACTGATCCAGTGGATGCTACCATCCCCCACAGTGATTGCTGAAGAGCTGGGGATGCAAGAAGCACGGTGAAGAAGGAAACAGGACTGGCCCCAAATAGCTGAGGTGTATATGAGAGGGATGAATTCAGTGAGCCCAGAGGCTTGCATCTTCCCCTACATAGAATGCTGAATTCCTTAACTTAATACCTGATCTGTGATGTTCAGACTGTTGGCTCTCTTTGTTGCAAATTTGTATAGAGCCTGACTTCCCCTCCTGCCACCTTGGAGCAGTTTTCTTAGAGCTTCTGAGATGCAGTCTCCAGGACTCAGCGTCCTAAACGTCCCCACCAAATAAAATAACTCTCTACTTTCAGGTGTGACTACATTTATTAGTCGACAATGGATAGGAGAACACTTGAGGGGTCACTGGTCTTGATTGCTGTACTTTCCCATTGCATCTGTCCAGCTCTTTGTGAATTTTCTGGTTTGTAGCTTGCTCTTGGTTGGAAGAAAAGTAAAAGACAAGAGAAAGTAAGTTAAACTAAAAGTGGAAAACTCAATGAGTTTGAGATGCATCATAAAGGGGGCTCTTTTGTTTATACCCTTTCAGGGAAAAATGTAACCCGGCTCCTAATCTCTCCAGTGTCTGTTACGCATCTGATCTTCCTGCCATCTTTTCTACAGGACTTGGATACCTGCTAAACAAGGCAGGACTCATCAATTCCAGGATGCCCACCTTGGCTGTCTCCCTGCCTTCCAAGCACGCTGGCAGAGCTCCTCATCCCTTCTGTGTGTTCACCAGGAAGGCACATGTGTAAGACTTACCTGTTCAGTTCAGTTCAGTTGCTCAGTTGTGTCTGACTCTTTGCAACCCCATGGACTGCAGCATGACAGGCTTCCCTGTACATCACCAACACCCAGAGCTTGCTCAAACTCATGTCTATCAAATCATTGATGCCATCCAACTTTATCATCCTCTGTTGTCCCCTTGTCCTCCTGCCTTCAATATTTCCCAGAATCAGGGTCTTTACCAGTGAGCCAGTTCTTCTCATCCAGTGCCCAAAGAGTTGGAATTTCAGCTTTAGCATCAGTCCTTCCAATGAACACCCAGGACTAATCTCCTTTAGGATAGACTGGTTGGANTTGAAATTCAGTAAGTATTTTGTCAGAACTGTCCACCTGTCCATCTTGAGTGGCCCTACATGGCATGGCTCATAATTTTATTGAGTTAGGTCATGGTGGAGAGTTCTGACAAAACGAAGTCCACTGGGAAAGGGAATGGCAAGCCACTTCAGTATTTTTGCCTTGAGAACCCCATGAACAGTAGGAAAAGGCAAAAAGTTAGGACACTGAAATATGTACTACCCAGCTCAGTAGGTGCCCAATATGCTACTGGAGATCAGTGGAGAAATAGCTCCAGAAAGTATGAAGAGACAGAGGCAAAGCAAAAACAGCGTCCAGTTGTGTATGTGGCTGGTGATGGAAGCAAGTTTCGATGCTGTAAAGAGCAATGTTGTATAGGAACCTGAAATGTTAGGTCCATGAATCAAGGCAAATTGGAAGTGGTCAAACATGTATGGTAAGAATGAACGGCAACATTTTCGGAATCAGAGAACTAAAATGGACTGGAATGATGACCATTATTTCTAATACTGTGGTCAAGAACCCCTTAGAAGAAATGGAGTAGCACTCACAGTCAACAAGATTCCAAAATGCAGTACTTGGATGCTATCTCAAAAATGACAGAATGATCTCTGTTTGTTTCCAAGGCAAACCATTCAATGTCATGGTAATCCAAGTTTATGCCCTGACCAGTAATGCTGAAGAAGCTGACATTGAACGGTTCTTTGAAGACCTACAAGACCTTTTAGAACTAAAACCCAACAAAGATGTCCTTTTCATTATAGGGGACTGGAATGCAAAAGTAGGAAGTCAAGAAACACCTGGAGTAACAGGCAAATTTGGCCTTGGAATACGGAATAAAGCAGGGAAAAGGCTAATAGAGTTTTTCCAAGAGAANTTGAAGACCTACAAGACCTTTTAGAACTAACACCCAACAAAGATGTCCTTTTCATTATAGGGGACTGGAATGCAAAAGTAGGAAGTCAAGAAACACCTGGAGTAACAGGCAAATTTGGCCTTGGAATACGGAATAAAGCAGGGAAAAGGCTAATAGAGTTTTTCCAAGAGAATGCACTGGTCTTAGCAAACACCCTCTTCCAATAACACAAGAGAATATTCTACACATGGACATCACCAGATGGTCAACACCAAAATCAGATTGATTATATTCTTTGCAGCCAAAGATGGAGAAGCTCTATACAGTCAGCAAAAACAAGACTGTAGCTCAGATCATGAACTCCTTATTGCCAAATTCAGACTGAAATTGAAGAAAGTGGGGAAAACCACTAGACCATTCAGGTATGACCTAAATCAAATCCCTCATGATTATACAGTGTAAATGAGAAATAGATTTAAGGAACTAGATCTGATAGAATGTGCCTGATGAACTATGGCTGGACGTTCGTAACATTGTACAGGAGACAGGAATCAAGACCATCCCCAAGAAAAGGAAATGCAGAAAAGCAAAATAGCTGAGAAAAGAAGAGAAGTGAAAAGCAAAGGAGAAAAGGAAAGTTATACCCATTTGAATGCAGAGTTGCAAAGAATAGCAAGGAAAGATAAAAAAGCCTTCCTCAGAGATCAGAGCAAAGTAATCGAGGGAACAATAGAATGGGAAAGACTAGAGATCTCTTCAAGAAAATTAGAGACACCAAGGGAACATTTCATGCAAGGATGGGCTTGATAAAGGTCAGAAATGGTAGGGACCTAACAGAAGCAGAAGATATTAGGAAGAGGTAGCAAGAATTCACAGAAGAACTATACAGAAAAGCTCTTCATGACCTGGATAATCATGACAGTGTGATCACTCACCTAGAGCCAGACATCCTGGAATGTGAAGCCAAGTGGGCCTTAGAAAGCATCACTATGAACAAAGCTAGTGGAGGTGACGGAATTCCAGTTGAGCTTTTTCAAATCCCAAAAGATGATGCTGTGAAAGTGCTGCATTCAATATGCCAGCAAATTTGGAAAACTCAGCAGTGGCCACAGGACTGGAAAAGGTCAATTTTCATTCCAATTCCAAAGAAAGGCAATGCCAAAGAATGCTCAAACTACCGCATAATTGCACTCGTCTCACATGGTAGCAAAGTAATGCTCAAAATTCTCCAAGCCAGGCTTCAACAATA
>SJYA01001396.1:101963-126987 GCA_006410615.1 Neotragus moschatus | reverse complement strand
ATCACAATAAACTGTGGAAAATTCTGAAAGAGACGGGATTACCAGACTACCTGACCTGCCTCTTGAGAAACCTGTATGCAGGTCAGGAAGCAACAGTTAGGACTGGATATGGAACAACAGACTGGTTTCAAATAGGAAAAGGAGTATGTCAAGGCTGTATTTTGTCATCCTGCTTTTTTAACTTATATACAGAGGACATCATAAGAAATGCTGGGCAGAATGAAGGACAATTTGTAATCAAGATTGCCAGGAGAAATACCAATAACCTCATATATGCAGATGACATCACCGTTATGGCAGAAAGTGAAGAAGAACTAAAGAGTCTCTTGATGAAAGTGAAAGAAGAGAGTGAAAAAATTGGTAAAGCTCAACATTCAGAAAACAAAGATTATGGTTTCTGGTCCCATCACTTTATGGCAAATAGATGGGGAAACAATGGAAATAGTGGCAGACTTTTATTTTGGGGGGCTCCAAAATCAGTGCAGGTGAAATTAAATCAGTGCAGCCATGAAATTAAAGGACATTCGCTCTTTGGGAGAAAAGTTATGACCAACTTAGACAGCATATTAAAAAGCAGAGACTTTACTTTGTCAACAAAAGTCCGTCTAGTCAAGGCTATGGTTTTTCTAGTGGTCATATATGGATGTGAGCATTGGACTATATAGAAAGCTGAGTGCTGAAGAATTGATGCTTTTGAACTGTGGTGTTGGAAAAGACTCTTGAGAGTCCCTTGGACTGCAAGGAGATCCAACCAATCCATCCTAAAGGAGATCAGTCCTGAGTGTTCACTGGAAGGACTGATATTGAAGCTGAAACTCAAATCCTTTGACCACCTGATGTGAATAATTGACTCAATGGAAAGACCCTGATGCTTGGAAAGATTGAAGGTGAGAGGAGAAGGGGACGACAGAGGATGAGATGATGGGATGGCATCATTGATTCAATGGACATGGGTTTGGGTGGACTCCAGGCCTGGCATGCTGTGGTTCGTGAGGTCGCAAAGAGTTGGACATGACTGAGTGACTGAACTGAACTGAAATATTTTGTAGTTACAGCTCATTTCAGCTTGGAATTGCTATATTTTTAGTGGCCCCTNCAGAGGATGAGATGATGGGATGGCATCATTGACTCAATGGACATGGGTTTGGGTGGACTCCAGGCCTGGCATGCTGTGGTTCGTGAGGTCGCAAAGAGTTGGACATGACTGAGTGACTGAACTGAACTGAAATATTTTGTAGTTACAGCTCATTTCAGCTTGGAATTGCTATATTTTTAGTGGCCCCTAGCCACATGTGTATAGCAGCTACTATATTATTAGTTAGCTACAGAACACAAGAACAGGTCTAAACTATGGTTTTGTGAAGGACGAGACCTTGTCTGTTTTGCTCACTGCTTTGTACAGAGCCTGACATGTAGTATATACTCAGTAAATAAATATAATAAATATTTATAATAAGCAATTAATATTTAGTTTAAAGATTGGCCAAGATACTTATAGAGACTGGTGAATCCTAAATCTGTTGTGGAGTCTTGGCAAGCTGGAGACCAAGGAAGAAGCAATGCTGTTGTCAAGTCTGAAGACCATGTGCAGGCAGAATTCGTTCTTGCTCAGGGGAGGTCTAATTTTCCTTCTATTTAGTCCCTCAACTGATTGAATGAGGCCCAATCACATTATAGAGGACAATCTGCTTTACTCAGAGTCCTCAGAATCATAACTGTCAAAGAATAATCAGAATCAGAATAGGGTTTGACCACAAAACTGTGCATGATATCCCAGCCCAGATGACACAAAATTCATCATTACCATCATGAAATGTTATATACTTGCAAAAAAGGACCATAAGCTGCTATGAGTTTCACTAAGTTCAGTAACTAGTTCTTCTGTAGAAGGACAATTCTTCCTGCTACCNATATTGTCACCCTGCTTATTTAACTTATCTGCAGAGTACATCATGAGAAACGCTGGGCTGGAGGAAGCACAAGCTGAAATCAAGATTGCTGGGAGAAATATCAATCACCTCAGATATGCAGATAACACCACCCTTATGGCAGAAAGTGAAGAGGAACTAAAAAACCTCTCGATGAAAGTGAAAGAAGAGAGTGAAAATGTTGGCTTAAAGCTCAACATTCGGAAAACATCACAGTTAAAAAGCATCAATTCTTCAGTGCTCAGCTTTCTTTAGAGTTGGACTACTAGGAATTACCTGGGGAACTTCTAAAATATCCTGATGGTCAGGCCCCAGTTCCAGACACTTAACTGATCTAATTCATCTGGAGGAGGGCCCAGGCATTGGTATTTTTTATTTGAAAACAGTCAGACGATTTAAATGAATAATTGGCATGAGAGTTACTCCTATATGAAGACACTTCACAATATCAACACTACCTCAAGCCTCATAATGGTCCCTTTGTATTATTTTACTGAAAGCTTTCTGTATATTGTCTAATTTAATCCTAATGTCAATTATTAATGATTTTGCAGTGGCAGAAACAGCTCAGAGAGTTTAAGAATATGTTAGTGAGTAGAAGGGGTGAGGGATTAAACCTGGTCAGTGTGGGTCAAAAGCTCAGAATTTTAATTTCCTGTGATACCATTCCACATGCTGCTTGGCCACTGTCTCTAGGGATGCTGGGCCAGTGGGGCAAGAGGGCTCACAGAAGGGGCTGAGGGGTAAAGGTTTAGGTGGAACATGAGGTCCCCTAGCCATTCTTAAGAGGGAGCATAAAGTGAGCGTAGAGATTTAGCAGAGCTTAGTCTGCAGGATCACTTGGCTACATCTCGTATCTCTTTCTACCTTATTCAGCTGAAAGTTGATGCCATTGTTTCACAAGAAGAGTCAAGGATAGCCACATATCATAGATTCCCATAAAGGTTTCTCTCATTTCTACTTCTGTCCTTCTGCTTTGGCCAGAGTACTTTTCATGTGAAATATGAGCCTCTGAAAGGAACTTTGGTGCAGATGAGAATGGGAGGAGGCGGGAGGACGGGTGATAGAGAGAAGGAGAAGCAGGATCTCAGGAGAACAGCACAGACTGTGACAGAGGGGAGACTGTGCATGCGATCCCTTTGATATGGCTTCTCACTCGTTGAGGATAGCCAGGTCCCAATAAATTCATTCAGTCATTTCCATGTGAGCAACCGGACCTCTCTGGGTATAATGACTCAGGCTTTCTGGATGGGAAGAGCTGAATTATATCTTTACAAGTCCTAAGCATACAAATGAGAATGGTTTTCCACTTCCCATATGTAAATTCAAATAGTGAAAATACTCTACACTACAGATAGTCCAGCGAGCTTGAATCTTTCTCTTATGATTGTATTAGTGCTTCCTTGCTGCTGCTGCTGCTGCTAAGTCGCTTCAGTCATGTCCGACTCTGAGCAACCCCATAGACGGAAGCCCACCAGGCTGNCAAATGAGAATGGTTTTCCACTTCCCATATGTAAATTCAAATAGTGAAAATACTCTACACTACAGATAGTCCAGCGAGCTTGAATCTTTCTCTTATGATTGTATTAGTGCTTCCTTGCTGCTGCTGCTGCTGCTAAGTCGCTTCAGTCATGTCCGACTCTGAGCAACCCCATAGACGGAAGCCCACCAGGCTGTCCCGTCCCTGGGATTCTCCAGGCAAGAATACTGGAGTGGGTTGCCATTTCCTTCTCCAATGCATGAAAGTGAGAAGTGAAAGTGAAGTTGCTCAGTGCTTCCTTAGGTAATATTAAATATCATATTCTTTCTACTTCTCTCTCTTGGTGTTTTTACTAAGCCTGCTTTGATTTTCTGCTAAGAAAAGGCATGTCTAGTTTCAGTGGGGAGCCTTGGGCACTGCTCCAGTATCAGGCTACACTAGGAAAAGTCTGAATGGAGCTCCATCTCCTGGTTTCATTGTCGGGGAGCATCCGTGTCTCTCCACCAAGGCTGAAAGTTACCAGAGGCCTGGATATGAGGCCCGGGTGGCTCAGGAATGTTGGGCAGTGTGACTGGTCCAAGCCTTTCGTATACTGGACATGGACCCTGTCACTAGGGTGGAGAGAGAATTGAAAAGTAAACTAAAGTTCACCTTGGATTTGGACAAATATACACTCTATCAATATCTCTTAGGATGGATTGTTGTTGTTTAATCACCAAGTTATGGCTGACTCTTTGCAACTCCATAAATGGATGCACAGAATTAATAAGGGAAAATATCTGTTTGCATAGACTTCTAGCCATATGGTCTATTTTGGTTTTGCAAAAGACATCTACAATCAATTCCATGATACACACAGTGAACAAAGGTTTATCGAGAGCTGAAAAGTAGATTTGATCTAAAGAAGTCAGTGGGTCACCAGACTGTCCCCAAAAGTTCCATAACCCCAGAGGGGGTGGGTGGGAAGTAAAGAGGTTTTCTCAACGTGAAATCTAATTTATTTATTTAAGAAATATTTATTTGGCTGCTCTAGGTCCTCATTGCAGCATGTAAGTTGTTTTAGTTGGGTCATGTGGGATTTAGTTCCCTGACCAGAGATCAAACATGGAACCCTGGCATGAGGAATGTGGAGTCTTAGCCATCAGACCACCAGGAAGTCCCTGAAATCTAATTTAGATAGGTTGTTTCCACCATCGATTTTTGATTAGCGAGTTAACTGCTATGCTCATTTCCTCTTCTCAGAGAGTGTTTTCCTTTGACCCTTGACCTGAAAATGCATATGGATTTTTAAACAAGCTGCCCAGCCAGTTTCTGCGGGAGAGCTATCTGTACTTTTGCAAGACTGCCTGACTGGTCCTGCTATCTGGGTGAGAAGCTGGAGCGGAAGGAGCCCAAGTCATGGTTGAATGTCTTTTAACGAGCTGCTATTTTGAGCATGTTTTCTTGTACAGAATGTGGCTTTTGAATGTATTCTTTCTCTAGCACTTTCAGCACTATTTTTCCTGCCTCAGTCTGGAATCTTAAGGAAGGAGAAGGGATGATGTGGAGTCAAGGATGGGTAGTTCGGGCACAAGTGAAGCTTTGAAGCCATTGTTTCTTTTCTTATTGTCTCAACATCCCAGAGAATTCTGCATCTCCCTTAGAGATATAAAGTGGTGGTTCAGATAGCCTATCTCTCCTGCCTCTTGGATTAAGACTTGGACTGAATTTTGGTGCTTCTGAAAGGAGCATGTTGCTATTTGTGTTTGCTTTAATACATAGGGAGGACCTTCATCCATTACTCCTACACATGAAACAACCTTTTTGCTTTTAGGTGCCTGAATGAATAACTCATTTCTCAGCACTTGAGTACGAACATAGCCCTACTTTAATGCAGGTGTCTGAGAGTTAAATGGATGGAGTTGGGTATGAATGCTGCTTCCTGGTCATGTAAAAAATACAAATCTAATCATCTGACTTCCTTGCTTAAAGATTTCTGATGACTGCCACTGGCTACTGAATAAAGCATACTCTTCTTAAATAACATCCAGTACCTACCCAGGAGAAACGCATATATATGTGCACCAGAAGATCTGTATATACTAACTTGTGTTTATGAGCCTGAAAACAGCCTGACTGTCCACCAATTGCTGAATGGACGAATATCATGTTGTGGTATATTCACACAAAATATGAAGACCTTTGGATATCATGCAAAGAGGTTGGACTTTGTTAATTTATTTTTTAAATAAACTTTTTATTTGTTTTGGAGTACAGCCAATTAACAGTGTTGTGCTAGTTTCAAGTAAACAGCAAAGGGACTCAGCCATACATGTACACATACATACATGTATGTATTCATACTCTCCAAATCCCCACTCCCCATTCAGGAGGCCACATAACACTGAACAGAGTTCCATGTGCTATACAGAGGGCCAAAGGGCCTGGACTTTAATTGTTAGGTAATGGAATACCACTCAGAGGTGCTGAGCAGAGAACAGAGCTGTGGACGAAGAAGCTGTTATGATGCAGAGAAGATATTTGCACATACTCGGGTTTGGACAAAGGTTTTTCTTTTCAAAAAGTCTAAGTTTAAAGCTATTTTTAATGTGTAATCTAGAGTGATCCAATGTTATTTTGAAATAGTTTTTTCCTCACCATGAGGTGTTTTCACGTCAAGATTGCTTCCACATTAAAAAATTATACTTAATAAATTAAAGTACCCTCTAAATTTCACCCTGTTGAACTGCCTAGTTCTTGTGAAGAATTTCATTGCTTAAGATATTGGCTTCATTAAAAAATAGACTAGCAATGAATATAGTTAAGCTTATTTTCAACTTATTTTCCTCTGTTTACAACAGAGGATTTTTTCCCCCTCTTTGCACAGATTAGTTCCAGCTGAAGGAGTCATGAAGTTAGAATTAGGGACATTTCGGTTCTAAAAACAGAAATAATTCATGAAGAGGAAAAAGCCCACTTCTTTCATTGATTTTGAAGTGCTTATTCAGTATCAAAGTCATTTGTCACTATGATGCTTAAGCTTCTTATGTACATTGGAACATTTACCTGGAGAATATTCTTTTTAAACAGTTCAGCGATGCTGTGTGAATGAGAAAAACAAGAGGAAAATCTAGATTTTTTTTTATTATCAGGTTTTCTTTATTGGTCACATATATAATCATATATTACATGCAAGAAAATCACAATATAGACCAAAACATATATGTATTCTGGCACAAGAGTAATATAATGCAAACATCTGTTTTTATACACAGTTATCTCAAACAGTCAGGTAAGAATAAAGTAAAATGAATTTAGTGATACGCTCATTGGTTGATGTATGGATCAACATTTTGATCTGCGTGTGAGACCGTTGTGATTTGACAGTTCATTCTTTTGACAGTTCATTCATGGGCCACCCGAAGCTATGGTGAACCATCCTGTCTTGTTTGGAAATATTCATTAAATGATAGTTTAGTCTTTTCTTAAGTGAAAATACTTGTTTACCAACAATGAAAAAGACATTCTGATGGATCAAAGTGAAGTGAAGTGAAGGAAATGGCAACCCATTCCAGTACTCTTGCCTGGAGAATCCCGTGGTGGGAGGAGCCTGGTAGGCTACAGTCCATGGGGTGGCAAAGAGTCGGACACGACTGAGCGACTTCACTTCATTTCACTTCACTTAGTCTTTTCTTCAAGTGAAAATACTTGTTTTCCAACAATGAAAAAGACATTCTGATGGATCAAACAAAAAGCTAAAGAAAAACTACTAGACGATCAAAAGGAAAAGAATGCCATATACTTTTAAAATGTTCCTCTTTGTGTGTTACCATAAACAATAATACATTCATTTGTCTCTATTTCCCTGGCAGGGGCACATAGGCAAAGTATAGATACCTGGCAATACTTTTGTCTTATTGTCGTGAAGACAGATGTGTGTATGTGTTGGGGGAGGGGAGAGGAGATCTGAAAAGTAAATACAGGAAGCATGCTGCATTCATTGTTAAATCCGTGGATTTCATACTATGTGTCGAAAGACATGGTTGGACTTTCATTTACTTGAATATGAAATCTGTAAAACATGAACTATTCTAGACTTGCTGTTCGTGTTACTGGGTGGCATCTCTGCTTGCTCTTTGAATAGTTAATGCTGCAGGGAGGCGTATTCCATAGGCAGAGCAGCAGAGCAGTTTCTTTTCTTTCACCTCCAATACTTTCAAGGAAAATTATCAGTTCTGCTCTTCTCTCAGACCCTGAATGGGAGCCACTTGAGTGAGATTGATGGATGGAATTTGACTTGAAGCTACAGAAATAGGAAGTAACAATTCTGCTGCCATTTCTATTGCTGGGGAGAAAAGCATCAACCATAGACAATCTCATTTAATGAAACAGATTCCCTTATAAATTTTCTTTTCCACAGAAACATGATGGTCATCTTTATAAACTAAGTGTTTTTTAGTTACCTGAATTTCCAACATAATTGAAAGCATGCGGTATATCTTCTCTTGTCTAATGGAAATTATCTTTAAAAAGCAAAAATGTGTCAATACTGCTACAAAAAATTTCTCAACAAGTGTCAGAGCAACTACTGTTTAGATTTACACTTTTTAAAAAGATCTTTTTCTATTTCTTTTTTCTTTTAGAGCTCCACTTGCAAAATGGTTTCTTTTTTCCATAACAGAACAAAATTAAAACTTATCATTTTGAATTTTCAGAAATATGTCAGTAGATGAAAAGTTCAGAAAATGTTTTATCAAGGGAAGGATGAATTAGTAGAAATTGGCATTTCTTAACTCCCATTAAGTTAATGGGAACTTATATGGCAATATATATAGGTACATTTATATCAATATATAGGTTTCCCAGATGACTCAGTGGTAAAGAATCCACCTGCAATGCAGGAGACATAAGAGATGCAGTTTTTTTTTAATTTTTATTTTTACTTTATTTTACTTTACAATACTGTGTTGGTTTTGCCATAAATCAGGAAGATCTCCTGGAGGAGGAAATGGCAGCCCACTCCAATATTCCTGCCTGGGAAATCCCATGGACAGAGGAGCCTGGTGGGCTACAGTCCATGGGGTTGCAAAGAGTTGGATACGATAGCACACATGTATATCAATATATATATTCTCTTTATATACTCAAATTTATAATGGGATATATAATGGAAATACATATTCATATATCTGTATTCTTAATTTTTTTCTCATTAAATTAATGGGAATTTATATTCTGATATTCATAGGCCAGAAATTTTATGGTGGGAGTATTAAATTATAAACAGTAACTTTGAATTTTATGGATTCAGGATTTATGACCATTCAAACTTTTCACTGAATTGATGGTCTGAATGGAGATCATAACATCATTTAAAATTCAAATTAAGATTTAAATAGAGAATGTGTAGTTGAAAGCATTTTAAATGCATTTTGAGTTTATAAGTAATTTTTTTGATTCTGGAGTGTTAAGGAGCTACATTTTTGATAAATTTGATTTTATTGATTGCTTTCTATTTTGATTACAATTACCATATAATTTCCAAGACTTCTTTTTGCTATGGAGTGTGTGTGTGTGTGTGTGTGTGTGTGTGTGTGTTTGTGTGTGTGTTGGTGTATATGTGTGCCAGTGAAAGTTATTTTAAAAGATACTATATAATGTAGCAGACCTGATTGAAAATAGAAACTTCATCCAAAGTAGCCATTTTTAAAAATCACAGAGTTCTCTGATCCTCAAGAGGCTGCTGAGCTATTCCTAACAGTCTGGAAGTCATATGTTTATCAGGCCATGAACTAAATAAATAGGTTTGAAAATAGGCATAGAATTATCTTTCCAAAACATGTAGATGCTCTTAACAGATCATACTCTGATCTAAGAGTATGATTGATGTTTTAGTTTTTCCATTATGAATTTTCTGAAACAGAGGGCACTCAAAGTCAAAATGATATTTGTATGTGGGAGTCTCCAGCATTATATCATGTTGAGATGAAACTTAGATTTCAAATGTTATAAAGTACAGGCATAGGCCAGACGATGCTCTTTTAACATGACAGAGTCAAACTGACTTAGGTTATAGATCCAACCAAACATTAATTTCCTATTATTTACAAAAATATCTGTATGCGATGCAAAAACAGAGCTACAGGAAGTCCTTCTGGTTTTTCAGTTTATGTCAGAGATAGCACGGCAGTTACTAGGCATCCTTCCCCTCCCCTGTCCCTCAGCCCTGCAGGAAGTGTAAGGCAACTTTTTTTTTTTCTTTCCTCATGGTGTCTTTAATTGCTGAGTTTTTCAGTTGTCTCTAAATGAGAAGTCAGCCAGTTTGAAAGCAACTAGCAAGATTGCTTCAACGATCTTTAGGATCAATAAGAAAAGTGACCAAATTGGCCTCCCAATTTCCTACTGATTGGTATGTATTTGATTATGATCAGATTTAGTGTATTCCTAGCCAAAGAAGGATTTCATAATAAAAGTGAAAAAGGAGCCACGTAATCAGGATGAACATCCCCCCACCCTGGCTAGTAAATGGATTGACTTTATTAAAACAAACAAAATCATTGGTCCGTTTTTCACGTTAACCCGTTTTTTTCCACTGTTGTCATTTTGCCCCAGTTCACGCAGAAGTTATACGATTGGTTTGCAGACAAGCAAGGGGATCCACGTGCCAGGTTCTACTATTTGCAATATTGAGTTTATAAATCTTGAAAATAAAGTCATTTGAACCTAATTTATATAGATGCAGTCACTCGCATGGAAATACCCGGCTGGTAGGAGGTCTATTGGTTTTCTCCATTCCCTTGAGAAATAAGGGCCATGAATTTCCATAAAGCAAATGAGTTTCGAATTAATGCAGCAGTGATCAGTAGCAGCTTCCCACTGAGTCAGAGGGCCAGGTGAGCCTGGGAGCAGATGGGAACAAATTGTCTCAGCCAGAGAGAGTAGCAGGAAGACTTTGTTATTTTTCTGAATGGACCCCTGTGGAGGCTGGAGCAGAAATCAGGCTTCCCACTTGCAGAGATGCAGCTGGAGAATCAGCTGATGGGCTTCCTGTGCTAGAGAGGATGTAGGAGATTGAATTCCCACCAGCTCTAAAATCCAAATGATGTAGGAGGAGGGGCCGTTGTTTGGCGAAAGAATGTAGGTGGCCCCACCAGGGTGTCGAACTATCCGCAAAGATGTGCCTCAGTTTTCCACTTCATTCCAGTGATGCTAACCTCCTACACTGGTCATTACAAAGGGAAATCCATTCAGTAGGGAGAATAGAGGCACATGAATTTGTGTGGTGACAAACTTTCCAAAGAGACCTGGAAAATCTTGAACAACAGCAACAAAAACCTACACATCATCTAGCCAACCAGCCAGCCAAAAAAACATCTCCAAGGGTCAACAAATGAAGAATAGGCATTCTGAAACACCTAGCTGACCCTTTTGTTTCAAAATCACGTTATAAATGGGAACTCTTCTCTTTTGGAAGTCTTTAGTTATCAGAAAGCTTAGACAATAATATACCTGTGGTCAAGGCATCAGAGCAAAAGACACATGTTAGGTTTCCTGCACATGATTGTAGGGTGAAGGGCAAAGAATATTTGATTCATGACATAGCTTTGAAGGATAGCAGATCATTTAAAAGTGTGATCACCCAGAAACCCCACTGCTGGCCATACACACCAAGGAAACCAGAATTGAAAGAGACACGTGTACCCCAATGTTCATCATAGCACTGTTTATAATAACCAGAACATGAAAGCAACCTAGATGTCCATCAGCAGATGAATGGATAAGAAAGCTGTGGTACATATACACAATGCAGTATTACTCAGACATTAAAAAGAATGCATTTGAATCAGTTCTAATGAAGTGGATGAAACTGAAGCTTATTATACAGAGTGAAGTAAGCCAGAAAGAAAAATACCAATACAGTATACTAACACATATATATGGAATTTAGAAAGATGGCAACGATAACCCTGTATGCGAGACAGCAAAAGAGACACAGATGTATAGAACAGTCTTATGGACTCTGTGGGAGAAGGAGAGGGTGGGATGATTTGTGGGAATGGCATTGAAACATGTATAATATCACATATGAAACAAATCGCCAGTCCAGGTTTGATGCATGATACAGGATGCTCGGGGCTGGTGCACTGGGATGACCCAGAGGGATGGTACGAGGAGGGAGTAGGGAGGGGGGTTCAGGATGGGGAACATGTGTGTACACCTGTGGTGGATTCATGTATGTATGGCGAAATCAATACAATATTATAAAGTAATTAGCCTCCAATTAAAATAAATAAATTTATATTAAAAATAATAAAAATAAAAGTGTGATCATTGAGATGTACAGACAAGAGCCAAATTTAGTTACTGAGAAAACTATCCCCTTTTATGAGATGTACTTATATACTTGTAACCAAAGTGTCAAGAGCGACTGTTCAAAACCAAAACTGAAGAGGACACACCATTTGAAAAATATAAACATATTTATACTTCCACTGAAAAATCGGAGGCTGCTTCGATGCATATTGGGCAAGCTTTACATTAACATAAGGCTGTTTGTGCTACTGCCACAGTCCAGAGTTTTTCCAGAAACACTACTTGCACTCAAATGTGGTTTTGATAGGTCTTGCTTCTGGTCTGATGGATCCCATAGACCCTTTGCAATTTTGAGTAGATTGCTACCACGTCTATAACATATCTGAGTACTTTTTATAGACAATCTCTTTGCATAAGGGTACTACTGTGGGAATTCCCTGGTGGTCCAGTGGTTAGAACTCAGTGGTCTAACTCCTAAGGTCTTGTGTTTGATCTCTGGTTGGGGATCTAAGATTCTGCAGGCTGTGCAGCATGGCCAAAAGAAAAAAAAATGTATCATTGTTCTAGATTCCATATATATGTGTTAATATATGATATTTGTTTTTCTCTTTCTGACTTCACTCTGTATGACAGTCTCTAGGTCCATCCATAAGTGACCCAATTTCCTTCCTTTTTATAGCTGAGTAATATTCCATTGTGTATAGGTACCACATCTTCTTTTTTAAAGTTTTAATTGAAGGATAATTGCTTTACAATATTGTGTTGCTTTCTGCAATACATTGTGGATCAGCCATAGGTATACATATGTCTCCTCCCTCATGAACCTCCCACCAAGCTCGCACCCCAGCCCATCTCTAGGTTGTCACAAAGCACTGGTTTGGGCTCTCTGAATGATACAACAAATTCCTACTGGCTATCTATTTTGCATATGGTAATGTACATGTTTTCATGCTCCTCTCTCCATCCATCCCACCCTCTCCTCCCCTCCATGTCCACAAGTATGTTTTCTATGTCTGTGTCTCCATCGCTGCCCTGCAAATAGGTTCATCAGTCCCATCTTTCTAGATTCCATATATAGGCATTAATATATGATATTTGTTTTTCTCTTTCTGACTTACTTTGCTCTGTATAATAAGCTCTTGGTTCATCTACCTCATTAGAACTGACTCACATGCATTGCATTCCTTTTTAAGGCTGAGTAACATCCCATTGTACGCAGGGATCACATCTTCTTTATCCAAAAAAGAGGGTGTGTGTGTGTATACATATAGCTGATTCATTTTGCTGTACAGTAGAAACTAAAGCATTTTAAAAAAAGAAAAAAAGGATGGTAATGCCAGTTACTTTCTCTGAGTGGCAGTGAAGTGTTATGCTAATTCATTCTAGTGATTATGGTAAAAATGAATAAACTCTCTCCTTCCTGCTTTATCCCATATTGATTCTTCTTAACTCACTTATTCCAAATAAATAATAAAGCTTTCCTATTGTCTCACATCGGAGAAGGCAATGGCATCCCACTCCAGTACTCTTGCCTGGAAAATCCCATGGATGGAGGAGCCTGGAAGGCTGCAGTTCATGGGGTCGCTGAGGGTCGGACACGACTGAGCGAATTCACTTTCACTTTTCACTTTCCTGCATTGGAGAAGGAAATGGCAACCCACTCCAGTGTTCTTGCCTGGAGAATCCCAGGGACGGGGGAGCCTGGTGGGCTGCTGTCTATGGCAGAGACAGAGTCGGACACGACTGAAGTGACTTAGCATAGCATTGTCTCACACCTAGTAGTACATTTTAGGAATGTCTTAATCTACTGCTATAGAGTTTTACTTTGTCTTTAAGTATCTGAGAAGCTCTTGGATGTGAATGGAAAGAGACTTGCTAAGTTTCTGGAGTTTGGGAGAGAAGAAAGGAGATAATGCTTTGTACCACATAAGACTGTAGAAATATTTTTTCTAGGCTTGGGGTCTGGAATACGGTGGATCTTAGAACTCTAAGCATTAGCATCTACATGACTTTTCTGTGAAATGCAAGCCTGAATTTCTCTCCAAGTTCAGAAGAAACAGTATCTCTTTCAATTTCCCTCTAACTTTGAAAAGTTTAAGTGAAATCCAAAGTGCTGATTTTAATGGAGTTCTCATTTGCTACAAGCTGATAGACAATGCAAAGAGAGTTGAAAAGTATCAGATATCTATTAAATGTGTGATGGGGAAAACCCCATAAAATTTTTCTTTTTTCTGAATATGTGCCCAGGGTCTAGAATTATCTTCATATAAATTAAAAGATGCTTTTGAAGACTGATAGATTTAATTCAATGATTTCTGAACTCTTAAAATTCCTTTAAAATGCATGTGTGGCTATCCAATGTTACTTGAAAAGTACCTTGTTGTCACAAGATTTGTTTTCAATCCACCTGCAAGCCACTTTTTGTAATCTTAAAATTTAAGTGTTGATGGTCCTTATATTTATAACCCAAGCACCCATGATGCAATAATATTGGTTGAATTAAGCTGAACTTGACTCCTTTCAGAATCACCATGGTGTAATATAATAAGAGCTTGGATATTTGCCACACACTGTAGCACACAAACTTTGGGCATTTGGTTTTGTTTAATTTTGAGCAGTGAGTAATATATATACTTCCTAAAATTTTTAATATTTTGATCTCACTGGAAAACAATGACTGCAGGTTGAAATTATTTTAAATTAAATTCTATCGGCTCCTGGCTGAATGTCCCAAAGTTAAGCCTTTTAATTAACTTGTCAATTTAGCCCCAAGGTCCTAATGACAATAGTCTTAAATATAAGCTGGAGGCTGTGTTCCATGACTACGAATCCTAAAGCATCTCACACCAGGGAAAACACAGTCGTTATACATTGATGAAGGTTCATATTCTCACCTTTTCCCTAACCCAAGCAACATGGTTCATGAGAAAAGACTTATGTTGAGAACCTAGACAAGAATTTTGTTGTTTCTATAATGGCAATAAGGATTCTCCAAGACACTCCTTTCTTGCTGCTGGATATTCTATGAAGAGGATAGTGTTTTTAATTATGACCAGCTTCTGGAATTGCACAGAACAGGGGCATGTGTGACATGTAAAGAGATCAAGATGCTGAGGCTGCTATGTCCTATTTTCAGTTTGCTCTGGTTGGAATGCTCTGAAGTTTGGAAAACCCCAAGGGACAGCTCAGCTTCTGCAGTATTCATGTCTGAAGCTGGAAGAGCCACTGTGCGCCATCTTATCTTGGTAATTACCAGTAGACAGAGCGTAAGTCTGTATAAATGGATTACCTCCCTTACATGGGAGATGCAGCTTATATCTCATCATTTCCAGGCATCTTGAACGAAACAGTCCAACGTTTATCAAGAAGGTTTTCTTTTAAATTTTGAACATATAAATATACTTGACTTAAGGACTTTGGATGCTTCGGGGGATCTTTATGATAACTATGATCAGAGAGAATCTCTTCAGAGGTACTTTCTTCATATCTTAGTTACATTTCCCTGCTAGATTTTGAATCTGTGCTTCTGAATTTCAGCCTTTGCCTGGATCCTGAGACATAAAGTGTTGGCTATGATAACACTGGAAATTGAACTCTGTTAGCATCATTTTGGGGGGAGGGTAATATTAAATAAGCTAACTGTGCTTTTTCAATAATGAAATTTGCAAGTGAATGAATATCAGTTTTAGCAAGACCTGTTTTATTATTTAAGGAAATGAATATCCTCTTACCAGCTCAAAGCTGTTTTTTTAGATGAATTTATTTTAAAACTGCCAACTAGCTATTTCAATGTTGAGAAGTATTTCAAGTGGCCAAGTTAAGAATCCCATTCTTCCAACGGCAGTTGGGGTGCCATCCCATCACAGTAAATTCTGCTTGAGATACTTCCTGCCTTCTCAAAAGAGGTCCCTCTCAGGGTTTTGTGCCAAGGGTGATTAGAGGTGATTTCCAACAAATTCACCAAGTTACTCTCTCTCTCTCTTTTTTTTTTGACATTGATAGTTTTCATTTATAATGTTCACTACACATAAGAAGCATTTGCTATGTGGTAGGTCAAGTTTTTTATAAACATTATCTGACTTGATCCTGAACACAACTCAATAAGGGTACTACTATAGGCCCTACTTTTAAAGCTAAAGTCAAAAAGCTGAAATATATTCCTCAAAGCCAAAAAATGTCACAATGTGTTTTCAGACATGGCTCTAGATGAACTAGAAGCCCAGACTTTTAGCCTCTCTACTAGACTCAGTAAAAGTTTGACATCATCAGATTGTTAGGGTGGATCTAGAATAGTACAGGAAAAGTTTAAAACAAAAGCGTGATCAAATCCCCTTCCGAGGACCTCATCCATCCAGCTGGGAGATTGGCAGTAAAGTTCTGATGACTCACTTTTGCTCCAGCAGAGTCTCAGCTGCCTCTTCTCTCCTCTCTGGTGATAGGCAGGGAGAGAATGCAGGAGCAAAATTACAGTGAAGGCAGAGACCAAAGAGGAAAGACTACTACCTACTGGTGATGAGAAATTCCACAGCAAGAAACCAGACACAGAAGCCAAACTTCCGCTTCACATCTAGACTCTGCATTACTGGAATGCCAAACCAGGAAGACATTCCGTCCGTGAGGACAGAGTGAAATACAAGAATAAAAGAAGGAGCAAAGCAGAACGTTACATTTTCTTAATCTTCAAATTTTATAAGAAGCTTTAGCTCATCCATCTGGGTCTGGGCTGTTATTTCTCTATTTGCAAAGGTAGTTCTAGCAAATTTAGGATAAAAAAGAGCAGATACATGCACGTGTGCAACTGATTCACTTTGCTATACACCTGAAACTAACATTGTAAACCAACTATAACTCCAATAAATTTTTTTTTAAAAAAGAAACAGAAGAAATGTTTCCTTTAAAATTAAAAAAAAATGGTTTTGAATGAAACATATAAAAACCCACTAATGTACTGTTTAGAGTGTCTTAACTAAGAGCTGGTCATTAGACAGAAATAATGAATACTGAGAAACAGACATGAGCAGAAAGTAGTGTCCTGTCATCTCTTGAGAAAACCCCTGTTGTTATGGCCCATTAACAACAAGAACTTTCCTCCCCAGTACACCAATATTTCGTTCTCCCTTATTGGTGGTGTTTCATTGGAATGATTACTTTTACTTGTGGAAGCTCTAGTAGTGTGTATATGTATACAAGGTACATACAACAAATGCATTTATTCACCACTCTAAAATTTTCAAGGCCCCCATTTTAGTTACTTTGATCTGAAAATCTAAGAAATAAAAAATAATGCATATCCATACTGGGACATTATATTTGAGAAATGGAGATTATTAGAGGCAAACAGAAGACTTCATAGAAGGAAACACTAAAACTCTCATCTTGCATCCTTTTTTTTTTTTTCTCATCCAACAGATTCACGGTCGATATCCACAGATGGCCATAAAACTACAGCCAATAGGATCTGAGACAGTAAATTCATTTAGTCCAATCTGTGACAGCTGTCTTTCTGAAACATTGCCCTTAGATAGCTGGTGCATATTTGTGCCTTGTTAGATTCAAGAATGAAGACAGATTGTAAGGTTGAGACTATTGGCAGACCATGGACTCAGGAATATCCTTACAAGGGAAGCTGGCACCCCGTTCGCTACTATGTCTTCACAGAAAACTATGATGTATTTGATTCATTTAATCAGTGCAGTCAACAGTTCAAAGGGGAGAGTTTTTGGCATGGACCATCTAACTCGATAGTCTGTATTGATTAAATAAAATGGGTGGACTGCCAAATCTCTAACTGTATTTCATGCCAAAGAAAACCCGTCAAAGAGAATTGTCTTAGAGAAGCTACTTAGAAGACCGACATTTTACAAAGGAAACCTTAACATTTAGCCAAGATCAAAAAGACCAACATATTGGTGATGACATTATGGAAACATAATCTTCAGGAAAATATTCTTGGGTCACTGTTAATATATCATGTCCAAGGAACTACACAGAAGTGAAAAGTGGATCATCCATTTTTCTCTACGGTCCCTTGAGTCTTTCAAGTTTGAGATTAAGCTTACTGGATCCGTATTTTCTTAGAGTTTAAACTTCTGAAAATCAACAAAAAACAGCTGTCATTTTGTCATGTTGATTCAAAAGGTGTAAGTATTCTGAGAAGAGTTTAAAAAAAGAGAGAGAGAGAGAAAGTATGATGTAAAGAGCATTTAGTAAGAAGAAATTATGAGAAATAAAGAGTCCACTTTAGGTCTTGACTTCCTGTGGAGATAAAGCAATGAAATGAAGGTCGAAACTATATTTTAACTCTGAAGATAATTTTGAGGTTAACATTAGAGGATAAAAATGGGACAATTAATTCTCTTACAGACATGGAGAGTCTTGGATGTTCACATAAGGTGCTTTGATCAGAGGTAGTATTTAAATTACATTATACGATGAATTTAACAAGTGATGGTTTTCCTTCGATGAGGCTGTAAATATTTGCTTGAAAACAGAATATTACATACAGTAGGGCCATCTTCCACGATGACCTTAACGCACATACCACAGCAGGTTTTGGTCCCGTGGGGCGTCTTCCTGGCGATTATGTACACACAAACTCAGAGTGGTTTAGTTCTTTCCTCCCTAATACTTGATTTAGTTGGGATGTCCCTCTCATGTGCAGAGTGGAGGGGCCAGAGAGGAAAGAGTTTTGATGACTTTGGGCAGGAACAGGCACTTTCCCAGGAAACCAGAGCTTTCCACGCATTCTCACAGTGACCTGCTTCCACATAGATGGTGGCGTCTAAGCTCAGTGAGGGTCTGAATAGTATGAGACCCAGTTAGGGTAACGGAGTGGTTTCTGCTTCCAGATTTTCTAGCTGAAAGAAGAGAAAGTGCAAAGACAGTGAATATTTCAGGTTGGGTTGCAGTACACAGTTATTGGACATCTTCTGTGTCAGAAAATACATTGAGAATCTTCATGTAT
Source organism: Neotragus moschatus (assembly GCA_006410615.1). NCBI lineage: Eukaryota > Metazoa > Chordata > Mammalia > Artiodactyla > Bovidae > Neotragus > Neotragus moschatus. Next base: position 108,323 of record SJYA01001396.1, on the reverse strand, counting down.
ACTTTCACCTGCCACTCTCAGAGTTTTTCCTAGATATCAAGACATTATTTAATCCCTTGAGTCTTTGTGAATATGCTATTGCACCTGTTTACACTGATGAATAAGAATGATACGCTAATCATAAAAGAGAGATGATAGGGTGGCTTCTTGAAAAGAAATAATTTAACCCAAACTGTTTCCCTCTGTGCTTGGTCCCCTTCCCTCCTTGTCCTCAAATTATTCATGATTTGCTCAAAATTTCAGAAGAAAAGCAACACCTCTCTTTGTAGTACCTTTTACATTCTTTCTTTCTAGATGAAGAACTTTTATTTTTCATCGAACTCACTAAATCAGTGGATTTTTTTTTTTTCCTGAAGCCACTGATTTGCAGTTCAGAGATATTTTCCCCTCACTATCCCCACCATAAACCTAGCATATCTGCTGAGCACTAACTGGACATTTGTTCACACACAAACATGTGGCTTGATATTTTCTAGTAAGGGAGGAGGATCACAGACATGCAGTGAGTTTGACAATGAACGGATAGTTGTTGCTGTCATACTGGTTACTAAAAAAAGGAGTTGTTTGTATAGTAAGTGGAAAGAGATAAGATTTTTTTTCCTTTAACTTTATTTTGGTAACTTCCACACTTCAGGAAAAGTACAAGAATTAGACTGGTATTAATACAAAGAATACTTGCGCACCTTTTACCCAGATTCACCTACTGTTAACATTGTACCCCATTTGCTTTACCACGTGCTTCCTCTTCGTTTTTTTCCTCCTTCAACAGACACACAGATACACACAGACACACACACTTTGTCTCTTTGAACCGTTTGATGCTAAAATTTGATCCCTAAATATTTCATGATGCATCTCTTAAGAGCTCACTACAGGACCGCTGTGGGAGAGGCAGAGTCTGCCATGGCCCCCGGATGCTCCTGCTCATGCTTGCTGATGGTAGGGCTTGACCGATCTCTGACCCAGAACCATTTCTGCAGTGGTAGCATAGGTGATTAAGTAGGTTGAGCTGACCACAGCATTGATCACTGTGTGACTGCTTGCTCCTAAGAGGCTGGTTTATTGCTTGTTACCAAAGGGATCGAGACGTTAGCTCTGGTTCCCCAACTGTGACACAATCATTGTGTGTACGGCCACCATCTGGTGGCATCGCATCCCCCTTCGCAGCAGCTAAAGTTTCTACTGTTCATTGTGCTATGACTGTCTAAGTATTTTTATCTGCTTTTGGCGGATAGAAGTGTCTTGCTTGCTTGCTTGCTCTGTCATTTCCCCCTCTGGGGTCTTGTTGCTTCCTGTCCTCTCTAAGAGGCTGAGGTTCTTCCCCAACTGGTACAACAAGCAGTATGTCAAGATGGATGATGAGTGCTTGAAAGAGAAAAGACAGGGGCTCATGGAAGAGATCTGAGGATGTGAAGAAACTCCTCGGAAGCTGGTGGCATGTGTTCTGGCCCACGTGGTGAAGAGAGGGTGTGAACACCCCACGCTGTCCTTTGTTGTTGTTGCTGTTTAGTCACTGAGTTGTGTCTGACTCTTTTGTGACCCCATGGACTGTAGCCCTCCAGGCTCCTCTGTCCATGGGCTTTCCCAGGCAAGAATACTGGAGTGGGTTGCTCTTCCGTTCTGCAGGGGGTTTTCCTGATGCAGAGATCGAACTCGAGTCTCCTGTAAGGGCAGGCAGATTCTGTACCACTGAACCACCAGAACCACTCTGTCCCATCTGTTGATAAACAGGAGTTGAGCGGATGGATGGAGGCTGAGTGGTGAGGGGTGAACTCTAACCAGATGCCCAAGTGGTGCCATGGTTGCCGCTTGGGCTCCTGTGGGCTAGGGGGCTAGGAGAGCACTCTGAGCCCCACGAGGGAGGAAAGTCCAGCTACATCCAGGCTTAAGTCGCAATAGAAACATCTAGAGGACAGTATTGAGCACCAACATATAGACCCTTAATGAGAGGGAAAGGAAGCAAGCTCAGGAGCATTTTGATCAACAGACTGAGCAACTTGTAGACCCGTGGATGACACAAGAGTGAGGAAAGTTATGCTCTTAGAGGGGGAATGAAGCACCTAGGCTGTCAAAATCTTGAATGGACTATGATCAAAAGTGGATTCTGGAGGGCATAAAGAAAATATTCTTTGCGCTATGACTCTTTATTATCATAAACGTAGCCCAGCATTTAACTGCACTGTCCAGCTACTGGAGACAATATGTGCCTTATCTATGCCTGCATTTTGTTGTCTGCAAATTAATCAGCCAACCTGTCAAATTTTGCTGAAGACCTAAGCAGCAGGTGACACCCTGGGGCTTTTCTGAACTACAGATTTCTGTAAGAGGAGGCAGCCTCTGTGAGGAGTGTCCCTGGGAAACTTCCTGGGACCATCATTATCCACTTCAGCTGGGAAAGGAATAGCTCAGGCTTTGGAGCTACTGGGAGGGGAGCATGATTAATGCTCTCTTTGTTTCCAAATTCCAGGCTGCAGCCTGGCAAAGCAATCACATGGTCCACTGGTCAGGGAGCAGCTAAACTGACCTCCTACAGGGTTTATCACCCAAGTCTGTGTGCTGTGAGATCAGAGGAACTCGTGTGGGTTTGGCTGGTCTTGAGTTACTCTATGATGCCTAATGTTATTAAAGGCAGCTCTTAAATGTGAAAATCTTGTACATGTACTAACACACACAGATGGTTGCAGCCATGGAGTTATAACTAGCTGACCTGCTTAGTTGCTAAGATATCTCTCTTGAAGCTTGCAACTCCCTGACATTTTCTAAGACCAGGCCTCTTTCCTGACTGTAATCACAGTTGCTGTTATAAATTCAGTAAATTTAACATTTGACATAGATACAATATTTTAATCTACCATCAGCTTTCCATTTTAAAAAGAACTTCTTAAACTGTTATGTTCTCCAGAAAGTCAACCAGCAAATACCCTTGAGCTGTTTTTTTAGCCTACTTTGAAAAATAAAGTTTCCAAAAGCTTTTAGGTTCAAACTGAAGCTTATTTGAGGCACTTTTAATCTCTAGTGATACAAAGATCGGTACGTGTTTCCTATCACTGGAAGGAATTTAAGAGCCTGCCTTTTCCCATTTTATTAATCTCTGGGAGGAAATAGAGGTCTTGAGTGGTGAAGTGACAGGCCCAGGAGTATTGCTCGAGGAAAGCCCCTTTAATATTTTTATCTTTACTTTTTGTAGCGTTCTCTTCCACTTTTATTTTCTCTTTCCCATCCTTGATGCCACCCAAAGTTGCAGTTGAAGCCAGTACCAGGCTTGAGGTATTTCTGAAGCTGATCAATGTTTTAGTAAGTCATAGACTTCAAAATCCCATTCATTACAGAATCCATAAAAACAGAGCCACCCACCCACGAGAAAACTTTGGGAGTGGATGACTCATCGGCAAAGATGTCCGTTTATGTAAGCAGTAGCAAACTCACCCTCTCTTCCATGTTTCATTGATAGAACTAGACACTGTGGAATGTAGAGTGTAACAAGGGGCCATACTTTAGTAAGGGGGAACTCAAGGAGAGGTGGAATAATCTCATATTTCAAAGGTTGCTGTTTAACTGCTAAGTCATGTCCAACTCTTCACAACCCCTTGGACTGTAACTCAACAGGTTCTGTCCATAGGCTTTCCTAGGCAAGAATAGTGGAATGCGTTCCCATTTCCTTCTCCAGGGGATCTTCTGGACCTAGGATCAAACCCATATCTCTTGCATTGGCAGGCTGATTCTTTACCACTGAGCCAGTAATCTGGACTCAAATATGCCATATGCTTCTTTCTGCTTTTAATATGAATTTTTGTTCAATATAATAAATTCTTTTACAAAAGGAAGCTTTGGTGGTTACCTCTTTTGTTGTTCACTAGGAGTAGCTAGTCCCAAGAGCCTGAATGGGGGCAATTAATCAAGACCAGAAATAAGCCTGATTCATTGGCTAGCAAAAGAAAGTAGGAAAGTCCTGTTTGAGAAGAAGTCCCCTAGGCAGCCAGTAGCACGAGATGCCAAACCCACACAACTGGCACCAGAACCCAAGTTTTTTGATTTCTGATCTTGTATTGTTTCACAAGAAGGACTGTAATTATTTAACCTCTGGTATAATTTTCACAGTTAAATATAGGTCACTCTTAAAAGAAACCTACTTTCTAGAGGGACCTTGCTGCATAGCACGGGGAGCTTTGCTAAATTCTCTGTGAAGACCTGGATGGGTGGAGTGGGATCAGGGTGGGAGGGAGGTCCAAGGAGGGGATATATGCATGGTATAGCTGATTCTGTTCATTGGTCAGCAGGGACTAATACAACATTATAAAGCAATTATACTTCAATGAAAAAGAAACACATTTTCCTCGAAGATGTTTCATTCAAAACAAAAGAATCTGTCAGTTATAAGGCTTCCTACTAGCAATGTGTAGTTTAAAGCACTGAAAACATATCCCAAAGCTATGTAGATTTTTTTCCCACTTTTAGGATGGTAACAAGAAAGTGACAAACTTCAAAATGAAACAAAACAAAAGTGAAAACCCAAACAAAATACGATCTGTTCTATTTTCAGAGGTATAGAGTTTCATTATCTTGTTTGTATTTAGACTTTATGTTTTAAATGAGAGAGAATAAGAGATCAATAATCAATTTTAGAATCCTGGTTAGTGCCTAGAATTATAAGACCTTGTCATTCATTCTAGTAAAACGTTGAATTTGAAACAGATTTGTGCCTAACTGGAACTAATGCTCTATGTTGGGTTTTTTTAAATGCTTAAGCAAACCATTCTGTGATTTGTTAAAGAGAAAAACAAGTTTTATTTAATGAATATATGTGGAATCTAGAATCATGGTACAGATGAACCTATTTGCTGGGCAACAATAGAGATGCAGACATAGAAAACAGAGATGTGGACACAGGGAAGAAAGGGGAGGGTGAGACAAATTGGGAGATTAGGACTGAGATATATACACTACTGTGTGTAAAACAGAGAGCTACATGCTAGCAAAGTTATGCTCAAAAATTCACCAGCCAGGCTTCAACAGTACGTGGACCATGAGCTTCCAGATGTTCAAGCTGGGCTTAGGAAAGGCAGAGGAACCAGAGATCAAATTGCCAACATCCGCTGGATCATGGAAAAAGCAAGAGAGTNAAAAATGAAATCATTCCAAGCATCTTTTCTGACTACAATGTGCTAAGATTAGATATTAACTTCAGGAAAAACAAAACAAAACAAAATTATTCTAAAATCACAGTATATGTAGGCTGAACTATACACTCTGTATAACCAACAAATCACACAAGAACTTAAAAACAAAATCAGCATATGCACAAAAGTGAACGAAAATAAAAACACAATAACCCAAACCCTATTGGGCACTTTAAAAGCAGTGCTAAGCAGAAGAATCATAGCAATACACGCTTACCTCAGCAAACAAGAAATAAATAAAATAAATGAATTAATTTTATACATAAATCAACTAGAAAAGGAATTTAAGAACTCCAAGGTAAATACAAGGAAATGAATTATAAAAATCAGGACAAAAATAAATTCAAAAGAAATAAAAGAGACCATAGCAAAAATTTTCTTAAAGCTAAAAGCTGGTTCTTTGAGAAGATAAATTAATTGAAAAACCATTAGCAAGAGTCATTAGGAAACAAAGGGAGATGAATCAAATCAACAAAACCAGAATATAAAACAGAGGAATCCCAAAAGACAATACAGAAATACAAAGGATCATAGGAGACTATTATCAGCAACTATACGCCAATAAATTGGACAACGCGGAAGAAATGGACAAATTCATAGAACTGTATAACTTTCCAAAACTGAAGCAGGAGGAAATAGAAAATCTTAATAGACACATCACAACCATGGAACTTGAAACTGTAATCAGAAATCTTCCAGTAAACAAAAGCCCAGTACTAGACTGTTTCACATCTGAATTCTACTAAAAATTTTGAGGAGACCACCTATTCTACTCGAACACTTCCAGAAAATTTCAGAGGAAGAGAAATATGTAAACTCATTCTATGATGCCAAACTCACCCTAACCCCAAAACCAGACAAAGACGACCAAAAAAACAAACAAACAAAAAAACCTACAGGACAATATCAATGACGAACATAGATGCACAAATCCTTAAGAAAATCCTAGCAAAGAGAATTCAAAACCACATTAAAGATATCATACCTCATGATCAAGTGGGCTTTCTCTCAGGGATCCAAGTATTTAATGTTCACAAGTCAATCAACGTAATACACAACATTAACAAATTGAAAGATAAAAACCATATGATTATCTCAATAGATGCAAAGGCCTTTGACAAAATTCAACACCCAATTATGATTTAAAAAAAAAAAAACTCAAAAAAAAAAAATAGAACAAAAA
>SJYA01001396.1:77120-98486 GCA_006410615.1 Neotragus moschatus | reverse complement strand
TGAAAAAGTTGGCTTAAAGCTCAACATTCAGAAAACAAAGATCATGGCATCTGGTCCCATCACTTCATGGGAAATAGATGGGGAAACAGTAGAAACAGTGTCAGAGTTTATTTTTGGGGGGCTCCAAAATCATTGCAGATGGTGACTGTAACCATGAAATTAAAAGACGCTTACTCCTTGGAAGAAAAGTTTTGACCAACCTAGATAGTATATTCAAAAGCAGAGACATTACTTTGTCGACTAAGTTTCTTCTAGTCAAGGCTATGGTTTTTCCAGTGGTCATGTATGGATGTGAGAGTTGGACTGTGAAGAAGGCTAAGTGCTGAAGAATTGATGCTTTTGAACTGTGGTGTTGGAGAAGACTCGTGAGAGTCCCTTGGACTGCAAGGAGATCTAACTAGTTCATTCTGAAGGAGATCAACCCTGGGATTTCTTTGGAAGGAATGATGCTAAAGCTGAAGCTCCAGTACTTTGGCCACCTTATGTGAAGAGTTGACTCATTGGAAAAGACTCTGATGCTGGGAGGGATTAGGGGCAGGAGGAGAAGGGGACGACCGAGGATGAGATGGCTGGATGGCATCACTGACTCAATGGACGTGAGTCTGAGTGAACTCTGGGAGATGGTGATGGACAGGGAGGCCTGGCGTGCTGCGATTCATGGGGTCACAAAGAGTCGGACATGACTGAGTGACTGAACTGAACTGCATGGGTGTATTAGGACAGAGGAGCCTAGCGGGCTATAGTCCATGAGGTCGTAAAGAGTCAGACATGACTTAGGGACTTTACCACCACCACCCTAGATATATAGATCAATATATGTAGAGATTTATGTAGATTTATTATAATAAATTGGCTCACACCATTGTGGAGGCTTAGCAGGTCGAAAATCTGTAGAATGGACTGTTAGACAGGAGGCCCAAGGGAGCTGCAGTTTGAATTTAAAGGTCAGCTGCTGGCAGAATTTCTTCTTCCTCAAGGTAAGTCAGTCTTTGTTCTATTGATGCCTTCACCTGATTGGATGAGGCCCACACACTGTGAAGGGTCATCTACTTTCATCAAAGTCTACTGACTTATACATTAATCTCATCCCCAGAAAACTGTCACAGAAAAACCCAGAATGATGTTTGACGAAAGAAACATCTGGGGACTTCCCTGGTGGTCCCGTGGTTGGGAATCTGCCTGCCAGTGCAAAGGACACAGGTTTGATCCCTGAAGCAGGAAGATTCCACATGCAAGTACAAAAGGTCCGTGCACAGCAATGTAGACCCAGTGCAGCCAAAGATAAATAAATCAATAAAAATTAAAAAAAAAATATCTAGGCGCTGTGGTCCACCCAAGTTCACATGTAAAACACAATGGACCAATGCAGAGGAAAGACCCAGACCTTGTGAAATTTGTATTCTAACTGGGAGGTAAATAACCGCTGAAGTGAAGTGAAGTGAAGGCCACTCAGTCATGTCCGACTCTTTTCGACCCCATGGACGGTAGCCCACCAGGCTCCTCCATTCATGGAGTTCTCCAGGCAAGAATACTGGAATGGGCTTCCATTCTCTTCTCCAAGGGATCTCCCCAACCCAGCGATGGAACCCAGGTCTCCTGCATTGCAGGCGGGTCCTTTACCTGAGCCAGCAGGGAAGCCCAAATAACCACTAATGGTTCTTAAATGGACCTTCTAGTGCACACACATGCATATTTCAGAGCCACGCCCTGGGGAATTCTGATTTACAGGCAAGTGGCGCCTCTTTGATCTGACAGTGTGTAGCCTGGGCTCTGATGGAAGAGGGGTGGGAGAGAAGTGTGTGGTTCACTGGGGAAGGAGAGAAGGTTCTTCCAGTTGGTGGTCATAGTCTGGCCCAGAGATGTTCACACTGTAAAGATGAGTGGGGAAGGATGTCCAGGCAGAGAGAGCAGAAGGAGGAAAGACATGAACTTGGCTGGAGTACAGAGGGTAGGGGAGAAGGTGGTGGGAGACGCAGTGGACAAGGAGCCCACTGAGGCAACATATTCGCTGGTTAAGGACAGGGGTTTTAGAACCAGCAGGCTTAGAACCAAATGCAGACTTGGCTACTTAGAAGCAGCATAACTCTTGGAGAGGGTGTGGAGAAAAGGGAACCCTCTTACACTGTTGGTGGGAATGCAAACTAGTACAGCCACTATGGAGAACAGTGTGGAGATTCCTTAAAAATTGCAAATAGAACTGCCATATGACCCAGAAATCCCGCTGCTGGGCATACACACCGAGGAAACCAGAATTGAAAGAGACACATGTACCCCAATGTTCATAGCAGCACTGTTTATAATAGCCAGGACGTGGAAACAACCTAGATGTCCATCAACAGATGAGTGGATAAGAAAGCTGTGGTACATATACACAATGGAGTATTACTCAGCCATTAAAAAGAATACATTTGAATCAGTTCTAANNNNAGGAAACCAGAATTGAAAGAGACACATGTACCCCAATGTTCATAGCAACACTGTTTATAATAGCCAGGACGTGGAAACAACCTAGATGTCCATCAACAGATGAATGGATAAGAAAGCTGTGGTACATATACACGATGGAGTATTATTCAGCCATTAAAAAGAATACATTTGAATCAGTTCTAATGAGATGGATGAAACTGGAACCAATTATACAGAGTGAAGTAAGCCAGAAAGAAAAGCACCAATACAGTTTACTAACTCATATTTATGGAATCTAGAAACATGGTGATGATAACCCTGTATACAAGACAGCAAAAGAGACACAGATGCATGGAATGGACTTTTGGACTTTGAGGGAGAGGGAGAGGGGGGGAAGGTTTGGGAGAATGGCACTGAAACATGTGCGCTGTCGAGTGGGAAACGAAGCATTGGTCTATATTCAGTTCAGGATACAGGATGCTTGGGACTGGTGCACGGGGATGATCCAGAGAGTTGATGTGGAGTGGGAGGTGGGGGGGGTGGTTCAAGATTGGGAACTCATGTACACCTGAGATGAAAAAATAAAAATTAAAATTTAAAAAAAAAAGAAAAAAATCTTTCAGTGCCAGATCATTGAGTGTAACGTTAGCATTGAGTGTAATGTTAATGCATTTTGGTATATAGCCTTTATTTTGTTAATTATTTTTCTTTTATACCCATTTTGATGGGGGCATTTTAATCAAATAAAGGATATTGTACTTTCTAAAATGTATTTTCTGCATTTACTGAGATTATCAAAGAATTTTTAGCTTTAATTAAATTAACATGGTACATCAAATTTATTGATTTGCAAATGTTGAAATGGCCTTGCATCCATGGATAAACCCTGCTTGGTCATGATATATAACCTTTTAAATGTGTTGCTAAATTCAGTTCGTTAGTGTTTTGCTAAAAATTTTGCATATTCAATGGTGATATGATCCATAATTTTCTTATTTTGTAGTACCCTTATCTCGTTTTGGTATCAGGGTAAGGCTGGTGTTGTAAAATCAGTTTGGAACTGTTTCCTCTTCTTCAACCTTTGGGAAATGTTTGAGAAGAATTGGAATAAATTTTTAAAATATTTGGTAGAATTTACCAGTGAAGCCTTTTGGTCCTGTGTTTTTCTGGTTTGGGAAATTTCTGATTTAATCTCTTTTGTTATTGATATGTTTTGTTTGTTTATTTGCTTTTCCATCAATTCACTTTATGTCCTTTATTTAGAGAATTCAACCCACTTATAGTTAATATAATTATCAATATGTGAGGACTTACTCATGCTATCTTAATATTTCTCATTTCCCTGTTTTCCTTTCTATCTCTTTTGCTTCTTTCCTTTTTGAATTGATTTTCCATATAGTAGGCTTCAGTTTCCTTCTGTTTATCTTTTGTGTATCTATTATAAGTTTTTGATTTGTGGTTATCATAAAATTTATGTAAAATAACTTTGATATATGATGTTATGATACAACAGTCTATTTTATGCTGATAACACTTTAAAATAGATCAAATGCAAATAGTTTACCCTTTTGTTTCCTGTTTTATGTTTTTGATGTCACGTTTAACGTTTTTTATATTGTATATGCATAACAAATTATTGTAGCTGCAGCTAATGTTATACTATGTCCTTTAAAATTATACTAGAGTTAGATAGTTAATGTGCAAACATGCTAAGTCACTTCAGTCATTTCTGACTCTTTTCTTCAGGCAAGAATACTGGAGTGAGTTGCCATGCCCTCCTCCAGGAAATCTTCCTGACCTAGGGATTGAACCAGCATCTCTTATGTCTCCTGCATTGTTTGGTGGGTTCTTTAGCACTAGGACCACCTGAGTAATATTTCCTCATATTATAGACCCTGTTTTTGTTCCTGAGTCAGGAAGATCCCCTGGAGAAGGGAATGGCAACCTGTTATTCTTGCCTAGAGAATTCCATGGACAGAGGAGCCTGACGGGCTATAGTCCATGGCATTGCAAAGAGTTAGACATGAATTAGTGACTAACACTTTCACTTTTCACATATTACAATATTGGAGTATTTTGAATCTCACAGTTTATTTATCTTTACAAAATTGTGTTGTATAATTTAACATATTTTCAAGTCACTAATTAGCATCTTTTTGTTTCAGTGTGAATAATTCTTTTCAGTATTTCTTTAAGGCAATTTTAGAGCAGATTGATTTTCTGAATGTTTGTTATTAGGGAAAGTCTTTGCCTTCATTTATTTAGGACAGTTCTGCTGGGTAAAGCATTCTGAGTTGGCAGTCTTTCTCCTTTGGTGCTTTTTATGTGTCATTCCATTCTCTTCTGGCCTGCAAATTTTCAGCTTGAAAATTTTGCTAATAGGCTTATGAGGGGTAGGGTCCTTTCATGATATATATATATTTTATTTGTCACATTTAAAATTCTCATTTTGTCTGATTTTAGACAGTTTTATTATTATGTATCTTAATGAAATCATTGAGATTGATATTTTGTGGTTGAATATTGGGTTCATGAAATTGTCTATAGAAATCTCTCCCCACCCCCCATATTTAGGAAGCTCTCAGCCATTTTTTATTTTAAGCAGCTTTCTATTCCATCTTAAAGAGATCAAGCCAATCAATCCTAAAGGAAATTAATCCCAAATATTCATTGGAAGGACTGATGCTGAAGCTGAAGCTTGATTCCTTTGGCCACCTGATGTGAAGAGCCAACTCATTGGAAAAGACCCTGATGCTGGGAAAGAATGAAGGCAAAAGGAGAAGAGAGTGACAGGGGATAAGATGGTTAAATAGCATCACTGACTCAATGGACAGGAGTCTGAGCAAATTCTGGGAGAGAGTGAAGGACAGGGAAACCTGGAAAGCTGCAGTCCATGGGGTCTCAAAGAACAGGACATGACTTAGTTACAGAACACCAATATCAGCTACTCCGTCTCCCTTTATTCTCCTTTTGGGACTCTAAACATGTGTACATTGCTTCTCTTAGTGATATCCCATTAGCCCTGCAGGCTTACTTCTCTCCTTTCCATTCTTTTTCCCCCTCATATTAGATAACTCAATTGGTGTGTCTTCTAGGTCACTGATCTTTTCTTCTGTGTGGTCAAGTCTGCCTTTGAAACCTTCTACTGAATTGTTCAGTTCAATTATCACATAGTTCAATTGTAAAATTTGTTCTTATTTAATGTTATCTCTGTTAAACTTTTCCATTAAATAATCACTTTGAATTATTTATCAGTCAATTCTTAAATCTCCGTTTCTTTAAGGCCAGTTACTGGAGATTTACTGTATTCCTTTGGTGGATTCATGTTTCCCTGGAACTAGTGGTTGGGGCCACTTGCAGTTACACACTTGGTTTTTGGGGCCACAGAAAGCAACAAGAAATGTCACTAACTATGGATTCATCAATAGAACTGGGGGCCCCAGCTGTCATTGTGTTCTCTTGTTGCTTCACAGTCTCTTTCCGGAGGTGCTTACAGCAGTGGAAGCTTTTGACATTGCATGAGGATGCTGCAGAGGATAGCTCTGCATCACCATAGTAGTGATGGCTAACCATAGTTGTACAGCTTATTGTAGCCATATAGTCACTGATGCCTGAGGTGGCTGTATCAATGAATGCAAATACCTAAGCGGCAAAAGCTCAAGAAATCTGTAGGGAGTCTATGCAAGTGACTCTGGTCCTTAGTCACTTCAGTGGAAAAAACAAATTGCTAGATTTGTCTGCAGAGAAAGTCACTGAGAACAAAAACTACCCCTTCTGCATGACTGCTATGGTAGCCCCCCTTTTACTTGGCTCAAAGCATCAGTTTACAACTCAACTTTGCTGATGTGAGTGAAGTTAAACCAAAATGGACAGTTGTCAAGTGCCCTGAAGGCTAGTTAAAATGGTAAATAAATCTGGTCTTTTTTCCTGGCAAGGTTAATTCTTTCTAGGTGAGGTATTTTCTTGTATTGAATGATTATTCTTAGGTTTTTTATTTGTTTGTTTCACTGTGACTAAAATTTATTTAAGTAGGCTCCAGAGCAGTCTCAGAGCAGATTTTTTTTTAATGGAGATAGTTATTTAGTTGTTAATTTTAGGGGAGGGATTGAATGGATCCTGGAATATCTTACATTGCCATTTTAGCAACATTATTCTATGATGATATGTTATTATCTCTTGCTTAAACTTCCAAAACCCATATAGGGTTTTTATTAATTTTATTATTTTCATTCTAAAAGGTAATGAAAAATAGAAATTACTAAGTAAAAAAATACAACATGGAAAACAGCTGAGACCCACACAAGGAAGTTTAGATTTCTGCGCCCATGTTATTTAGACTTACCAACCTCCTCTGTAAAATATACATATATATTTTTTAAATATAAATTTATTTATTTTAATTGGAGGTTAATTACTTTACAATATTGTATTGGTTTATCTCATAATGACCAAGAGCTGTCACTGTTTGGAGACAAACTTCCTACAGGAGAAGTTGTAGTTCCTGAAAATCAAAGAGGCTTTCAGACTAAAATGTAATTTTCTTTTAAAATTTTATTTTACTTTATTTTATTTTGTATTGGAATATAATTGCTTTCCAGTGTTGTATTTCTGCTGTTCAGTAATGCAAATCAGCCATATGTATACATATATCCGCTCCCCCATGGGCTTCCCTGCCACTCTCCGCTATATCATCACAGGGCTTTGACTAGAGTTGCCTGTGCTATACAGCAGATTCCCACTAGCTGTCTATTTCATACATGGTAGTGTGTATCTGTCAACTCTCCTCTCTCAGTTTGCCCCACCTTCTCATTCCAGTTCTGTGTTCACAAGTCCATTCTCTTTGTCTGCCTCTGTATTGCTGCCTTGCAAATAAGCTCATCAGTACCGTTTTTCTATATTCCATATATATGCATTAATATAGGATATTTGTTTTTCTATTTCTAATTTACTTCATTCTGTATGACCTCCTCTAGATTCATCCATATCACTACCACTGACTCAACTTCATTTCTTTAGAAGACTGAGTGACATCCACTGTATATACATACCACATCTTCTTTATCTGTTTGTCTTTCAGTGAACATCTAGTTTGCTTCCATGTCCTGGCTAATACAAACAGTGGCAGAAAGAATATTGGGTTATATATGTCTTTCTGAGTTATGGTTTTCTCAGGGTATATGCTCAGCAGTTGGATTGCTGGGTCATGTGGTAGTTCTATATTTAGTTTGCAAAGAAAAGTCCATACTGTTCTCCATAGTAGTTGTATCAATTTATATTCTCACCATCAATATAAGGTTTCCACTTCTTCACATCCACTCCAACATTTATTGTTTCTTTTCTTTTCTTTTCTTTTTTTTTTTAATATCATGGCCACTCTGACCAGTGTGAGGTGATCTCTCACTGAAGTTTTGACTTGCATTTCTCTAATAATTAGTGATGCAGAGTACCTTTTTATGTGCCTATTGGCCATTTGTATGTCTTCTTTGGAGAGATATCGGTTTAGTTCTTCAGCATGTTTTTTGATTGGGTTGTTTATTAATTCATCTTAGTTCCATGAACTGTGTGTATACTTCGGAAATTAATCTTTTATCTTTTGATTAGTTTGCAAATATTTCCTTTCATTCTGAGGGCTATTTTTGCATCTTACTTGTGGTTTCCTTTGCTGTGTAAAAACTTTTATTTTTTAATTTTAATTTTTACTTTATTTTACTTTACAAAACTGTACTGGTTTTGCCATACATTGACATGAATCTGCCATGGGTGTACATGAGTTCTGAATCTTGAACCCCCCTCCCACCTCCCTCCCCATATCATCTCTCTGGATCATCCCCGTGCACCAGCCCCANCAAGATTGGGAACTCATGTACACCTGAGATGAAAAAAATAAAAATAAAAATAAATAAATAAATAAATAAAGATGAAAAAAAAAAAAAGAAAATAAGGCAGCAACAGAAAGAGTTGAGATGACGTGAATTATGGCAGGGAGGAGAGGAAATGGTAGCTCCTTCTGCCCCCTTTTTCCAGCACTGATAGTCTTGCTACCTTAGTAGGCTTTTGTTTTCGAAGAGCAGGAACTTAGCAGTGGCTTGGGAGAAAGCCACTTGGGCCAATGATTTGTTTATTCTGCCTCCCATTGTACCAGTCTTTGCTATCTCTGGAGCTCTGAAGAGTGGGTCTTGACCCACTTATACATGTATGACTTGACAGTAAGATTCCAGATGCTCAAAACAAAAGGATATTGGGCTGACTACCGACAGCTTGAACAAACATAGGTGTCTTTTACTGACTTGAAGCTAGACCCAGGTTGTTGACATGTGATGGGGACAATATCATACCTCTCTTCCCACATGAGTGAGAGCTCTTGCTAGCCAGAAGGACTTGGAGGCCTTGGCCTCTCTCCATTTTTGATTTGGTGAAGATGTCCTTCAGATCCTCCTGTCTTGCAGGAAACCCTTTCTGTAGATCCTCACTACTTAATGGAGCAACAGAGGAGCCTCTCTCTTTTCCAAGTCAAGGGTACTCGAAATGGGGAGAGGGCAGGAATCATAGACTGATTCCACTATGATCACAGAGCTTCCAGAGATGCCAGTGAAAGGGCCTCCCCCTCTGGCACATGAGCTACCACCAGTCTTGGTAGTATGTCACAATGTGTCTTAATGAAGTCTTTCAACCGTCAAAATGTGATTTGAAGCTCTTGGGTGGAAAGGCTACATGTTGGCAGTCTTAGTCTTGGAGTGAGTATGGAGTCACACATAAATAGGACCACAAGGCCATTATCTGAGGGACCCTACAGGAAGAAAGAATACATTTTGGCCATCTCATTCACCCATGAGGAGTTGCTAGCTCAGAACTAGGCCTACCACTATCTCTGCTCCACAGAGTCCATTTCGACAGTCCTCAATCTTGATAGGACTCTCAGAATAATTCAGAAATCCTGAGATTCCAAAAGAAGTTTACTTGTAGTTTTGTCAGGGATTTCACTGAAGACTGAAGTCATTCTCCTTTAGGTCTAGTCTACTTTGTTCAGGACTCAGCTATGGTGGAGTTTACTTGCTCCTCAGTTTTGGTTTTAGCATCCTAGGTGCAGTTAATCTCTCCTTGTAGCTAGCATTGAGTTTAAATCCTTAGTAGTGAACTTGGAGACAGGTAAGGGATACGTTTTGGCTGTTAGCCACCATGAATTCTGGAATTTTGGTAGTGCAACCCATTTGAAACAGCAAAGGGGATGTCTTCCCTGTTCCTGAGGAAAAGGGCTGAGAGGAATGTCTGCTTACCTGAAGCTCCTTCTGGACACTGCCTACACTCACATACCATGAAGGTCTTACTTCAGCCAGTGGCAACTACCTCAGATGACAGGTGATTGGCCCGGAGTAGCTGGTAGGACAAATTGGAGTCCTATCCATAGAGAAGTTGCAGCTTCCTCCAGAGGCCAAAGAATCCTCCTTTAACAATGGCGGGAACTCTCACTGTTGAATGGCAGCATTTTGGAATTTTAATATATGTTGCTGTCTCCTGTGTCAAGGTTAAAGATGAGAAGGAAGAAGAAGAAGCAATATCCATGTGAAGATCAAGGTAAAGTCCCAATGGTTGTTAATACTACTCAGTGATATATGGTTCACCTCCTTTGGATATATACCAAACTAAACAGCCTGTCTCCTTATAGTTGGGTCAGTGTACACATCCTTGCTAATGAATTGTGAGTGTGAGTGCTGTGTGTCCTTTCCAAGTGCAACACTGAATCACTAGTGTGGGGACCAACCCCCTTCCCTTCCCCTTGCTACAAACATTAGAGAGGCACATGTCATTGAAGCCTCTGTCAGCTTGTCCCTCAGTGGCTGTGATAAGCAGAAACTACGCTGATGACCTGCAATGGACACACAGTATGAGAAAGAAATGTCAGTGGGATTTTGGGATTTTTACCACAGCAGCACCCACCTAACCTCTCCAAGTTATTGATTTTCCTATAATAAATTGAGATTATATGACCAGCCATTATCTGCTGGTGTGATGGAGTAGAATGTTTTCTACTCATTGGAAAAGAATGTGATATTAAAGGGAAACTCTCCAAGAAACTGATTTGTAATTGAAATTGAGAGATCTAAAGTCAAGGATGCAGGATAGCATTCTATTGCACCAAGTCTTAGCCTCGCTGTTGAAAGAATTTATGTTCAAACTGTGGCCCTTGCTCACCGCACAGTTCCTGAGTTGGACAAAAACTTGTTTGAGTCCCATGAGGAATAGGCCTTTATCCCCCATAACTTGTTTTCTAACCCTCATTTTCTTTTTTTTTTCCCATTTTCCCTATTATTTTTAAACACATCAGTATAAAAAAGTGCTTATGTTTGTTAAAAAATAAAACAATCTTGCCTCAGTCCTGTATACCTTACTAATTCCCTTGAGAGTCTGATGAAGAAGAGAGATTGGGAGAGACCTGGATGGGGGAAGTGGCATCATGGCAGCACCAAGGGGCCCCTGGGAGACCCTTCCAGGGCTCAGAGGAAGCTGAGCCAACATGGGAGCCTGGAAAGAGACCTTTCTGAAAGCCTGGAGAGGTTGTGACAAGGATCTTTTACCCTGAGAGTTAGGGAAGATGTAAATGAGGAGGGAGACCACATACCCTTTCTCTTACCCCATGTCCCTTAAAGTGGTGGTATAGTTGGTGGGCAGCAAGTGATAGTAGGACCATTCGAGGACCACAACTCTACTGGGCCCACACGTCACTTTCAGAACCTGAGTTGTTCGCAAGAAATTAGCCAGCAGAGAAGAACTCGGAAGCTAAGGGCAGGCCCCAGACTGTGAAAGCTACCCTTCCACCCCTAACTGCATTTTCTCTATGTATACCTATGACAACACCAGCTCCCAGCCCTTTGGGCAGATCACACCTGTTAGGTGTGAATGCACAGCTCTCCTATTCTGCATTGGGTCACAAAGGATCACAGAGGAGAGAGATTAGGTTATTGTTCCTATTGCAACTCTGAGGTTTTCATCAAAAGGTGTTTGGCAGTGGCCACACTGACAAATGTGGGCCATAGTGATGAGCTTCTGCAGAATTAGCAGGATGTTTTCACGTGACTCTGCAGACTTTTTAAAACCTGACCACACCCTTCTTCCCACCCTGACAGAGCAGGGCTTTCTTGCTTTTTTATTCTGCACATCTACATTGGCAAAGGAGGTTTTTTTTTTTTTTTTTTTAAGTGTTCTTTATGAAACCCCCCCTGCAATAGAAATAAGTGTTCACATTGTATTTGACACCACAATGACTTGCCATGTTTTAAAATTTTTGTTTTAAATGATTAGAATGAGTTGTGCAAGAGCATAAACAAATTTCAACTGTGACATCACTATTTTCCCTCCTCTTGAAAACCATGGATTCAGATGTCCTGGGGGATGAGGAGGTGGATATGCAAAGCTGTGGGGAGGCAAAGGTGATGAATGGAAGGCAGAGGTTTCCTGGACCCAGATGGAGGTCCCTCCCAACATAACAAACAGGAAGCACAATGACTCATAAGCATATTTGCAGTTATATATATTTATTTCCTCCTTTTGGCTATTTACAAACCTTTATTTCAGCATACTTTCAGAAACATGAAATTTTATGTTTCTTCATATTTTCCTTTTTTAAAGTGAGGACTGGTCAAGGTGTCTTTCATGCAAAAGTGTCCGTTATGAGGACGAAGAGGGAACCAGGTCATCTTGAGTGATCTCTGCTCTTCAGGCCCTTTTTCCAGTCACATGGCTCTTGGTCCTCTTCCTTTCTTGGTTTTCACTGCCTGGGCCTGGTACCACTCTTGAAGACCTGCATGTATGTGGTTTTGCTGTATTTCATCTGCTTCCAGAGTGGCACTGCTTTGGCTGCCCTCTGAAGAATTCAGTTCTGCTGATGACCGCTGATGCCGGGGATGCAACCCGGCAAGATAGTGGATGCAAAGTCTTACGTACGTAGAGTCAATAGAGGTGACCCTGACCAACTGGGGGTATTTCATAATTAAAGTACATCAGGGAAACACTGTAACACCCTCCCCCCTCCCTACCCTGAAAACCCAACACTGATAACAGAGATTTCATATTGATCACAGGACATGATACAACAAACACAAACACACTGCACTTTCAGTGGGACAAGTCACAATTTCCTTTAGTGCTCATCACCATAGCAGGGTACCATGCAGGTGGATAGCTTAGTAAATGTATTTGTTATTTAATAGCTCAAAGGGTTAGCTCTTTTATGTACAGAATAAGGAAACCCCATTAGGAACGGCCACAGTCTCAGCAAAACTCAGCTCTAAATATGCAAAGACTTTGCAGCCTTGCTATTAACAAGATGACATGGATTGTAAGAATACATTTGACAAGCTCCAGTAAGATAACAGAGATCAATTGTTATCTCTGAAAAGGTGTTCTACAGTGGCAGATGGAATGGGCAAGAATTTGGTGGGAATCATGTCACATATCCCCACAACAAACTGACACCTTAAAGGCACAGAAATCTCTTTCCCACGGTAGTGATGGAGAAGGGGTTTTAAGGGGAAAGTTAAAGGGAAGAGAAAGTGAAGGGAAGTAGAGTCAAGTCAGGGCTGCTCCATCCCAGACTAAGCTAGATCCTTCCCCCTGCCCAAGCTCAAAATTCTCTATCGCCACAACACTCTGTGATTGGCTAGGGTGAAAAAGCCTCCATGGGCTGAGCCCCAGGAGCACCCTGCCAGATGCCCTGACTTCCAGAGTTACTTGGTGTGAGGGGAGGAATTGGGAGGGGATGTAGGCAGCCAGTTGGAGGCAGCGAAGGGTGGGGCTCAATTACGATGCTGACGATAGAACATGCACAGAAGGAGACAATGGGAGATCTGGCAATGCACAAGCTAAAATGACCAAGTCAATGGCAAACTCAAACGTTCAAGTTTCTGGAGAGGTGTCATTGCCAAACCTCCGCTTCACCTGGACACATACTCTCACACTGTGAGTCACAGTAGTTCAATTGCTCTCATTGCAGCACACTAGGGCCAGGTATTCTTTCTTAAGGTATAATAAGATCTAAGATCTATAAGGTACATGGATCTATGGAGATATTTACAACTGGGCTCTCTGCCCTTGCTCTGAAGTCTTCCTGAGCATTTCTGCCAGATACATCTTAAATCCTTTTTTTGTCCTCCCTGCTCCAATCTATCTGTGCGATCTCCCATCCCAAATGAACTGCTTGCCTCCTGCAGGACTCAAAGGCACTCTTGGGTACTGGAAACCCAAATCAAAATCAATCAACCAATGTTTAAGCCCCAGAAAGCAAGCCTTTCAAATAGCCATGATGGGAGCTTCTGATGTGAGGTCACTGCTCATCCCCTCACCTTTCTGTGAGGGGTGTCCAAAAAGAAAGAGGCTATCTTAAACATTCCGGCAGCATTTTTGTTGTTTTTAGCTGTCTCACAAGATATATGTGTGTGTGTGTGTGTGTGTGTGTGTGTGTCTGTATGCAGATATGAGGGTAAACATGTGATGCTACATGTGAACATACGTGTGTGGTTGTGTTTGTGCATTATATGTGTGTATATATGTACAGACTGCTGAGCACTTCCTACCTCAAGGCACTAAATGATCACTTCCTGAGACTACGTTCACATTTTCTGCCTCTTCTATCCAGGAGACAGGAGTGGACGGGAACCAGGAGACCCTACTCCCTGGGACAAGGAAATTGGAAAGAAACATTCAGTTAAGTAGCCTGGTCAGATACACACCCCCCCGCCCACCGCTGATGTGGGAAAAGACCAAGAGAATTCTGGTGGTTTTAGAAGGGCCACCTACAGGGGATATATATGCTTTCAAGTGTATTTCCTTTCACACCCATTTCAGATAAATAAACATAGCTTATAAATACACATACATAAGTCATAAGTTTACACACTCTTTCATAGGGGTGCACACACACTTGCATCTACATGTTATATACACAATCTTACACACACCAATATAGACTTACACTGATGTACATAGAACTATACAGCTTCTCAAGTGATTGTATGTGCATGCAGAACTAAACTGATACAGACACACACCCAGGTATACACAGAAACACAAATATAGGAACACGGTTAACAGTGTAAGTGCCTGAGGGGCTGCAGGAGAGGCTGCCTACATAGGAAGGAGGGACATCAGCTAAGTGTTTCACCAGTCTTGCTCCCCCACCTCCTGCATCAATGAAGTGGAGCTGCTTGGCAAGTTGGCCTGCAGCCTACTGCCTTCTTCCCTTAGGAGCCCACTGGGTAGGCAGTGCCCATGTTCAGTGTGTTCAGTTCACACCTATTGGCTGGTCACTGGCTTCTTTCTGCATCTCCAGGTGCTGTAGAATGAGGTCTGATGCCTGGCACATAAGCAGAACCCAATGGAACAAACCATTTTGTAAAAGAGAGGGGCAAGAGGGGAAAGCCTTAGCTGACAAAGTTAAGAGGACAAGAAGAAGGAAGAGCAAGTGGGATGACTCCACCCCTCATTGGATGCATGCCCTCAAGCATGGTACATAAATTCCATTTTTCCCGCTCAGAACACTGGAGACAATGTGCTTTGCCTTCCCTGACTGACAGGACTCTTGTGAGGGTTCAGCAATGTGATGTGTGGGTGAGCTTGTTGACACTTACTATGCACTAGACAAACAGAAAGAATTATTATCTAGACTCACAACAGTTGTTTATCTGCTATTCTAGATTAGATGGTGAACTTTCCTAACCTTAGTCTTCATTCACCAAGTTCTTGCACTGTGTCTAGTGATGATCAACTCAGCATCTGACCAGACAGATGTACTAAGGCCCTATCATCAAGCATTTTGAAGCAGAAACATACACAAGAGAAGTTTCAGTCCCTCCAAAAATGCTGGCTCAATCTGAGTGATCTCCAATCCAGCATCATCATGCTCTGCAAGCTCCTGTGGAAGCATGCTCTCTCACTTATCCTGACATCTCACTCAGCACCCCTACCCACCCACCCTGCACCAGAACACTACACACAAAATGCAACAGAAAAAATAGTGGGGAAAAGGCACTTTCAAAATCCCCAAGNAAAGACACTAATGCTTGGAAGTATTGAAGGTGGGAGGAGAAGGGGATGACAGAGGATGAGATGGTTGGATGGCATTACCAACTCGATAGACGTGAATTTGAGTAAACACCAGGAGTTGGTGATGGACAGGGAAGCCTGGTGTGCTGCAGTCCATGGGGTCGCAAAGAGTTGGATACAACTGAGCAACTGAACTGAACTGAACTGATTGGGAATCTGCTGTGTAGCACAGGGCACTCAGTTCAGTGATCTGTGAAAACCTAGATGGGTGGGATGAGGAGTGGGTGGCAGGGAGGTCCAACAGGGAAGGGATCTGTGTATAACTAGTTTATTTTGTTGTACAGCAGAAATTAACACAACATTATAATGCAATTACGTTTGTGTTAGTCTCTCTGTCATGTCCAACTCTTTGAGACTCCATGGACTGTAGCCCACCAGGCTTCTCTGTCCATGGGATTCTCCAGGCAAGAATACTGGAGTGGATTGCCATTTCTCCAGAGGATCTTCCTGACCCAGGGTTGAACCCTGGTCTCCTGCACTGCATGCAGAATCTTTACCATTTGAGCTACAGGAAAGTCCCAGAAATTAAGTACCCCATGGACTCTACAGTCCATGAAATTCTCAAGGCCAGAATGCTGGAGTGGGTAGCCTTTCCTTTCTCCAGGGGATCTTCCCAATCCAGGGACTGAACCCAGGTCTCCCACTTTGTAGGCAGATTCTTTACCAACTGAGGCACTAGGGAAGCCCAAGAATACTGGAGTGGGTAGCCTATCCCTTCTCCAGGGGATCTTCCTGACTCAGGAATTGAACCAGGGTCTCCTGCATTGCAGGAGGATTCTATACCGGCTGAGCTACCAGAGAAGCTCAATTAAAAAGAAAACAAAAACAAAAAAAACCAGACTGTGTTCAGATAAGTTTGAACAGTGTAGCTTAAAAACAAGATGTGAGTACATATACAGAACTAAATGCAACACACACCTACACACACACATAAGTACACAGTAGGGCTTTTCAGAGCCTTTAAAATGCTCATTCACAGTATCGGTCCCCATGACCTAAATAAGATATGCAACATTTCTGAAACATAAAACCTATTTTTTCATGGACCATATATTAGCATTTCACTGTAATAGTGTTCTGTAAGAACTCAGTGGAACTTGTAAAAACTAAAAAACTTATGAAAGAGTAGTTTGTTCTGATTCCCTAAATATCAAATCTTAACACTTGAATTTTTGTAGCGTCCCATTTTATGCATGCAAAATGTGATGTTTGGACTTTTAAGACTGCCAGTGGCAAGGGAATCCTTGTGTCTCTAACCTTAGAAAATTAGAGATTTCCGTTCAGTTCATTCGGTCGTTCAGCTGTGTCCAACTCTGCAACCCCATACACTGCAGCATGCCAGGCCTCCCTGTCTATCACCAACTTCCGGAGTTTACTCAAACTCATGTCTATTGAGTCAGTGATGCCATCCAACCATCTCATCCTCTGTCGTTCCCTTCTCCTCCTGCCTTTAATCTACCCTGGCATCAAGGCCTTTTCAAATGAATCAAATGAGATCCCCATTACTGAATTTCTAATTCCCTATGGAGAAGGCAATGGCACCCCACTCCAGTACTCTTGCCTGGAAAATCCCATGGGTGGAGGAGCCTGGTAGGCTGCAGTACATGGGGTCGCTGAGGGTCAGACACAACTGAACAACTTCACTTTCCCTTTTCACTTTCATGCATTGGAGAAGGAAATGGCAACCCACTCCAGTATTCTTGCCTGGAGAATCCCAGGGACGGGGGAGCCTGGTGGGCTGCTGTGTATGGGGTCGCACAGAGTCAGACACGACTGAAGCAACTTAGCAGCAGCAGCAGTAGCAGCTAGTCATTAAACATCATTTGACTGCTTACTTTTACACACAGATACAGATGTACACTATGAGTACATCTAAACAAACCTATATAAAGATATTATGGCATTCAAACTGTCAGTATATAAATGCTATAATCTAGTTCTCAAAGCCACCACTGAGTGAAGGGGAAAACAGACTAGGAGGAGAGTAGGGTAGGTCTATAATATAAAATTTAACTGGATTCATTCCTCAGCCACTACTTTTTACTCATGACCTTGGCCATGTTAAGTCCTTAAACATTGATTTCCTCAACTGTAGAGATAATTCACACCTTATATGATTAAATAAGATACACTGGATACAAACTGGTTAATAAATGTTATTTCTAGCAGTCTTATTTTAGACAAGCCTAAATTTATCCAAATGCAAATATTGTGACTCTATTTTCTTCTTTTAGCCATTTTTAACTGAAGTATAGTTAATTTACAATTTCGTGTTAGTTTCAAGTGTACAGCACAGTGTTTCAGTTATATATGCACATACACATATTTCTTTTCCAGATTATTTTCCATTATAGCTTATTACAGGATATGGAATATGGTTCCCTGTGCTGTACAATAGATCTTGTTACTTATCTACTTGATATATAGTAGTGGGTATATGTTACTTTCAAACTCCTAATTTGTCTCTTGCCTCCTGTTATCCCCTTTGATAACCATACATTTGTTTTCTCTGTCTGTGAGTCTGTGCCAGTTTTGTAAATATATTCCCTTGTGGCTTAGCTAGTAAAGAATTTGCCTGCAGTGCAGGAAACCTGGGTTCAGTCCCTGGGTTGGGAAGATCCCCTGGAGAAGGGAAAAGCTACCCACCCAGTTTTCTGGCTTGGAGAATTCTATGGACTGTATAGTCCATGGGGTCGCAAAGAGCTGGACACACCTGAGCGACTTTCACTTTCATTTGTATCATTTTTATGTAAGTGATATATATGCTATCTGTCTTTCTCTTACTGACTCATTTCACTTAGTAAGATCATCTCTAGGTCTATCCCTGTTGTTGCAAATGGTGTTAATTTAATTCTTTTTTTTGTGGCTGAGTGATATTCCACTGTATATATATATATATATATATATATATATATATACACCACATCTTTATCCATTCATCTCTTGATGTACATTTAGATTACTTCCATGTTTTATGTTACTATAAATAGTGCTGCAATAAACATTGGAGTGCATGTATATTTTGAATTAGAGTTTTGTCTGGACATGTGCTTAGGAGTAGGATTGCAGGATTGTATGATAACTCTACTTTTAGTTTTTTAAAGGAAACTCGTACTGTTCTCCATAGTGGCTGTACCAATTCACAGTCTCACCAACAGTGTAGGAGGAGGGTTCCTGTTTCTCCATGCCTTCCGCAGCATTTATTGTTTGCAGACTTTGATGATCATTTTGATTTATGTGAAATGATACCTCATTGTAGTTTTACTTTGCAGTTTTCCAATAATTAGTGATGTTGAGCATCTTTCCATGTGCCTGTTGACCATCCATATATCTTCTTTGGAGAAATGTCTATTCAGGTCAGTTATTACTAATAGCCAAATATTTTGTGGGAATAAACATATTTCCAAGTAAACAATATTTTCTTTTCCCAGACTAGTCAATTTACAGAAACGTAACTATTTCTTCTGCTGCTTATGAATGGTGGCATTCAATTAAACTCAGATATACTTTAGTACTACACATGCACAGAGGCACACCTGTATCACGCACATGTGTGCTCTCCCTCTCACTCACACACTCATAACTGGAACTGTTTTCTTTTTAAGTCAAAGAATTGCAAGCATAGCCACTTTGACCCCATTCATAAAATATGTATTAATGTAGTCAAGTGCGGTAATTTTGCAAGCTATTCTCATTTTGGGTCTTTTGTCACGGAATTGAAATACTTTTCCATCTTAAATTGGCTCTCCACAGATGTCTTGTAAAAAAAAACTGAGAGCCGACTTTTGAGAATAATGTAGTTGATTTGACAAACTAGGCTTCCACTTTTAGTTTAGCTAGGGATAATTTAGTTTTATAGGTAATATAAATGTAAAGTATGTCATTTCTTGACCTGCTACTTTGATTAAAATGTCAAGAATCTGCTTTAAAAATAGTAACCCAAGGATTTAGGAATGGGCTTGCCATATCGATGTGGAATTGGCAGGAGGTAATGTAACATTAGCTTTATCACTGTTGTGTTACTTTCTCCTATAAGACTCACTGATTGATAAGGCTTTATCAAAGGATATCTATATCATTTTGCTAAATACAAGATTCATTTGGTGAAAAACATTGGGCCATTCATCTTGACTGAATGGGTTACTCAAGTTAGACACACCAGTAACTGTGATAATGTTTGGATGAAGTCATATTTTAATTCGGAGTTTTCAGTTTAGTACTTTATTCAACATTCAGATTTTTGGACCCTACCCTGATGCAGTGAATCAGTCTTTCTTAGAGTTCCCCCAAAATTATTCTGGAGCTCATAGTAAAGCTTGAAATCTTCTGCTTGAGGCCACACCCTAATATTTGAATGCACAATGATGTTTTGTGGGATAACAAGAAAGTTTTGGATTTGCATTAGAATTCTACCTAAAAAGAAATGATACAAACAAACTTATTTACAAAACAGGAAAAGACTTTCAGAGAATGAACTTATGGTTGCTGAGGGGAAGGTTGAAGGGAAGGGGTAGTTAGGGAGTTTGGGACACACATATACACACTGCTATATTTAAAAGAGATAACCAACGAGGACCTACACAGGGAACTCTTCTCAGTGTAGTGAAGCAGGCGGGATGGGGGGAGTTTGGGGGATAAGCGATACATGTATAGCTATGGCTGAGTCCCTTTGCTATCCACCTGAGACTATTATAGCATTGTTAATACTCCAGTGCAAAATAAAAAGTTAAGAAAATATTAGAATTCTACATGTCTGTCTGAGTTTAACCTCTTACTGATGATTTGATATCATAGTTATATCATAGTTATATCACAGTTATCCAAGACTATGCACTAACCAGTAATGATGAAGGAGCTGAAGTTGAACAGTTCTATGAAGACCTACAAGACCTTTTAGAACTAACACCCAAAAAAGATGTCCTTTTCAATATAGGGGACTGGAATGCAAAAGTAGGAAGTCAAGAAACACCTGGAGTAACAGGCAAATTTGGCCTTTGAATGCAGAATGAAGCAGGGCAAAGACTAACAGAGTTTTGCCAAGAAAATTCACTGGTCATAGCAAACACCCTCTTCCAACAACCCAAGAGAAGACTCTACACATGGACATCACCAGATGGTCAACACCGAAATCAGATTGATTATATTCTTTGCAGCAAAAGGTGGAGAAGCTGTATACTGTGAACAAAAACAAGACCAGGAGCTGATTGTGGCTCAGATCATGAACTCCTTATTACCAAATTCAGACTCAAATTGAAGAAAGCAGGGAAAACCACTAGACCATTCAGGTATGACCTAAATCAAATCCCTTATGATTATACAGTGGAAGTGAGAAATAGATTTAAGGGCTTAGATCTGATAGATAGAGTGCCTGATCAACTATGGAATGAGGTTCATGACATTGTACAGGAGACAGGGATCGAGATCATCCCCATGGAAAAGAAATGCAAAAAAGCAAAATGGCTGTCTGGGGAAGCCTTACAAATAGCTGTGAAAAGAAGAGAAGCAAAAAGCCAAGGAGAAAAGGAAAGATATAAGCATCTGAATGCAGAGTTCCAAAGACTAGCAAGAAGAGATAAGAAAGCCTTCCTCAGTGATCAATGCAAAGAAATAGAGGAAAACAACAAAATGGGAAAGACTAGAGATCTCTTCAAGAAGATTAGAGATACCAAGGGAACATTTCATGCAAAGATGGGCTCAATAAAGGACAGAGATGGTCTGGACCTAACAGAAACAGAAGATATTAAGAAGAGGTGGCAAGAATACACAGAAAAACTACAAAAAAGATCTTCACGACCCGGATAATCATGATGGTGTGATCACTCATCTAGTGCCAGACATCCTGGAATGTGAAGTCAAGTGGGCCTT
>SJYA01001396.1:28952-76407 GCA_006410615.1 Neotragus moschatus | reverse complement strand
CAGATGACACCACCCTTATGGCAGAAAGTGAAGAAGAACTAAAGAGCCTCTTGATGAAAGTGAAAGAGGAGAGTGAAAAAGCTGGCTTAAAGCTCAACATTCAGAAAATGAAGATCATGGCATCTGGTCCCATCACTTCATGGGAAATAGATGGAGAAACAGTGGAAACAGTGTCAGACTTCATTTTTTTCAGCTCCAAAATCACTGCAGATGGTGATTGCAGCCATGAAATTACAAGATGCTTACTCCTTGGAAGAAAAGTTATGACCAACCTAGATAGCATATTAAAAAGCAGAGACATTACTTGGGCGACTAAGGTCCATCTAGTCAAGGCTATGGTTTTTCCAGTAGTCGTGTGTGGATGTGAGAGTTGGACTGTGAAGAATGCTGAGTGCCGAAGAATTGATGTTTTTGAACTGTGGTGTTGGAGAGTCCCTTGGATTGCAAGGAGATCCAACCAGTCCATTCTGAAGGAGATCAACCCTGGGATTTCTTTGGAAGGAATGATGCTAAAGCTGAAACTCCAGTACTTTGGCCACCTCATGTGAAGAGTTGACTCATTGGAAAAACGTTGATGCTGGGAGGGGTTGGGGGCAGGAGAAGAAGGGGACAACAGAGGGTGAGATCGCTGGATGGCATCACTGACTCGATGGATGCGAGTCTGAGAGAACTCCGGGTGTTGGTGATGGACATGGAGGCCTGGCGTGCTGCGATTCACGGGGTCACAAATAGTCTGACACGACTGAGCAATTGAACTGAACTGATGATTTGATATTGTATAATTATTAACCTCCCTGAACATTTATTTTTTTCATGTTTACCCATTAGGGTTATTATTAGAAGCTGATATGATAAAAGTACTTTTTAATCAGCATGCTATCATATGAGCAAGGTAACATTATTATTAATATTATAGTTATAGTTAATACAAACTCTGAATATTAATAACAATCCAGTAAATATAATAGAATTCTCTTTTCCAATATAATGTTATGCATTTAAAATCAATCTTTGTCAAAACAAAGTGCATTTGAGAATATGATTAGAGTGAAAACCACACAGGAAGTGGTGGTCAGTGGTGGTCTCAGGTCTGAGCTGGACCTGGACTGATTTGAGCAAATGATGGAAGAATTTTGAAGCCAAGTAGAATCCAATGAGGACAACAAAACGGTGGTACACATACAACAAAATTAAACTGCACTGACAGCAAATGGAAAATGAATACCTTTACCTAAGTCTACCTAACAAAGATCTAGAAGACTTAAACTCAAGTTGAACATAAATCACGCATTACTCTGGAGCAGTAGGCTGAACCCTGGAATGCACAAAGGAATATGGGCCCATCTTTTTTTTCTCCCCCATAATGAGCCAGGACACGACCTTGTTAGGGCAATGAGTCTCTTTCTTGATTTCCTCATCACTAGCATTTATTTAAAATTAGAAGACAAGCACAAATGCAAGAGAATTTTTGAAAGGTGTAACTGGATTAGAGGACTAAAGGCTGGAGAGAAAAAAAATGAAGAGTCCCTCCTGTGAATTTTTTCCTCTTATTGAAGGGTAAGTATGAAATAAGTCAAGATGCCAGACTATCCTTTTGCTTGTCAATCAGTTCCAAGCAAAGGATCATTCTGGCTCCTTCCATATCTCCTGAAATACCACGAGCCCTCCAAGGTCACTCATGTATTCAGATACTGGGGATACAAGGAAGACTGGGGCAGATGTGGTTTGTCCTCTCCGGAAGCTGTGACTTGCCTGTCCCAGGCAGCATGTGCTGCTGTAGATGGTGCTCAGATGTGGCCACAGAGACTTCCCTCCCTACAGCCACATCCCTTTGCAGTGCGACTGCAGCTCCGAACATCAATAGGTGGAGTCTGTTTTCCCATCCTTTGAATCTGGAACCTGTGATCACCATGGGAACGTACCTGGGCTAGCATGAATGACAGAAGACGAGGATCCATGAAGAGCCAGCCATTCTCACTATGGCCACTAGATCAGCTGGCTGTTAAGACTGGGGAGAACTGTCTATCTTAGCCCAGCCCAAATCACTGATCAATAGCATTGTAAACTAAGTAAATGGCTCTTTCAGCCAATAAATTTTGGAATGATTTGTTACGCAGCCAGAACTGACTAAGTAGCCCTTACCTATCTATATGACTCAAAGTTTATTCTGGGCACAAAACTTTCCTATAAGGTTTATTGAATTACCTTGATAACTGCCACCTCTCCACTTGACTTTGTGTGGTATGGACATGGTCTCAGTATACAGTTGTCAGAAGACAGACACCCTGGGAAGGTTTGATATTGGATCTCTGATCTGCAGAATGTGAAGTTGACTAATGTGCTTGAGATGTGGCATAGATAAAATAACACATTTCTTGGAGAAAAGACAAAGTCAGGACATAAATGTCTACAATGGCATAAATTTAAGACAAGCAGTTAAAAAGTTAATGCGAATCCAGTCAGCTGTCTCATAACATGATGGCTCATGAGTTAAAAGAAAAAAGAAAGAACAAAACCTGCCTGTCAGATACTGAATTCGTAAACTAATCAACTATGTCCTATGTATTCTGCGTGCTCAGTTGCTCAGCTGTGGCTGATTCTTTGTGGCCTCATGGACTGAGGCCTCTCAGGCTCCTCTGTCCATGGGATTTTCCAGGCAATAGTGGAGTGGATTGCCATTTCCTCCTCCAGGGGATCTTCCTGACCAAGGGATCAGACCCCATGTTTCATGTGTCTCCTTCACTGGCAGGCAGATCTAACCCCACATAGACAGCCATAAAGTCGCCAATTTTTTCCTCAAATAATTTTACCATTTTGATATATTATTGAAGTGATCATCAAAGGCTCGTATATTGTTCTAGATGTATGTGTGTAGCTGCCTTGATTCTAATGATGACACACCAGTGGAGATTAGTGAAAGAAATCTTTGATTCATCTTAATTTGCAGATATGTCAGTATGTCTTTTCCTCTTTCCCCAGCAGCAGCTCTTCTCTGTCCAGCTCTCCCAGCTGGGCATTTTGGGAAAGCAGCCAGCTCCAGGGCTAATGTGTTTCGGCTGTTATCTGACACCGATGCTGCTTCATAGAGGCAGCAATGAAGATAAGCCCTAATTGGATGTATTTTTAAGGCAAACCTTTTAGTTACTCAGAACAGAGCTTCCCTAATTAGCTTCTTTTCTCCTCTCTCTGGCTGAGCAAGGACCGCATGGATGTGGAAACGCAGGATTTGGAGGGGACTCAAGGGCAGTGGCAGGACAGCTGGAGGACATTCATGGTGAACTCAGGACACACGCTCCAGCAGACAGGCTGGGAGCAATCTTGCCAGGAGAGCAAGGCCAGTGAAGGATGCTGAGAGAATCAGATGTGACGAGAAGCCCTGGCAGTGGTGCAGGGTATAAGATCAATACCCACACTCCAAAGGAGAGGGAAGGCATGAGCTGGTGCTTAAGGAGAAAGAACTAATCCTTTGTAATGGCCATCGTCTTGTTCCCATGGAAATATATTTCTCCAATGTAAAATATTCGAACCATAGTTTAGGACGGAGAGTTTGAAGCTGCATTCTTTAATGTATTATCCTCGCCTTAGAGAAAATCTATTTAAATGCCTACCCTCTAAGTTATTCACAGGATTTCCATAGCCACTGAGAAGGAGCTATGCTTAGCAAAAGGAACAGGCTGAGAGGTCTGGATGATGAAGGGAGAAAAAAGAAAGGAGCAGAGTAGGAAAACATTTCCTTCTGGCTTTCCTTTCGGAAATGGAATTAGAAATGAGACATAATAAGTTAATCATTTCCCTTTGGTTGGAAGTAGGTCTGCCATCATTACCTCATGCTCCCTAGGGCTTGCTGGTTCCTGGGTTCATGTGAGCATGATTTAATATCGAGGGTATGAGGATTAATGCGCCTATGACAGATCCATCTGGGCCATATTGCATTAGTCCTGCGGCCAATTAGAAGGGTGAGCCTGGGTCGGGGTCGGTTCGCTGGTGGTAGTGGGAGAAGAGAGAGCAGAGATGAAGCAGCTGCATCTTAAGGGAGTCAGGCTCTCCTGGTGCCTTGATTTGGCTTCTGGGTGATTGTCATGGAGCCTCTGTTCCCATGGCTGCTCCCTGATCCTAGAAACTTTATCTAAGCTTCTGACAGGAGGATTTACTTTCACAGGGAGTTTGCATTTGAGCTCTGTGTTATAAACTTACAAAAGCCACGATTTGGGGGATGTCGGCACCATTGTTTGGAAATTTACTTACATTGATAAGTAAGTGACTGATTTACTTAACAGGTCAGAGGCCAAATTTTCAAAACCAGAGGCTGGACAGGCAACAGTAGCCTCGAGACAGATGTTTTTCTCTTTTCTTTTTTTGGATTTCTTGTGTGATTGTACTGCTGTGTGTAAATCTGGCCTCTTCCATGCAGGCTTCCATCTGTACTCTTTTATGTGTAGGGATACATCTTCCAGGAAATAGTCACTCTTTGTGATATTAACCTCAAGGGGCATGTTGACTGGGCTTCCCAGGTGAGTTGGCGGTAAAGAATCCACCTGCCAATGCGGTGGCAGATGCGGGTTTGACCCCTAGGTCAGGGGGGTCCCCTGGAGGAGGAAATGGAAAACCCAATCCAATATTCTTGACTGGGAAATCCCAAGGACAGAGGAACTTGGTGGGCTACAGTCAGTTATGAAACTAGTTTATAACTAATTTTTTATATTAGTTTATAGCTAATACTGTTATAAAACTAATATAGTTCTAAGAAGTAATAGATTTGAGCTCAGGTATGAAAATTTACAAGTCAATGACTTAACAAAGTAAAGGTGTCCATCTGACTTTCTTTCTCCTTTTCCGGGACACTGGGAACATCGTCCCCCATTACCACAGTGGGCAAAATGCTGATGCTTTCTTTGCAACCACAGAACCAGAGCAGGACTGGCTTTAGAGAAGTGACAGGGACATTACTTGGGGATAGAGGTAGATGCCACAGAAGCACTGTGGCAGAGCTGGTGGCCACTTAATTCTATACCCCCTGCTAGATTTCCCAGCCTCCTTTGCCCTTAGGAGGTTAGGGCTTTGTGACCAGTTTGGTCCAAAGGGCTATAGTTGAAAGTCAAATGTGTTATGTCAAAGTTAAGGCAGTTGAGAGTCTGTGCGCCTTCCCCTGTCTCTCTCTCTCTCTCTACTCATCCCCTCGCTGATTGTTGTCATCATGTTAGTCGCTCAGTCATGCCTGACTCTTTGTGACCCCATGGACTCTAGCCCGCTAGACTCTCCTGTCTGGATTTTACAGGCGAGCATACTGGAGTGGTTGCCATTTCCTTCTCTAGGGAATCTTTCCAACCCAGGGGTCCAACCTGGGTCTCCTGCATTGCAGACAGACTCTTTACTATCTGAGCCACCAGGGAAGCCCACCGGTTCTAAAGGCCATCTATTCCTGGTGGAATATCCAGGAGCTGAAGGAAGGCAGTGTGTCCTCCGCTGGGCTCTGCATTCTAGTGAACAAGAAATAAAACCATTATATTAAGCTAAAAAAGAAGTGACAGGGATGTTGGAATGATATGCACGAAACACCTAACATTAGGGGAAATCAGAATTCTAGATTAGGACCTCTTCTTCAATGTGCTGAAGTCATTAATCTTGCACAGATGAAAGGGCTGCGGCAACACAGACTTCTAGCAGATTCATGGATTTCTAATTGGAACGTCTCTATATCTAGATGACTATGTGTAAATACATAGAGCTCGGCTTATATAATGAAGCGTTCCTTGGCCACAGTGACCATAGTTTCCTCCTCTCCTCCCCCCCTCCTTGTACTGACCTCAACCCCTGAGTTACTGGTCCACTTCTAACGGATTCTAATGTTGGACTTTAAAAAGCTCTGTAATTTTTATGTCATCCCTGGTAGGTACTCCCAGTCCTAAAAGTTGCATACCTGATGGTTAGTCCTATCCACCGTATTGGCTGTGGAGGGGTGGTCTCTGGTGTTCTGACGAATTCGAGTGGAGTTTTGCTGCTCAATGGTGGAGGAGGTTGGGATGCAGAACTCTCTGAAGCATCGTTTGAAGTTTTCATCCAGGAATGCATAAAGGACGGGGTTCAGGCAGCTGTTGGTATAGCCTAGAGCAATGCAGAAATGCCAGGAAACGGTCTGGAAAGTAGTTTCCGGGATTGTGATCAAGGCTTTAATGATGACGAAGATGTGAATGGGCGTCCAGCAGACAATGAACACAGCCACAACCACCAGCACCATCCTGGTAATTCTTCGCAGGTTCCTGTCCTTTTCTTTGGAGCCAGAGAGCATGCGGACACTCTTGAGGCGTAAGATCATCAGCCCATAACACACTGTAATGATGAGGATAGGCATGATGAAGGCAAAGATGAAAACACAGATTTTCAGCAGGTTTTCCCAGTACCACGTTGGGTGAGAGAATGTTAGTGTACAGTCTATGGAACCTGGAGAAAAAGAATTATAAGGAAGAGTTAGCAGCAACATTTAATGCTATCATCAGGTGTTAACATTGCCATTTTGCTTTCTAATTTATAGCCTCGACCCGAGTTAACTTATAGCTCTTGCTACACAAATCCTGGAAGGAAGCTTTAAAGAATTCATGGAAAAAAAACTCAGATCTCTGTTGATTTTTCCAAATATGTCATTTGGTTGTCCATTTTGGTGATGTTATGTATCTCTCGCTACAAGCTAGATTCTCTATGGAGTCTAAGTTGACATAAAAATATAATCACTGTCCAGACTCTATAGGAGTTTCCAGCTACTGGATGCCTTCACTCCACTTTTTTTTTTTTTTTTTTCTCTTTTTTTGGCTTCCGAAGAGCTTGTGGGATCTTAGTTTTCCTACCCAGGGCATCACAGTGAAAGTGCCAAGTCCGAAGCAATGGACCACCATGAAATTCCCTTAACTCCTCTTTTTAATGGGTGGTTTATCGTTCTGAAATGAGGTCTAAAAAGATACACTTGTCATGTAGGCAGTCACTTGACATTTTCAAACAAGCCTCCACTTAATGTTCTTTGAGGCTAAGCTCTAATCACTTTTTAAAGATCTGTGTTCTTATGCTGCCATCATTTGGATGAAGTAATAAGGAATGATTACAGGGCAGAGGAATCAGGAATGGATAGATTTTGGTATATATTCTCTCTAAAATGTTCACTGGACTTAAAATTTTAGGGGAAAATTCCTATTTCAAAATATTCAGAAGTATTTTATGAGAAAGAATCATGAAAACTACAGTTTGCACAGCACTGGGCCACTCTGTAAATTCTACCTGGGGTCGCGATGTCACCAACACATTTACCTGTATACTCTCCACCCCCCAGGCCCGCAGCATCAGTCACCTTGCCGATACTTTGTCGTTGCCATGAACATCACAGGCAGACCGATGGCTGAAGAGAGGATCCAGTTGCAGATGTTGATGATCTTGGCATTACGGGGAGTGCGGAAATCCAGGGCCTTGACGGGATGGCAGACTGCAATGTAGCGATCCACGCTCATGGTGCAGAGGGTGAATATGCTCGTGAACATATTGTAGTAGTCTATGGAGATCACAATCTTGCACAGGATGGTTNAGACCGATAGCTGAAGAGAGGATCCAGTTGCAGATGTTGATGATCTTGGCATTACGGGGAGTGCGGAAATCCAGGGCCTTGACGGGATGGCAGACTGCAATGTAGCGATCCACGCTCATGGTGCAGAGGGTGAATATGCTCGTGAACATATTGTAGTAGTCTATGGAGATCACAATCTTGCACAGGATGGTTCCAAACGGCCATGTTCCCATCAGGTAATTGACACTCTGGAAAGGCAGGGTACTGGTTGCTAGGGCATCTGCCAGAGCAAGGTTGAAAATATAGATGTTGGTGGCAGTCTTCATTTTGGTGTACCTAGCAGATGAGGGAGAAGCAGTGGTAGTCAGAAAAAAAACCCCATCTGTGTGAAATGCAATGAAGCTTTTAGTAGAAGAAATTGAAAACTAACAGGCAACAACCAAACAACCCTCCCAAAACCAAAGCAAAACCAATTGCAAGGATTAGTGGAAAGCATCTGAGATTAGATATAAAGGAACTCTTCAGAGTACTAGGTTGGCTATTTATAAATGGCAATCCACTCCAGCACTCTTGCCTGGAAAATCCCATGGACAGAGGAGCCTGATAGGCTACAGTACATGGGGTCGCAAAGAGTTGGACATGACAGAGCGACTTCACCTTCACCTGTTTCTCTACTTATCCGTTTTGCTATCTGTAAAATGGTTACAAGAATAGCTGCCATACTGATTTATTGGTTTATTTCCTTTTTTAAAAAAATGTGCCAGACACTGTGATAAGTATAACAGACTCAGGGAGCTCTCAGTCAGGTATCTACACACTGGGTAATAATACTGTTGCTGCTGGTAAGTTGCTTCAGTCATGTCCTACTCTGTGCGACCCCATAGACAGCAGCCCACTAGGCTCCTCTGTCCCTGGGATTCTCCAGGCAAGAACACTGGAGTGGGTTGCCATTTCCTTCTGCAATGCATGAAAGTGAAAAGTGAAAGTGAAGTCGCTCAGTCATGTCCAACTCTTAGCGACCCCATGGACTGCAGCCTACCAGGCTTCTCCGTCCATGGGATTTTCCAGGCAAGAGTGCTGGAGTGGGGTGCCATTGCCTTCTCCAGGGTAATCATGCATCTAATTCTAAATGAGAGAAAATTTTCAGATATACAACAAAAACTATGGAACAATGTAATTGTACTAGAATATATGTATATATGTGCTTGCCAGGTGGCTCAGTGGTGAAGAATCTGCCTGCCAATGCTGGAGACATGGGTTTGAACTCTGAAGAGGTAAACCAGTTTGATTGTAGTGTGCTTGTGTGCTAAGTCGCTTCAGTCGTGTCTGACTCTTTGTGACCCCATGGACTGTAGCATGCCAGGCTCTTCTGTCCATGGGATTCTCCAGGCAAGATTAATGGAGGGGGTTGCTATTTCCTTTTCCAGGGGATCTTCCCAACCCACATCTTCTGAAGTGAACAATCAAAAATGAATTAAAAGACATGACTTTTAGGACCTTTGAGTAATTGACCTTGATGCTCAAGAAGTTTTAAACTTTTTGATGTTGTTTATTAGCAGAAATTTCTCCTTCAAAGCAGAAAGAAAACAAAAATAAACCAACCTCCCCAAACCTTGCTAGCTATACCGCAGCACACACTAGACTGCGTTAGTCACTGTCTTGGGCAGTAGACGTACATTCCACAGCTTACATTTACTACAATGTTTTATGTTAAGTAATCAGTTTCCTTACTGTCAGTTTATAACTCAGCATACTTCTAACCTTTTCTTCAGGCTCATTTTAGCCCTATGTGCTTATTAATGTATGATTATTTCAGTTAAAAAAGCCTTTCCTCTTTTAGAATAAGATGTTTTGTGAAACAAAATTAGGTTAGAGTCTCACATCACAAAAGAAAAAGTGAATATTTATCTATAAAAGTCATTTCACTTGGCATGTTATGGAAACAATGATGTTTCATTTTCTCCATTTATTCAAAGATCCTTCCTCTACAGATAGGCAGTATTCTTATCTCAATTACTCACACTTTGAATCCCAGCAACAAATAAAAAGGAGTTCAGCAGTTTCCAAAATACGTGAAAGGATAATACAAGACTAAAGGTCTGAGAATTCCAGTTGCCTCCAGTATAACTTCAAAGGCTTCAATAGTCTGATCAGAAAAAGGGTCATGCTGTCCAGCAAACATGAGCTCTTCATTTTGCTCTGTTCTATGTGGTAGTATGAACATTGCCCCTGGAAAGTGACATGAATGATTAGACTCACATTACAAGCTATAGAGTGTATACGCCAGAGTGAGCAAGCGTGCCAAAGAAGGGAGCCAAAGGAAGAGTCTCCTTTGCTGTTCAGTTCACCTGCGTGCGTCTGAGTCGAACTCCTGGGTGTCAGCACACAATCCTTCACCCATCCTTTGGGCCTTTTACTTCTTACTGAGTCATAGATGAATTTGGTGGCAAAGTGGAAAAAACAAACTGGGAGGGATAGGAGACATATTCCCAGAGTGTCTCCCCTGGACTATAGGGTCTTCCTGACATTGATCGTTCCTGCTATAGTCACTGAATTGGGTCTTTTCCTCTAGGTAGTGAGCCAAGCTATTTTTCTCCTTCCTAGTTATCCTACAGAAATTTTCCTAGTATGCATTTTTGAAATTTTGTTCTAAGTGATCTAGCAGTTTATTTGCAATATAAATCCAAATGAACTGCCATAGAACTATTTGAAGAGTATATTCTCAGAACCTTCAATGATTGATCCAGTAGAGTGATTTTTATGGATCTTTCAGGTGATATATTAGGGAAAGGGTGTCAGGAAGCTCATTTCATGGGCAGCTCATCTATTCTTCTGGGCTCCATATATATCTTTTGTTTGTAAATGTCCTTCCTTGTTGTGGCTATAATTCCTATTTATTTTCAAATCCGTTCTTCAAGCTATTTCCCCAGTTACCAAAACCTCACTGAATTTTGACCAACAGGTACTAAATGAAGCCACCCTGAATTAGCTACTTTTGCAATGAGATAGGCTTTGTAAACCTTTTGTTATTCTATTGTGTTTTTGAGTTAATTCTTGAGTTGTGATGACCCTGTCTTTGTCCAGAAACAAAAAAAGATCAAGGATGCATGAAAACAGGATGAACTTCTCTGGTGGCTCAGGGGTCAAGAATCCACCTGCCAGTGCAGGAGACAGAAGAGAGGCAGGTTCAGTCTCTGGGTTTGGAAAATCCCCTGAAGGAGGAAATGGCAACTCATTCCAATATACTTGCCTGTATAATCTTGTGGACAGAACAGCCTG
This sequence comes from Neotragus moschatus, assembly GCA_006410615.1. Classification (NCBI taxonomy): domain Eukaryota; kingdom Metazoa; phylum Chordata; class Mammalia; order Artiodactyla; family Bovidae; genus Neotragus; species Neotragus moschatus. Next base: position 65,585 of record SJYA01001396.1, on the reverse strand, counting down.
TTGGGCTACAGTCCATGGGGTCATAAGGGGTTTCGAAGAATCACACACTACTTAGCATACACCTACCCCACCCACATTCCAGAATCCATCTTGCCAGTTTCGTAACTTCACATGGCTCTCTACCTATTTTCTGTTCAATTCAGTTCGGTCGCTCAGTTGTGTCTGACTCTTTGTGATCCCATGAATCACAGCAAGCCAGGCCTCCCTGTCCATCACCAACTCCTGGAGTCGACTCAAACTCATGTCCATAGAGTCGGTGATGCCATCCAGCCATCTCATCCTCTGTTGTCCCCTTCTCCTCCTGCCTTCAATCTTTCCCAGCATCAGGGTCTTTTCAAATGAGTCAGTTTTACGCATCAGGTGGCCAAAGTATTGGAATTTCAGCTTCAGCATCAGTCCTTCCAATGAATATTCAGGACTGATTTTTTTTTTTTTAGGATGGACTGGTTGGATCTCCTTGCAGTCCAAGGGACTCTCAAGAGTCTTTTCCAACACCATAGTTCAAAAGCATCAATTCTTCAGTGCTCAGCTTTCATTATAGTCCAACTCTCACATCCATACATGACTACTGGAAAAACCATAGCCTTGACTAGATGTACTTTGTTGACAAAGTTATGTCTCTGTTTTTCAATGTGCTGTCTAGGTTGGTCATAACTTTCCTTCCAAGGAGTAAGCGTCTTTAATTTTACGGCTGCAATCACCATCTGCAGTGGTTTTGAAGCCCAGAAAAATAAGGTCTCACACTATTTCCACTGTTTCCCATCTATTTCCCATGAAGTGATGGGACCAGATGCCATGATCTTTGTTTTCTGAATGTTGAGCTTTAAGCCAACTTTTTCACTTTCCTCTTTCACTTTCATCAAGAGGCTTTTTAGTTCCTCTTCACTTTCTGCCATAAGGGTGGTGTCATCTGCATATCTGAGGTGATTCATATTTCTCCTGGCAATCTTGATTCCAGCTTGTGCTTCTTCCAGCCCAGCGTTTCTCATGATGTACTCTGCATATAAGTTAAATAAGCAGGGTGACAGTATACAGACTTGATGGACTCCTTTTCTTGTTTGGAACCAGTCTGTTGTTCCATGTCCAGTTGTGTTGCTTCCTGACCTGCATGCAGGTTTCTTTAGAGGCAGGTCAGGTGGTCTGGTATTCTTATCTCTTTCAGAATTTTCCAGTTTATTATGATCCACACAGTCAAAGGCTTTGGCATAGTCAAGAAAGCAGAAGTAGATGTGTTTCTGGAATTCTCTTGCCTTTTCAGTGATCCAACAGATGTTGGCAACTTAATCTCTGGTTCTTCTGCCTTTTCTAAAACCAGTTTGAACATCTGAAAGTTCATGGTTCACATATTGCTGAAGCCTGGCTTGGAGAATTTTGAGCATTACTTTACTAGCATGTGAGATGAGTGCAATTGTGCAGTAGTTTGAGCATTCTTTGGCATTGCCTTTCTTTGGGATTGGAATGAAAACTGACATTTTCCAGTCCTGTGGCCACTGCTGAGTTTTCCAAATTTGCTGGCATATTGAGTGCAGCACTTTCACAGCATCGTCTTTCAGGATTTGAAATGGCTCAACTGGAATTCCATCATCTCCACTAGCTTTATTTGTAGTGATGCTTTCTAAGGCCCACTTGACTTCACATTCCAGGATGTCTGGCTCCAGGTGAGTGTGAGTGATCACACCATCATGATTATCTGGGTTGTGAAGATCTTTTTTGTACAGTTCTTCTGTGTATTCTTAATTTTTTAAAGAGTTCACAATAGAACTAACTGGGATGTACAGGATGTTTTTATCTTTTGGGGGGCTGCTTTTCTGCCCTTTGTTGTTTTTGACAAATGGAGTTTTTCTTTTTTCTCTTTTTCTGTTTATCTGTGAAGAAGAAAGCTATTTAACTTTGCGAGGATTCAGTGAGCCCCTTTTCTATGTTCAGCATTGTGCTTGGATACTTTTTCATATTTGTCATTATTTTAATATCCATTTACCCTCACGTAGAAAAATTCACAGTTTTAATAGAGAAAAAACCTCAGAGTGTCATCTTTTGATATTCATGATTAATTGGATAAATTGAATGAAATAAAGTCACTTGTCCTACATTTCAGGTTGTTATTTAGAAGAAGAAAGTAGACATATGAGTATCCACCTGAATCTCTCTTCTGTTATCTAGACCATTCTGTTGTCTCAGGCAAGTGTGTGTGTGTGTGTGTGTATGAGAGAGAGAGAAAGAGAGAGAGAGAGAGAGGAGAGAGAAAGAGAGAGAGATTGAAAACAACCAAAACCTATGATACACTTTCATCAGGCATTAACACAAAGAGACTATATATTAGTTTATTATTTTCTGTTAAGTTTTCCACTAGCTTAGTGGAGCAAACAGATTTCTCACTTTACTATAAAATATTCTAAAACATTTTATTTACACTTATTTCAAGTGGTCTTATGTGGTCAGTGACCAAATTTCCTATGAGTTTATGTCAAAAAATGAGACAGGAGTATTCTTAGATCTCCGAGCCCTGCAGGCAGAAAAATGATTATTGTTTGTTAATTTGCCTCAGAAGAGAAGACCAAGCTAGGTTTACAGGAAATTAAACAAAGACACACTGCCTCTTTTGGCCCCTGTATCACCAAAGTGTAACCACCATGAGTCTTTTTGATTGAGTGGTGCTCTCTCTTCATATACACCAACTTTTTTTTTTTTTTTGGCTGTTGTTCTCTGTATTCCTACTTGCTTCTCACTCCATGATACATTAATGACAATTCAAGGGAAAAATAGCCTTCGGATGGAAAAGGGACAAAAATCTGCTTTCTTCAGGCAATGGATGTACTTTATAAATAGAAAATGTGAAACGAATAACTGATCATGTTTTTATTTTTGCATTTGGTGCTAGAAAAAACCAGAGTGAAACGTGTGGCTCCTTTTAATAATTGCACAGAATTCTAAAGGCACTAGAATCTAATGCATTTCTATTGTACTGAGTCTCTGGCTAATCTCGGCATTTCATTCTCTTTTGACTTCCTGTTTGCCTGTTTTCTTTTTCATTTCTCTTATTTTATTGCATGCATTTTAAAAGGCTCTTCAAATCCTCTTGTTGGAATTGGAAACTGAGGTGGAGGATCGGTAGGGAACAGGGAGGCACATCCGTGCAGAAGAAAGAAAATGAAAGCAGAGACTTCCATTATGGCCAAGAGACTCTGTTTAATAATTTTCTGCATTATGCCTTTTGAAGCTGCTTATTTCGTGCTTTTTTTTTTTTTTTTTGGTTTTTGATTTCTGAAAATTTTACTTCAGCACATTTTTCTCCTCAAAAGTTTATATGAAAAAAATGTTTTTTCTTGATTCCCATATTCTGTGATCGATAACCTTGATGTACTATAGAAAAATATGATGCGAAATCCTCGGATGTGTGTAAACCATTGTCATTGAATGAAATACTCTCATCTGTGACTTTAGATTTTTATTTCCTGAAATACTGATTTTCATCTCTTTAGACTGAATTACTTGAAAAACAGTATTAGAACATCTACCTCAGGCTTGGCTTCACAGATAACAGTGTTTTATTTTTATTCTAAAGGACTGATTTTTAAAATTTAGAAAGACTTTAGCTTTCAAGTTTGAGAGTGCTAAGAGAAAAGGAAATTCTCTTATTTTAGAATCTGAAAGTATTGGACATAAAAAAATAATCAAATGTGTTACCACTAATATCAAATTATGATATATCCCTAGGCATTTCTTTAATATTGAGGGAACAACAAGGAAAACTTCAAAATATAATAAAACAATTCTATCAATGTCAATATTAGAAAATTGCTTTTTGAAGAAGCTCAAGCATATGCTGTAGAATATACCTTTTTAGAGTATAGACTATCAGTAGAATTATTGTCTACTGCAATGAGTGCAACAAACATAAAAATTTTGGTGATGATATGGTGCATATGACCACTCAATGCAAGTATAATATGAAAGACAGCATGAACAGAAAAATTTAAAACCACGATAGATTATCCATTCAGCATAGAATCCAGCACAAGATGGGCACCAGTAAATGAAACTGAATACAGGAAAAAGGGCTTGGGTTATTTTATTTTTTTATGGTAAAATGAAACAAATGTTTTTTTGGGAACCAATGGCTTTTGAAGTAAAAGTGAACATGGAGCATTCCTTTTTGCCTTGTCATTCGGTTGTCAAATTGAGAAGAACTTTGGCCATAGAAAGACATGGGATGATGAGAAGTGAGATCTGAGAAGGGCTTTGAGGACCACATCATTTGATCACCTTCTTTTATGGGGGAAGAAACTAAGCATAGAGGGATGTACAAATGTTTGAGACCCTCTCTCTGCCCTTCCCTAGGCTCCATTTAAAAATGAAATGACCTTGTGTGCAGTAACTGCATTGCATGCCACATGTATTTCTGGATGTGCATTGCTGATATACTCAGCCACTATGTAGCTAATCGAGGTAGGTATGCAAAGGTTTTTAATTTTCTTCTCAAAGATGCTCATGCTGAGAGCATACTGGGAATTTTGAGATAGTTTCTCATTATACTGAATGTGGCAACAGAACCATATTTTTTAAGGAGAACTAAGTTTGCTCCTTTTCCTTTATCTTACTCTCTTACAATCCATGATTTAAACCTATCAACTCCATGTAGTTGACTTACAACCTCTCTTTCAAGTTCCATCACTATGTTTCCAGGTTTTTTTGGGGAACATCTGTAATTTGCTCTAGGATTCTCAAGTGCAATGTCTCAGTTCAGTTCAGTTCAGTCACTCAGTCGTATCTGACTCTTTGTGACCCCATGAATTGCAGCACGCCACGCCTCCCTGTCCATCACCAATTCCCAGAGTTCACCCAAACTCATGTCCATTGAGTCAGTGATGCCATCCAGCCATCTCATCCTCTGTCGTCCCCTTCTCCTCCTGCCCCAATCCCTCCCAGCATCAGAGTGTTTGCCAATGAGTAAACTCTTTGCATGAAGTGGTCAGAGTACTGGAGTTTCAGCTTTAGCATCATTCCTTCCAAAGGACACCCAAGACTGATCTCCTTTAGAATGGACTGGTTGGAACTCCTTGCAGTCCAAGGGACTCTCAAGAGTCTTTTCCAACACCGTAGTTCAAAAGCATCAGTTTTTCAGTGCTCAGCTTTCTTTACAGCCCAACTCTCACATCCATACATGACTACTGGAAAAACCATAGCCTTGACTAGACGGACCTTTGTTGGCAAAGTAATGTCTCTCCTTTTCAATATGCTATCTAGGTTGGTCATAACTTTTCTTCCAAGGAGTAAGCGTCTTTTAATTTCATGGCTGCATTCACCATCTGCAGTGATTTTGGAGCCCCCCAAAATAAAGTCTGACACTGTTTCCACTGTTTCTCCATCTATTTCCCATGAAGTGATGGGACCAGATGCCATGATCTTCGTTTTCTGAATGTTGAGCTTTAAGCCAACTTTTTCACTCTCCTCTTTCACTTTCATGAAGAGGCTTTTTAGTTCCTCTTCACTTTCTGCCATAAGGGTGGTGTCATTTGCATATGTGAGGTTATTGATATTTCTTCCAGCAATCTTGATTCCAGCTTGTGCTTCTTCGAGCCCAGTGTTTCTCATGATGTACTCTGCATATAAGTTAAATAAGCGAGGTGACAATATACAGCCTTGATGTATGCCTTTTCCTATTTGAAACCAGTCTGTTGTTCCATGTCCAGTTCTAACTGTTGCTTCCTGATCTGCATATAGGTTTCTCAAGCGGCAGGTCAGGTGGTCTAGTTTTCCCATCTCTTTCAGAATTTCCCACAGTTTATTGTGACCCACACAGTCACATGCTTTGGCATAGTCAATCAAGCAGAAATAGATTTTTTTCTGGAACTCTTTTGCTTTTTCCATGATCCAGCGGATGTTGGCAATTTGATCTCTGGTTCTAAAACCAGCTTGAACATCTGGAAGTTCACGGGTCACGTATTGCTGAAGCAATGTCTCAAAGGGTGCTTATTCTTTCTTATGCACTACAAACACCATGACCATCGCCATTATAACAATCAGTAATAGCAAAATAACCATCATTGAAGAAGATGTAATGAATGGAGAGTTGAGATAATTAGAAAGGCAAAAGCTAATTATATGTTTAGAAATAGGGAGTAAAGGAGGAAGGGTGAAATAGAACTCACAAATTTTAGTTTGCAAGAATGGATAAATAGCAATATCATTATTTAACAGAGATGAAGAAGAAGAAAAGGAGCTTTGATTTTGATAAAGAGTTCATCTTTGAGTGTATTATGTTGTGTAACAAAGGAAACATGACTATTATACCTGAATATATGTTTGCAGTTCAGCTGGGCAATTTATTTATGTCATCAAGCTCTAGATGGTATTTCCAATCATGCGAGTGGATGAAATTGCCTTTCTGTATGATGAAAAATGTGAAGAAAGTTGAAGGCAGAGAAGAACAAAGTTTCATAAAGGGACAGAAAAGAAGAGAGGGGGAGCGGAAGGGAGAGAAGGAGAGAGGATATGAAGATGTAATATAAGGATACAATACTTCAGGATGTGAATGAGAAAGAAATGAAGTTTTAAAATGTCAGAGCCAGAAGCTAGTCTGTGGAAAAGTCTTCTAATCAGAGGACACATTTTTCTGAATGAAGGATTTGACTTTTATCAATATCCAAGAAAATGGCTCTTTTCCATTATTATTATATTTGATTATACAACATAAATTGAATTTATTCAGACTGTAATATTTTTTAATATTTAAAATATTACTAAATTCTGATAAATAAAATTTATCAGAATTCTTGCTTCTGAAAGAACAAGTTTGTAGCAGTACCACAGCTATGAGTACGTCTATATATGAATGCATATATTTTATATATTCTAATATACTAAATCACATTTATACCTAATTTCCTTATAAATCTTATAGCTCATATAAGAAAGAAATTTGATAGAAATTTCCCCAAATTTAACAATATTAAACATTTACATTACAATTTCTATATAAACTTGTAGAATGGGAAGACATTTTTCTATAGTCTTAATAAAAATAAATTTTGATAAACAAAGCTAGAGAAAAATTAAATTATTTTTCTACTTTTCTATAGAAAATGACAAGGCAAAGTGTTGCCAAAAACTTTAAAATATCTACCAATCTATGAATGATATATAACATGTCATTATCATTTTAATTAAAGTTTTAATGATTATAGGTTGAAAATAATTTAATATATTTCTTGATGAGTTATATTGCCTTCTGTATTAATTTGTTTTTACTTTTTGCCCATTTTTGGATCATGTTTTTCTTATTGACTTGTTAGAGATTAAAATGGACACTATAAATATTTCTTTGAGGCTGCTAGTATTTAATTTTTTTATCATGATTTTCTGTTTTTTTAAAACTGTCAAATTTAATTCATTTATGGTGTGTGTATGTATGTGTTTTGCATCTATTTTTCATAAAGACTTTTCTTATGTGGTTGTTGAAACATTTTTGAAGTTTCCTTTTAATAATTTGAAAATATATTATTCAGGAGGTATTTTTGATTTTTAAAAAAATGCGGTGCTTGCTTATTGTAAAAATAAATAATACAGGAAAGCAAAAAGGAAAAAAAATGGAATACTATAATCCAGAGACAGTATTTTGGCTAACTTCTTCCTAAACTTCTTCTATACATGAGAAGAGTAACATTCATTTATAGTGGCTACTGGCCTGGCGTTGCACTAAGCAAATTTATAACATTGAGGGGAGAGGCACTTTATCATCCCCATTTTACAGATGAGCAAACTAAGCCTCAGAGATCCGATACTTTACTCAAAGTTATAAAGCTCATAAGTGACAGAACTGGAGTTACCCCTAGTCTGTTCACTCATGCATGCTGCCTCCCCGTAACACACAGAGAACCCCTCAGGTAGAATTTGAGTCTTGCAGCTCTTCCAAGCCTAGCACATAGGAGACACTAAAAAAAAATGCTTATTTTATTTGGTTATCTAAAAAATGTATTTGATCTGTATCAAAAGAACAGCTGAACATAACTTTATCCTTGGGGTGAAAAATGACAGTTCTTCTCCTCCCATCTCATTTCTATTGTTCATGTGGTCATCTTCAGCAATCGTCACTTGCCTCTGAATTTATAATTTGAGAGTAACGTCATCGGCAACCTTTAACACTACTGATCTCACTGTTCCATCCTGTACTCTTTTCAGAAGGAGTAACTGATCCAGTTTATGTGTTTAGGATAAAGAGTTGGTTATGTACAGGTCTGTCACTTTTCCTCTCTCTCTCTGAAATTCAACTGCTAAAAGGGAACATGGTATATTCCACTGATCCAGGTTCTAAATTGTAAAGGTGCTGGTCCCCATGTGGGGAGGTTTCCAGTAGGCCAGGCCTGTGGGATACAGTATTTCATTCTGGGTTTATAATTAAGAAGCCTTATTATTGCATAACTATGTTACATCACCTAAGTATTTTTCAGTAATAAAGTTGACTTTTTTCTTTGCTGATTCATTTTGTGCTATCTCTCAGTTGGTTCAAACAGGATAGAAAGTAGGAGTGACATTTAATAGGACTGTTTAAACATTCATATTGCCTACTAGGAACTTATTTATAATTTTCAAAAATTTATTTCATTGATTTATTGATTTTTAACTTGTGTTCTTAAAAAAAAAAAAAAAAGATTTCTGAAAGGTGGAGTAAAGGGGCCAAAAGTAAAACCGTGTGCGTGTTCTCAGTCATCTTAAAAATGAAAGATTATTTTGTATTCACTTTGAGTATTTAATAAAGGCAAATCTTGTGCTATTTATGAACTTGAGAATAAATCTCAACCTTTTGCAAAGCTTGCACATGGAATCTTCCTGCTATGTAATATATGTGTGGATTGTATTGGGATTACCTGTTTTGTTGTTTTTCTGTAAGTTTGTGGAGCAAACAGACTCAATCTGTACTCTGCAACGTGTCTGTCAGAATGACAGGATCGATTCTCCTGACCCCAAAGCCCACATCTATATAATTTCTTTAAATTTGAAATTCCCACTCATCTCATGTTTTTAAAGTATTCCCTACTCCTTAAGAACAAATCAAAAGTAAATTATACCTCCCCATCCCATGTCATCTTATCATTCCCTCACTGATCACCATTTTTTTCCCCTCCCCTATTGCCAAACGAAAAGAGCAGATGACATGTGAAAGTAGTGAGGCTGGATGATAGAGAGAAAGAAAAGAAGCCCCTGACAGCTTTCAGGAAGCACGTCTAGTTACTGACAACTGGGTTGTGATACTTCTTTGTGGAACACAATTCTATAGAATATCAGCCTCAGAGGAGAACCCTTCGTGATTGATTGTGATGCAATAAGACAAAAACAGGGGGATTCTATAATCATGCCTGGTTAGAGACAAAAGCAAAATCATTCAGAACCATAAAAAAGGCAGACGTCTCCCTTTCCTGGTTAATATTAAGTGACAATTGCTTATTAGTCAGTGATAACTCTAACTCTACTCTGTTAATTCTGCCTCCTATATTAAAAAAAATCTTTGATGCCCATGTGTCAAACTCCTCTTGTTCTGAGACAGCATCCTATCCAGACAGAGCTCTGCTTTCTTGAATCCTCTTCTAAATCACCAAACAAAAATTAAAATCCCTGTGACTTTGCTGCAGCAAAATTAATGTCTGATTTCATTTGCCTCTAGGTATATTCCCAGCGGTTTTTGGCTGGTAGGCATCGATAGTAGAGTGTGCTCGCATCAGGAAGGGTCAGCAGCAGCGGGCCAACAGCAATCAGGAACTGGGGGAAGCCACACGACTGAGCGACTTCACTTTCACTTTAGGAATCTTCCGGTGATGTCCACTGATGGGCTACAGGCTACTTGGAGGGCATGGTAGCTACAACAGCTGTCTGTACCCTTGCAATCTTGGCAAATACATTTACCCAGTGTCTATCTGTAGCAGGCAGAATCCGCTCTTGGTGGACCTGGGGGCTTTGAGGGCTCACATTGGATACTATCTCACCTTTTTTCAGGGCTCCTCACCTCTCTCAGAGCCTGTGATCATGCGCTGCCTTCTTAGCTGCGTCCTCAGCGCGACTGAGGCTAACTCCTCGCATCTGTGACGCATCCCATCCCTACAAGGACTGTTCAGTGTGCGTCTTTAGGTCTAGATGTCCCCAAAGCAAAGGCCTACTTGCCCAATTGTAGTCATCTGGTTTATATTTATCAGGTTTCTTTTCAATATCTTTCAGAGATATTTTGAACTTTAAAACGATTATCTGGGGCTTCCCTGGAGGACAAGTGGTTGACTTTGCCTTGCAATGCATGACCCCTGACTGGGGACCTAAGATCCCACATTCCCTGAGGCCAAAAAGTCAAAACAGAAAACAGAAGCAATATATAAAAAATTCAATGAAGACTTTAAAAATGGTCCACTTAGGGGAAAAAATGTAAATGACTATTTAATGTTCTTTTAATTAAAATCTTATGTGTTAAGAGCTTAAGAAACAAAAAATTTACCTTTCAAGGTAAGACTATATATTTGTGGCAATTCTCTAGTCATACCAGTTGTTTACTTAATCTTAAGAGCAAGACCAACCCTGTTTAAATACTGGGCATCTACACAAGAGTGAGTAACTAAAACTACCTTGATTTTGATCACTTTCTCCAAATTTGACTTCTTAATCATGTTAGGAGTAAGACATTTCAGCATAGCATAGTAGAAAGAATATTGGATTTGACAATAGGATACACAGCTCTGAGGGTCTTCTCTGGTAGCTCAGCCAGTAAAGAATCCAACTGCAATGCAGGAGACCCTGGCTCAACTCCTGGATCGGGAAGGTCCACTGGAGAAAGGATAGGCTAGTCACTCCGGTATTCTTGGGCTTTCCTTGTGGCTCGGGATGGTAAAGAATCTGCCTGCAGTGCAGGAGACCTGGGTTTGATCCCTGGGTTGGGAAGATCTCCTGGAGGAGGGCTTGGCAACCCACTCCAGTATTCTTGCCTGGAGAATCCCATGGACAGAGGAGCCTGGAGGGCTGCAGTCCATGGGATCACAGAGTCAGACACGACTGAGTGACTAAGCAAAGCACAGCAAACAGGTCTGAACACCATGTCTTGTGACCTGGGGGAAGTGGCTGAGCTTCAGTTCTCATAGCTGTAAAGAGGTGATTATATTACCACTAACAATAACCATTAAATTAAATTATGATGGTGACATGGTATTTTTTGAGTATTATAATTATAGCCAGTATTTACTGAATGGTTACTCTGGGTTAGGTATTGCTGTAAGCAGTTAACTTGAATTTTCTTAATCTTTGTAACAGACTTATAAGTTGCACATTATCACTTCTTTTGTTGATGAATAAGCCAACTTTTATGAAGCTTAAATAACTCTCAAGAATAGCTGTGGCAGAGGCAGAATTTACATCCATGTCTGTTATGGTTTATGCTCTTTGTTACATTACACTGCACAGTATGTACCATGTGATGTAAGTTTTTTATGTGAGAAATAATAACTTTTATAAAGTATAGTAAGGCTTCAGTTCAGCTCAGTCGCTCAGTCGTGTGCGACTCTTTGCGACCCCATGAATTGCACCATGCCAGGCCTCCCTGTCCATCACCAACTCCTGGAGTTTACCCAAACTCATGTCCATCGAGTCAGTGATGCCATCCAGCCATCTCATCCTCTGCCATCCCCTTCTCCTCCTGCCCCTAATCTCTCCCAGCATTAGAGTCTTTTCCAATGAGTCAACTCTTCTCATGAGGTGGCCAAAGTACAAATATTTATATAAACCTTTGTGTAAACTGATGCTCACAAAAATCTTCCTAGTATCTAAAACAACTATGATCAACTATGATCATCTTACTTTTTAAAATGAAATTTCTTTTTTAAAATGTTAATTTTTAATATTGTATCTTTTAAAAAAAACTTTGGCCACATCATGTGGCATGTGGAATCCTAGTTCCCTGACCAGGAATCAAACCCAGGGCCTCTGCATTGGAAGTGTGGAGTCCTAACCACTGGACCACCACGGAAGCCCTTATCCTTATTTTAAAGGGAATTGAGCTTTAGAACAGTTTTCAAGGACAAAAAAAGCTTAATGTTGTACACTTGAAATATTTGGGTGCTTGTTGCTATGCAAGTAAAATGCCTGGATAGTTTGAATTTTTTTATGGGGAGTGTGTGTATGTGTCCTGTAGACAGAACCATTTACTGCATTTAATATTAGCACAACATGTTGGAGAGAACGATACATTAGGATGCTGTGTAGGAAGTTGAAATAAGAACATTCTCATTTTTCCTGAGTTTTGCACCAGAGATTTAATTAAGATCTGTGAAGACTCAATTTAAAATTCAGTTTGTCAGAACTGTTGATGAACATTCCCTGTTCATCCCCTTTAATGTGTCATAGCACCTGCTGATATCTAAATATTTTGGCATTCAATTAATTTCTGCAACAGTAGCTATCCAAAATCTTTTAGGACCAATTGAAGGAAATATGAAGGTAATGCAATTAGTGCCTGGAGATCTTGACTTATGTAAAATCGTATATTTACAATAACTGTTTGCCACCCAAGAAGTATATAATCCTCTATAGTTTAACTATCATGTTGACCTGGGATTTTTATTGGAAACAAAAAACAATGTGTTGAGATCTTTTAAAAAGTATTTTCAGGCAGAAAGATTTTTGGTATTTTTCCTTCCCCTGTGGAGAATTCAATAGCACTTTTTAGGAGAAAACATAATTCATGAATAGACTAGTTATTTGGCAAAGCAGATAAGTCCCATTAATTTTTAAAATTTGAAATTTTAGGCTTCTGCTGCAACAAGAGCTATTAAATCAATATAGAATTATCTTTCAACTGGGACTAAAATCACTTGGCACTAACAACATTTTTAGTCACAGATTAATGTATGTAACAGTATTTTAAATAGGGAAACTGCAAACATGATCTTGAATTATCTTTTGGTGAAAAAGCTCTTTAATGCAGTATTTTATCACTCTTCAGGATTATCTATTACTTTTGAAAATCTCTCCTCTTTTATTTTTATTTTTTGTATTTTTCCTTATACCATTGTACATTCATTTTTTTTTTTTTTAGAATCTGAGGAATATGGAAAGTAAAATACAAATCACCATAAGTTTAACAGGTAGAGACAAACTTTGATAACATATCATGTTTAACACTCTATGATCAAAGTTATATATTTCACATTTCTTCTAGCTTAAATACTTATATTGGACTTTATGTATGAACTAGAATATCAAGCCGGAGAAGGCAATGGCACCCCACTCCAGTACTCTTGCCTGGAAAATCCCATGGACGGAGGAGCCTGGCAGGCTGCAGTCCATGGGGTCACTAAGAGCTGGACATGACTGAGCGACTTCACTTTCACTTTTCACTTGCATACATTGGAGAAGGAAATGGCAACCCACTCTAGTGTTCTTGCCTGGAGAATCCCAGGGATAGGGGAGCTTGGTCGGCTGCGGTCCATGGGGTCGCACAGAGTCGGACACGACTGAAGCGACTTAGCGGCAGCAAGAGCAGCAGAATATCAAGCATTATAGCAGGTTTTTAATTTTCATAGCTACATTTATATTTTCAAATTAACTTATTTCATCATAAAACCCTCTGAGTGTCAACACTGAGTCAAAGATGCATTTGTTTAACCCCTTTTTATTTTTGCCAAGTACTGTGCTGGGCAGTGGTTCTCGACTGAAACATATGTTGGAGGGGCATTCAGTATGGTGAGAGACCAGAAACAAGTGTTTTCCAAACAGTATGTGAGGCTTTATGGCACAGTAGCTGGCGATGTGGCAATGTTGAAAGAAGTATCTCACCTGTATTCAGGCTTTAGGAAAGTTACAATTATTCAACATTTGTTTCATCACATGTAGAGTGCCCAGGGAAGTATTAAATTTGCTTCTCAAGTCACCTGTCTGGCTCAGGCTGTCAAGGATTTTTGTCTCTGATTGTGGCAGGAAGGGATTAGTAGAAGACTGACTATAAATAAGTCTGTCTATTGTTTGTTTTTCAGAAATAAATGTAAATCTAGTTGTTTTCCAGAAACAATTACAAACCTATGTTAAATGCATTTAATTTAGAAATTTTACTACCATTTTGGGTTTCTCAGGTGGCGATAGTGGTTAAAAACCTCCTTGCCAATGCAGCAGATACAAGAGACATAGGTCTAATCTCTGGGTAGGGAGGATCCCCTGGAGAAGGGCATGGCAGCTCACTCCGGTATTCTTGCCTGGAGAATCCCATGGACAGAGGAGCCTGGTGGGCTACAGTCCATAGAGTCCAGAATCTGACATGACTGAAGAGACTCAGCACATATGCATTATTGTTTTAGTTGTTTAGCTACTCAGTTGTGTCCAACTCTTTGTGACCCCATGGACTGCAGCGTGCCAGGCTTTCCTGTCCATCACCATCACCCAGAGCTTGCTCAAACTCATGTCCATTGAGTCAGTGATGCTATCTAACCATCTCATCCTCTGTCATTTCCTTTTCCTCCTGCTTTCAATACTTCCCAGCATTAGGATCTTTCCTAATGAGTTGGCTCTTCGCAACAGGTGGCCAAAGTATTGGAGCTTCAGCTTCAGCATCAGCTCTTCCAATGAATATTCAGGATTGATTTCCTTTAGAACTGACTGGTTTGATCTCCTTGCAGTCCAAGGGACTCTCAAGAGTCTTCTCTAACACCACACTTCAAAAGCATCAGTTCTCTGGTACTCAGACTCTCACATCCATACATGCCTACTGGAAAAACCACAGCTTTGAATAGACACCTCGTTGGCAAAGTAATGTCTCTGCTTTTTAATGTGCTGAGTAGGTTTGTCATAGTTTTTCTTCCAAGGAGCAAGCGTCTTTTAATTTCACGGCTATAGTCACCATCCTCAGTGAGTTTGGAGTTCAAGAAAATAGTCTGTCATTGTTTCCATTGTTTCCCCATCTATTTGCCATGAAGTAATGGGACCGGATGCCATGATCTTCGTTTTTTGAATGTTGAGTTTTAAGCCAGTTTTTTCACTCTCCTCTTCACCTTTATCAAGAGGCTCTTTAGTTCCTCTTCACTTTCTGCCATAAGGGTGGTATCATCTGCATAGCTGAGGTTATTGATATTTCTCCTAGCACTTTTGATTCCAGTTTGTGCTTCCTCCAGCCTGGCACTCCACATGAGGTACTCTGCATATAAGTTAAATAAGCAGGGTGACAATATACAGCCTTGATGTATTCCTTTCCCAATTTGGAGCCAGAACATTTTTCCAAGTCCGGTTCTAACTGTTGTTTCTTGTCCTTGCATGTAGATTTCTCAGGAGGTGGGTAAGGTGATCTGGTATTCCCATTTCTTTAAGAATTTTCCATGGTTTGTTATGATCAACACAGTCAAAGGCTTTAGCGTAGCAGAACTAGATGTCCTTGAATTCTCTTGCTTTTTCTATCATCCAGTGAATGTTGCCAATTTGATTGCTGCTTCCTCTGCCTTTTCCAAATCCAGCTTGAACATCTGGAAGTTCATGGGTCATGTACTGTTGAAGCAGGCCTTGGAGAATTTTGAGCATTACTTTGCTAGTGTGTGAGATGAGCGCAATTGTGCAGTAGTTTGAACGTTCTTTGGCAGTGCCCTTCTTTGGGATTGGAAGGATAGGATTCCAGTTTTGTGGCCACTGCTGAGTTTTCCAAATTTTCTGGCATATTTCATTTTACTGATAGTGGATAATTATCCTTTTTACCAGTATATTTTCTGCTCTATGAAGTGGAACTTCCGTTTCTTGGCCTAAACTTTGTGCTTTTAAATATCTGAAATGGTAAGTCCATAGCAGAGGCCAAAAAAGTCCTTTAGTCACCTAGGGTGACCTCTCACATGACAGAATAGTAAGATGGATCTGAATTTCTTAGTCTCACATTATTTTGAGATTTCTCTTCTTCCATGTCCTGGGAAGAGCCTTACTACTGTTGCTCTAATATCATAGCTACGGTCATCTCCTTTCTTCTCCTGGGGAGTCATACATCCACTGGTTTTTCAGGGGGAAAAAAAAATCTGTCCATTGAGGATCCCTCTCACAATGTTTGTCAGTGTTTAGTCTATCCTCTTGATACAAGAGGCAAAATTCCATGCCCTAGTCCTCTCCCTGGATAATTCATGTTCTTCAATCTGCTTCTAAAGCGTGGAAGGTGAAATGAAGTAGCGTGGAGTCTTTGGGAAGACTTTGGCCATAGAAATGGAATAAAATAGGTTTCCACATCTTTTCATAAGGACATGAGAAGCAAAGAAAGAATTAAAGGCGAGAGCCATGTGTGAGAAGGGAAGCTTATCAGTACTTCAGACATCTGCTCATCTTATTTAAGCTCTCTGGAGTTAATACTGAAATGCCTGGTTACTTTCACTTGGCAGTGACTCCAGTCGACTTGCCCCTAGCTTGTCTGTCTGGTGTTTTGCTCACTAGAGAGACAGAGCAATGGACTAAGATGCTTTTCTTTGAGTTTAATTAGGCAGATGATTTAGCAGAATCTTTCAGTCAAAGTGTATCTTTTCTTGCTGATTGATTCTTCTCAAATTCTTCCGGAATTAATTCTTCCAGATCCAATTTTTTCTCAGTCTCTTTTGTCTCTCAATAACCACTCTCCCATTTGGATTCCTGGGGATAATGAAGTTGGAGAAGGAAAAGGCAAGGACTCCACAGACCTAGGTTCTCATCTCAACTTGAATATGAAAAATATTTTGCTCCCCAATTAAACAAAGACTACTCATGTTATAACAATTTCACTTTGGAAAATCCCAAGTTTCTTTCAGCTATTAACACTCAGAAACAATGTTCCAAAAGTGGTTATTTTGGCAAACCAGAAATGGGACACTGAAACACAGAGGGCTGAAATAAGCATGGCATTAACATAACAGTATAATCAGTATAATTCAATGTACTGAAACATTTCAGCTCCATTATGTCCTATTACCCTGTGTTATGCTGTTAAATTCAGGGATAGGAGAATTTTTTTTTTTTTTTTTTAAAGATAGTCTCATCCTCGGGGAGCTTACAATTTAGCAATTTTGTAAATTTCGGATTTTTTTTTTTTTTTTAGAAATGTAAAAAGGAATCTCTGAAATAAAGGGAAACTTGAGAATGGACTGGTGTTTGGCTGTATAATGGATCCAAAAAGCCTAGTTTGATCTATCACTTGCAGCACTGAGACTGGCACCCTGGCTGTCTCCTGATCACTTTATTGATGTGAATTGTGAGCATATGCTGCTCACAGCATAAAATGATGCTTCTGGGGATCAAGAAAAAGAGTACCTTTATATCACAATTGAGTTTTTGTAGTTAGAAGTTCCACAAATAAGAAATGGATTTTATTTTATTTTTTTTCCGGTTGAAGGGCAGACTCAATCAGAGACCTGAATCCAGTTATCCCAGAGACAGAAGTTCAATCCAAAATGTCACAGCTTAATACGAAGGAAAAACTCCAGATTTTGACCTCTCGAAAGCCAACTTTCCTATTTTCTTTATTCCCATTTCAGTGGGGGCACAGCCTATCAATAAAGAATAAGTCATGAAGAGGTTATCAATTAGGGAACGTTCTGGAAAGTATGGTAGGTAAGGTAAGATAATAGGCTAGTCAATCATCCTAGTGAGACCTCAAAAACTAGCTCGATGAAACTAAACATAACAGTTTCGAAAGACCTTAAGTTTCAGGGCCATATAGGTCTTGTTTCAGATCTTGGTATTATCATTTATTAACTGGCAAATTTGGGCTTATTACTTAAATTTTCTGAGATCTGCTCTCTTCATCTGTAAAACTTGAAAGATATCAGTATCTTCCTTAAATGGTTGATGTAAAGATGAAAAACATTTCAATAGTACATTTAAAGATTATTGATATGGAGGCTAACGTATGCTGTAACTTTCAACAAATGTTGGCTAAAGTGATGATGATGAC
This sequence comes from Neotragus moschatus, assembly GCA_006410615.1. NCBI lineage: Eukaryota > Metazoa > Chordata > Mammalia > Artiodactyla > Bovidae > Neotragus > Neotragus moschatus. The sequence continues at coordinate 47,686 of SJYA01001396.1, read as the reverse complement.
GATGCCTCTTATGGGTTTCAGATTTAATGAGCAGATTACTCTGTGCTCTGATAAGACAGAGGTTAAATGTTTACACTTGTAAAAGTGTTAATTTTGCTCTGCTTGTATTGATTTTTTAGAATGTTTTCTCTTGTGTGCTAAAGGTAACTGATGCCTCAAAACCTAGATTTCTCTAAAATCACAGCTATTTTCCTTGACCCCTTCCCCCCAATGATTTGATATGTTTAACTTCACATCTTCATCTGTCTGGACTAGAACGTTGACTAGAATATATTATTTTCAAATATCAACTTAACTTCAAACAACTGGGTGGGCAGAATATCTCAGCTACATCAAAGCATGAATTCTATTATTGTTCCAGGAGACTACATTTCCTGATAAAGGACATATATCTTTTTGGAAAATATGTTTCAAAAAGCAATTAAAGTAAGGGTGTGTGAAAGGGCTTGCTCATTCATTCACTCATACGCTCTTAGTTTTGAGTTTCTAAAGTGTTGAAAAAATAGTACTCTTGAGGAAATCATCATTGGTTTGGTTTATACGTCTTAATATAGGCTTTGTGGCATTGACTCACGTACCAGTGTCTTTCATGGAAATGTGACACATTTATTTAAAGACTGAAAACTTCTATTTACTTTCAGAGTAATGATCCTTTTTCAAAAGATGACATCAATTTCTCTTTTGATACTTGTACTGTAAATTCCACAAAATGGATAGCAATTTTAAAGAACAGAAGATTTGAGCTTGACTTCTAACTTGAGCTCTCTGCTGCCTGTGTTTCTGAATGACAGGGTGTTCAGAAATAAAACAGACATTGTTTCAACGCAGGGACTCACTGAGGAATGTCTTACAGCAATGGTTCTTGAGCTTTTCTTCCTGTGAATCCCATTCATTCCAGACTCCACTCTGTCTTTGCATTATCCTTCATACGTGTGGATTATTTGTAATATCTGCTTTGAGAAATATTTATAAATCCTAGTCAATGGGGTTCTTTTTCACTGTTCTATGAAAATTAATCAAGGCCCACTCCACTGACTTTTCTTTATCTTGTCTCTGAAACATAAATAATGTGTTTAATGAAATATGGAAAATTAAATAAAGACTTAAATAAAAAAGTATCCCATTGCAGTAAACCTTGGGAAGAGTGTTTGTCAGATGGTATGTTTGAAGAACCCTGGGTTAGTTACCGTAGTCCTACCTTTGACATTTATCAGCTGGTGAAATGGTTTAATTTTCTTCTCCACTAGACTGTACTTTTAGAGATAGGTAGAACCTGATTTGGGCTTCCCAGGTGGCTGAATAGTAAAGTATTCATCTGCCCACTCAGGAGACACAGGTTCAATCCCTGGGTTGGGGCCATACCCAGGAGGAGGCAACCATTCCAGTATTTTTGCTTGAAAAATCCCATGGACAGAGGAGCCTGGCAGGCTACAGGTTACAAAGAGTCAGACACGACTGAGTGACTGAGCATGAGAACTCAGTCTATTTTTCTCAATGGTATATTTTGGAGCCTCTAAGAGGGTGCTTTGGCAGTAGTGTTCAACAAACATGAGCTTCAAATTCATCTTTAGATTAGTTTCGTTTACAATGTTTTTCCCTGTCTATCTGCATATTCTTTATATGGTTTATTTTGCAATGTAGTTAAATAAGCTTTCTTTTGTCATTAGAAGGGAAGACTGTTTGAAGGATCAATATTGCCTGCTTTTAATAATACCTCTTAGTGGCCTTGGATCACCAACATCACCAGAAGCATGCTCATATTCAATTCCATTCAACCCATGTGGTTTCCTCTTTAGAACTGATGGGGACTGAGTAAGTATGAAATTATAATGTTGACAATAATTTCCCTTGTTCTTTTTGGCAGGCACAATCAGGGTCCGATATTCCGGTTATACTGCCAGCAACATTTTTCAATTAGCATTTAATACTCCCCCACAATATGCCCAACCTTTCGCTGGCACTGAACCCGGTGTTTCAGTGAAAAATTGCTCAGAAGCAAAAGCCTTTTCTTTCATTGATCTCCTTGTTCCCCTACAGTTTCTGTATTTGGAATACTCTCACCTTCCAGGGACACCGTAGATCTCAAAGATGTTATTTTGTACTTTGTGCTTGCTTTATTTGTAGTGTTTACTGCTCTGATTTTAAAAGTTGACAGGCATTGCCTTGCAAGTCCTGGAAAAATCTGTTGTGACGGTGTTAGGGATAGACATTCACTCAGACTCACTGTATCGTCATTGAGGCATCCTCCATGAAGAGCTCCATTTTTTCACCTATTTTACTGTGGTTCGTGAGTCAGGCTCTAACAGAAGCCAGGACTTTTTGCAAAGATGTTATTTTAAATTTCTAAATTTTCAAAGCTTGTATTCAGAGGACACCACTATTATAAGTTATTCTTTCTAACTCAAGTAAACTATTCTGCTGAGTAAAAAGGAGTTTCATGAAGTCTGTGTTTAGACTTAGATTCTGCCTTAGACACTTTGACTATAATACCAGCTTAAATGTGAAACATCTAAGTTAAAAATAGATATTTTTTTTTTCCAAAAAGTAATTGGTTTGTGTCTTTTTTCTCTATCAAACTTTTTATATAATACAGGGAGGCTAATCAATAGGGAGTGAGTAAATTGTGGTTAAATGTCCTTAGAATTCTGTTCACATCATCTTAGTGCGAACAAAATGAAATTAGAGTAATCCAGGGCATTGGAATGAATAAAAGAATGAAAACAGGGACCCCATGCAATGCCTTGCCTCACCTCTGCAGAAATCGTGATTCCAAAAGGCTAAGCTGTATTTCAAAGTGTAATAATATGGTTGATTTATGAGAAGGCAAGAATACTGAGTGAATGTTGAGATCTTGCATGCTGATGAGTGAGCCCAGTGGGAGGGAAGAGAAGAAATTCCCAGAGGGAAGGAAAGTGAAAGTCACTCAGTCCTGTCTGACTCTTTGCGACCCCATGGACTATACAGTCCATAAAATTCCCCTGACCAGAATACTGGAGTGGGTTGCCATGCACTCCTCCAGGGGATCTTCCCAACCCAGGGATCAAACCCAGGCCTCCTCATCCTAAGGTTAGCACTGTGTCCATGCTGGAAGGCCTATTATTAATGGAGCCGATTGTTCAATTTCAGGAAGCTTTTAAAGACATCCTGGGCTTTTGCTTTTCAGAGAGGTTGTTTAATTTACTATTTATTCTATAAACAGCTTCTTAACATTCAGAGAAATCAAACATATGGAGAGATCTCTTAAACCTCCTTGCCCAGCAGGACTGTTTTCTCCTCCATGAAACAGACATCCAGATCTGTGTACCTCGATCTTGACTGTACACTAGACTCATTAGACTCACCAGGGAAAGTTTTAGATCTATCTATGCCCAGGAGCTATGCCTGGAGTGTTTAATTTAATTAGTCCGAGGTGGAAATGGGTTCTTTCTTTTTAAAAAGCCTTCCCAGGTGATTCTAGATTTCCCTGCCGGTCCAGTGGTTGAGAACCCACTTGCCAAAGCAGAGAACATGGTTCGATTTTCAGTCAGGGAATGAAGATCCCACATGCCATGGGGCAACTAAGCCTGCGAGCCACAACTACTGAGGCCTGCTGAAAGTCACTTTAGTCGTGTCCGACTCTGTGCGACTCCGTAGACGGCAGCCCAGCACGCTCCCCCATCCCTAGGATTCTCCAGGCAAGAACACTGGAGTGGGTTGCCATTTCCTTTTCCAATGCATGAAAGTGAAAGATGAAAGTGAAGTCGCTCAGTTGTGTCTGACGCTTAGTGACCCCATGGACTGAAGCCCACCAGGCTCCTCTGCCCATGGGATTTTCCAGGCAGGAGTGCTGGAGTGGGCTGCCATCGCCTTCTCCTATAGATGGAGGAGCCTGGTGGGCTACAGTCCATGGGGTTGCAAAGAGTCGGAGATGACTGAGCGACTTCACTTTCACTTTCTTACTGAAGCCTGTGCACTGTCAAACCAGTACTCTGTGATGAAAGGAACCTCCACAATGAGAAGCCCTTGCACAGCAAGGAAAAGTAACCTCAGCCCTCCATAACTAGAGAAAGCTCGCATGCAGCCAAAATAAATCCATAAATAAATAAATAAATAAAATCATTAAAAAAATAATCCTCATAGTTGATGCTAACATGCGATCAGTATTGAGAACCACTGGAATAGATCTGAGAGGTCTTTTTGGTGTCTAAGTGTGTTGCAAGGGTTTCTGCAATACCTCGAACGCTCCATGAGTTAACTCGAAGGAGACTCAAATTTGATTATTCATTTTATCCTGCCTGGGTTTCTCGCTAGAACTTAGCTCCAAAAATCTCACTTAAGAAATTCTGGGAACTGTAGCATTCTTCAGCTAGACTATCTTACTCATCCAGGTGGAACGCTCCCTAACTTGGCTGTCCTTGTGGACGTGAACCTAGTGGCCACCCGGTTGATCTAAAGAATTCCTGGACATTCCAGAAAGTTTTCTGTGAGCACAAGTAATCAAAGAAGCAGTCATTTGAATACAAATGGGGACTGAATTAAAGATGCAAAATCAGACAAGGGAGAGACTCCAGGGCATTTTAGGAAATGATTGAGCAAAACCAAGGGCAGGAAGCCAGAAGATTGCAGATACCACAGAACACCTAGGCTTCCCCTACTCCTCTATCTGGCTGGACAGTCTAAGTTCTAAAACACAGTCAATAAACCTTTTCAAAGCGACTTTTGAAAACCGCTAAAAACAAAATTAAAAAAAAAATGATCAAGTTATGCAAGTCAGAAAGAAGAGGAAAAAATTCCAAGTGATGAGCTTTTGTGCTCCAAAATGCCTAAGTAGATGAAGCTGCCAGTCACCACCTGGGTGCATGGGGGTGGATGTGCGTGCAGGTACAGGTGTCTTTGAGGACAGATTTCATATTTGCTAGGAAGCTAATATGAACTTACAGGTGACAGTTCCCGTTTTTCCTGAAAGCTTCAAATGACTGAAGATGAAAACACTGTGAGAAGGCCTAGAAAATTGCACCGATTTAAGATAACCACAAAGCATATCTAATAGATGGTAATTTTTCAGAACCACTATTTTCTAAGCACTTACTCCCTAATCCCTGGCCAAGAGTGGTAATGAATATTGTAGACTGTCTGGCTTAGATGAAGACTAGGAGTTGAAGATGGCCACTGGGGTGACATGGAGATGGTCCTATGTGATTACTTTTTTGATCCGACTTCAATATCCGTTTCAGAAAAACAGTATCCTCTGTCATACAAAAGTGGTATTCTCTTTCCAAAAAATCAGTGAGAGCTTTTCTGTTTTGTATGGGACTTCCCTGATAGCTCAGTTGGTAAAGAATCTGCCTGCAGTGCAGGAGACCCTGGGTCGGGAAAGATCCACTGGAGAAGGGTAGGCTACCTGCTCCAGTATTCTTGGGTTTCCCTTGTGGCTCAGCTGATTTGTATGAAATCTCATTTTGTACTGATATTTCTTCTTTTTGAAAAACACTGCAAGTTGGTACTAGATATTTTAACAAATGCTTTGTTTCCATCTAGTAAATAACAAAATGCAATCAAATTTGCCAAAGAAGAAGATATGCTCTTTTTTATGATCACTGCAAGACTATGAATTCTACTCAGTACATCTTTACCAGAGTTTGGCAAATGACAGCTTGTGGGCCAAATTTGTCAGCTAAGAATGGTTTTCTGTCAGAATGGTTTTACATGTATAATTTGTATCTTAATTTTTTATATGTATAATAATTAGCTTGGTTGTTTTTAATCTGAGGATGCTATAAGGAAGTAGTTTGGTAACACTTATTATGAAATAATTTGCATTATAGAATCAAGTAAACCAAAAGAAAGGTTTGTATTATTTTGTAATGAAAGAAGAATCATTTCATTCTTGCAAAATGAGTCAACAAAAGAAAATATGGCATGATTATTTTCTGATAATCAAATGTATGGATTTTCATAAAATTCAAAATATTATATTCATAAAAAATTATGTAAAATTATTCAATATGCTATTAGACAGTCAATTCTTCTTTTGTTATTAATGAGAAATATTTTAGAAGCTAAATTTTTCCATGTCTGCCTTCTCCATCTGTTTTAGTTAGAATAACAAAAACCAAAAATAAGTTTATAGGTAGTTTTATATTTTTAAGTGGTTGAGAAAATAATATTTTGGGGCATGCAAAAATTATATGGAAAATCACATTTCTGTGCCTATGTACAGTTTTATTGGAACACAGTCATGACTATCTATTTTCATTTTGTCTATGGATACTTTTGGGCTACTGTGGCAGAGTGGAATAATTGTAACAGATACCATGTGGCAACAAAGCCTAGTATATTTACTTTCTGGCCCATTACAGTAAACATTTTTAACACGTGGTCTAGACTGCGAGGTCATCCTTCTTCATCTGATGGGTGTCAGTTGTGTGTACGTCTAAATGTAATAAAATAAGGTGAATTCTTTCTTTGAAATCATTTAAATCCAAACTTTACATTGGCTTATGAAAACATCTTGGTATAAAATGGATGTTTTTAGTTTCCAGAATTGCCTCCCTACTTCATTGGTGCATTCTCACCCTTCTCAGAGTGGAGGGACCAGGCTAATTCACACATCTGGAGCCATTAAATTATAGGCAGTTTAGCTTTCTATTGAAAACTAGGGTAAGAATTTTGTGGGTTAAAAATTACTCCAAACTTTGTTGAATATAAATATCAAGTACACTATATAGAAGACAATGAACAAGGATCTACTGTATAACACAGGGAACTCAGCTCANTGATGGGACTAGATGCCATGATCTTCATTTTCTGAATGTTGAGCTTTAAGCCAACTTTTTCACTCCCCTCTTTTACTTTCATTAAGAGGCTTTTTAGTTCCTTGTATAACTAAATCACTTGGCTGTGCACATGAAAGTAGCATATCATTGTTAATCAACTATACTCCAATATAAAATAAAAATTAAAAAAATGGCCCTAGATGTAGTGCTGAAGTGCTACTCGTGTCCTAAACACAAGGGGACTGTGAAGTGCCTAACAGAGAGAGTAGACACCTTAGGTAAGTTTCATGCAGATGTTATGGAGGTGTTGGTCATGAGTTCAAAGCCCAGGGGTCAACAATACATATTAAATAAGATGCCTTGTAACAGAAACACACATAACAGAACATTATGTATTGACTAGTTGATGAAAATGTAACTGTACACTCACAAGATCCTCCCCCTATATTTCCCCTAGAAGCAAAACTTCAGTCTTCTCTAATTCAGTAGATAAAGTGAATTCATGGCGGGGATGGGGGGGGTGGGGTGGGAAACCACCATGAAAAATGAGAATTGATTATAGTAACTTTTAATTTTTCCACTGTTTAAAATTTGACTTTCTCTAGGTAAATTATAAGACTAACAATCTATTTCCCATTCAAAGTTTGTGGGCTCGTGTGTACATATATATGTGTTTTATGTGAATTTATTATTTGCTGATATTAATCCATTGGCACAGATCAGTTTTCATAGCTCAAGTTAAAGGCTAAATATGCATGAACAAGGCAATGAATTAAGGGAATTGTCTGAATTAAGCTTTACATTTGAATAATCTGAGGAATATCTGCTGTGCTGAAAACTTTGGATTACAGAGTATTTAAATATATGCAGTCCTGTTATTCAAGTCTGAAATGTTGAACTTTTTGGCTAATGCAGAGAGGTCTACAACTATAGATCAAGTTTTCAAGGATTAGTATCAGTTATTTTGATAAACTTATGAGAAAATGCACAGATTTTTCACATAGTAGCATTTATTATGGACTACACTTCAAGGAAATTGGTGGTAAGAGTACTTTGAGGAGGCTTCAAAGTGGAATGGACTTAAGTTGAGACTTGAAGAAGAAGAATTTTGATAGAAGAAAGAAGTATGAGGTCATGAGGGAAAATAGAAAAAGTAAAGAAAAGTTATAAAATAAATTAATATATAGCGTTTTTTAAAACAGTGAGTGGATCAGCTTGGTTTAGTTTATTCAGCATTAAATTATATCAATACTTGTTAGTTCCTGTTAAGGATTACTATTTGAACCACTTCAGGACACCTACTTATAACCAACTGATAAACTAATACATGATTGAATTGAAAAAGCAAACTGCACTTGAAAATATTCTTGCCTGGACAGAAACTGATGTCCAAGATAGAATGATCTCCTTCTCATTTCATATACTCCACTGCATGTTTCATCCTGTGTAAAAGTCCTACCTACCCTCCCCATTGGCTTACAAAGATTTGCTTGGTTAGACTTGGTAGAATCTCTCTGATAAGTTTTACAATGCAACATCCAGAAGGTGATTAATTCCTGAAGGCAATATTAAAATAACTTCTGAACTAAAGAGAAAATGAAAAAGAGAGAGAGAGATCAGAACTTAAGCTGAATCTGAGAAGTCTGGGTCCAGATCAGAATCTTCTGTGTGAACTTTGAGACTCAACCACAGGCAATCAAAAAGGCTCTACCTGGCAGGCTTCACGAGGGAAAGTATCCTTCCTACCACTATTTAGTATACAGTCTCCAAGGAGTTGTGGGCAAGGACTTGTGCCCCTCCCCTGCCTTTACCAACCATGCTCTTGGGTGTATATGTACCCTTAGCCCAACAGCCTCCATTTGGACACCTTCAGGAAAGGCTTTAAGACACTTTGCTTAATGGATAGGGAGTAGGCAATAGCCATGGATAGTATTCAGCATAATTCTTGAGATCAGGGAGCCCTTGGTGCTTTTGGTGAGACTCTTCCCAGGGGTCTCTCTGAAGACCTTTGTATCAGGGGTCCTTTAAGAGATTCTTCTGACTCTGACTCTGTGCTTTCCCACTTTTACCCCATCCTTTCTTGTTAGTCCTGGCTCCTCGGTCCATAAAATGGGAGTATCCTATGGTTTGGGGTTCCTTGTGCAATGAGATGATGGCCCCTTTACCCTTCTCCACATCTGTGCTCATACGTGCGACCTGGTGCCTTTCTGTGGGGAAAATGGAACAGTGAGGATGGCACCGTTCCTGTTTAACCTTTTGCTATTCCCTCCCAGGAAGCGAAGAAAGGCTTGAAGGTGACCTTCAGTGTCGTTCCTTGTCTTAATCGACCACTACAGCATCGGGCGGCTCAGCATGTTCTCTCTCTGACAGAATCCGTTTGAGCTCATTTCGAATCCAAGGAAGTGAGATGGAATGCAAAATCGTTTATTGTTGTAGATGGCTAGCTTTTTTTTATCTCCAGAGAGTAGAGGTGGAAAAACCATGGAGAAACAGTCCTTGTAGTTATCACAGAAAATGTTAGCACTACAAGTTACCAGCTAGACTAGATGTTCGTCTAAGTAACCCACTTTACAGAAGAGGACTATTATGCACTCAAGAGTTTGAAATTGAACCATTATTGGCACTTTTCTTCTCTGCTACTCTTCCACTCTGGATTTATTTCTTGGTTCAAGGACTCTTAGACTGAGGTACTGGTGGGGAAGGAAATAATGTGGCCTGAAGCCAGAACAGATGGGTAAAGAAAGGAGTTGCTATGACAAGCTCATTAAAAGATGTTTCTTGTATATGATGCTTCTTGTGTCTGTTGTTTCAGCTCACTTTCAAGGACATTTGCTTGAGCTCACCTGTTATGAGTAGTCTTACAGTTATTACACAACAAGGGATCAGTGCAGAAAGAGATGGTAGTTTGTTTCTTCAGAGAGCCTTCACTTTCTTTACATATCAGAGACCCTACTGCTACCAACACCCTGACCTCAAGAAGTATACCTCATACTATCCATGGCTGTTGCCTACTCCCTATCCACTAAGCAAAATACACTAAAACCTTTCCTGAATTCAGAGGCAGAAAAAAGGTGAAAGGAAAAGCTTGGTTTATAAGCGGTCATGGTAGTTCTGACTGGGGCTATGTAGAATTCTTCTTAAGAATTTATAATTGTTAACAACAACCTACGCTCAATGAGTCTGTTAAGCTCTATTTATTAATCAGAAATTATATAGTAGCCAGTTATAAAATAACAGAAGTGATGAGCTTTGCAGTGCCTGAGACAAGCGCTTGGGTGAAAGTAAACCATTTTGGAAAGGGATTTCAGGGAACCGAGGTGGGAGGAAGGCTGAGCACTGAAGAACTGATGCTTTCAAACTGTGGTGCTGGAGAAGACTCTTGAGAGTCCCTCGGACCACAAGGATATCAAAGCTGTCAACCCTAAAGGAAATCAACTGAATATTCATTGGAATGATTGATGCTGGAGCTCTACTACTTTGGCCACCTGATGCAGAGAGCCCACTGATGCTGGGAAAGAATGAGGGCAGGAGAGGAAGGTGACAGAGGATGGTTGGATGGCATCACCTATTCAATGGACATGACTTTGAATAAACTCCAGGAGATGGTGAAAGACAGGAAGCCTGGCATGATGCAGTCCATGGGATTGCAAAGAATTAGATACGACTTAGCAACTGAACAAAGAACAACAAAGGTGGGAAAGAAGAAAAGTGAAACAGAAAAGGAGGAAAAGCCAGCATGGCTTGAAATGGTCACAATGTGGACCAGACCTTCCAATGTGCTTTGTGGTCTGTATAGAACTGTGCACTATTTTGATTGACTTTTTTCTTTAAAACATTCTTGAAAATAATATACTACTATCCCATTTTAAATGATGGCCACATTCAGCCTGGATGGGAGAGGAATTTAGGGAAGAAAGGATACACATATATATGTATGGGCTGAATCCCTTCACTGTTCACCTATCATATTATTAATCAGCTATATCCCAATAGAAAATAAAAAGTTTAAATTAAATTAGAAATTTAAAAAATCCCGACAAGTGGAAAATGTCAGCATTCTCCACACCAGAGAAGACCACCTGATTCCAGACTCAAGGAACCAGAGATGCACACCAGGAGACCACCTGAGACCAGATTCGAGGAGTACAGGCCCTATACATGCCCTAATCGTATCAACAATTTGACCTTTGAACTGTTGCTATAAAACTCTCATCAAATCCTCCTATGTGGGGCCACATAGTTTCTGAGGCAGAAGCCCACTCTCTCCCTCTTTGCCTGGCAAAACAATAAAACTATGCTTTTCTACTTAAAAAAAAAAAGTGATTGCCATATTTTGTAATATTTTATCACCAAATTTTTCCAGAATATTTGTGATAATTTTCATAATATAGTTATCCCACAAGTAATTTTTTTCTTTAAGACCATAAAGCCTTTCAGATAATGAACAGTTACAACATTCTATCATCTAATATCTGGATTTTAAAACTTTAGATATATGACTATCTCTTTTTCTCCCTCATGTTTCTTGCTGCTGCTGCTGCTAAGTTGCTTCAGTCATGTCCGATTCTGTGCAATCCCATAGATGGCAGCCCACCAGGCTCCCCCGTCCCTAGGACTCTCCAGGCAAGAGCACTGGAGTGGGCTGCCATTTCCTTTGCCAATGCATGAAAGTGAAAAGTGAAAGTGAAGCTGCTCAGTCATGTCTGACTTAGCGACCCCATGGACTGCAGCCTACCAGGTTCCTCCGTCCATGGGATTTTCCAGGCAAGAGTACTGGAGTGGGGTGCCATTGCCTTCTCATGTTCCTTAGAACAACACTATAAGAATGATACTTAAGTTATATTCTTTACTAATGTTGCTGATGAAGGTATGATGATGAAAAGTGAAGACACACGATAGAAAATAACTAATCAAGGCATCCATAGTGTCTTTGTTGTTATTTTGCTGCCATTGTCATTGGAGTCTCATGGTTTAGTCAATGTATTAAGACATTCTAATAACTGTTATGTTGATCTGGTTAGAAAACCCTAACTACTTAATAATTCAAAAGTATTTGTTGAATTTTGAATAAGAGCAGGAAGTAAGCATTTTATCTCAGTACTTTAATAGATACAGCATTATATTCATCTTTTTAACAGAGGCAATAATATCTGTGAACTGATCACTTTGTAGTGAAATAACCATAGCGTGGAGATAGTCTAGTTAAATATTCTCAGCTAAATAGATATAGTTCCTTCACTCCCCAGAGGCTTCTCTCATTACTTCATTGGTCATGGAACTATTTTTCTGTCTCACAGTCATATTCCCAGAGGATTACCTGACCTTGGAATTAAACACCTGACTTGCACAGGTGGGTGTTTGAGGTGCCGTTTCAAACAGTACTGTATTCTGGTTGGAACTTTAAGCACAGAAAAATAAAGCATAATATCATGTTCTCAGTAAGAGACAAGGTCGCCATCCTTTTCCAAGTCATCAAAAGTTCAGAGGTAATACCTTTAAAACAAAATCACCCAACTAGTAATATCTTTAGCACTAGAATAAAGCTAATCTGTTTATTCCACAGCCGGTTGTTTCTCTATTGGCTCTCTGCTTTATAGAAAAGCATAAACTAGAGAGGAGAAAAATGAGGAAGGAAAATACCAAGAGAAGCAATAAAAGCATAAATGATTATGTTTTAGATGACGGAACTTCAAGATGGTTTTATAATTTCTTTTCATCCTTCATTCTCCAGGATTACAGAAAGAAATAAATTTGGATTAATTTATTATTTCCACGTTATTATCTAACCTACTCTGTCAGTGTTGTAGTTGAATTAAATCATGAGCCACTCTAAAACAGAAAATTACACTGGCTAAGAGCAATTCCATGATATTGAACTAATGAACTTATCTGTCCTTGGAGAAATAATTTATATTTTCTGTGCCACATTTTACTCACCTAGCCTAGAAAACCTCTAGGTTTCCTTCTGGCCCTATAAGCTTTTGAGTCCATGAATTTTCTTAGGAGAAAGGATAAATTTTCCCTTCAAGGGCAGGGATTTAGTTGTTATTTTTATTATCATAAATGCAACATAAGACAGTTTTCATGTTTGAGAGGAAGCTTTGTATTGAATTACATAAAGTAAATGTTTTTAAAAATAAATTCTTCCATTGATTCTCTTCCTGCATTTTTCCTTCTGTTGTTAGCTTTCTTTGCAATAGATGGTGCTCTTTACTCAGAAAAACTATTTATATGATTCTTCATCAAAAGATCAAGAAAATTAGTTTTACTCTTTAACAATCATTACTTAAAGAAATCAGACATAGAAAGCAGAAAAAATCGATTACAAATAACTTGCATCACCTTGATAAAGAAAGCATAATGGAGAGAATGATTGTTAAATGATTTAAGAGCTCCAGTGAAACCTGCAATACTTGCTGAATAGACAAAACCAATATTGCAGCTAAACATGGAAGTGCCGTAGAACCCCTAGTAGGAAGAAAATCCTAAATCAGGAGCCAGTTTAAAGTGTTAAAATACTTACATACTTCTCAAAAGTTAAAACATACTATTCCATATTAACAGGTAGGATTTGAATAGGCACATCAACACTAACACAATGTACATCATTCTCAGCTAATATTGAGCTTGTATACTTTTTGCCAAATAAACCTGGAACATCTGGACAAATAGAAGCCAGGCCACAAACTCTTCTGAAATAATTTCATTGGATGAAGATACTTTTTAATTTCTCTAGAGCAACTATTACCACTTCCTATGTAATAGTTTATCATCCAGAATTATGTTGTGTTTGGTCACTTCTAACTTGTTTCAACTTTTGGGGGCATTGAAAAACAGTCCTGCAGTTCCGAACCACCTGACCTATTCCTGATTCGGTTTGTGACTCCCCTAGCAGACCTGGAGCTGCCAACTGCAAACTGGTCTAGGCAACACAGCTGCCATGTTACAGCAAAACAGCACCATTTACTGTGGAAAGACACCCGAAAAACTTCCTCTATGAGTGAGGAAGAGGAGGGCGCAGCAATGGTGCAGCAAATACACTGGAATCAGCAGGAGCAGGAAAGTTGCCAAGGTTCGTCTCTGAAAAGAATAGAGAAGGAAATCTGCCCCTTCTGCCCCCAATTAAGGATAAAATAACTAGAATTTCTCTTCTATTTTCCATAAATTATTGTTTCCACAGCTCCTTTGGAAGGGACTATGGGACACTGTGGTTAAGAGCCCAGAGCCCTTTTGGCTCAGTATAAACAAGCTGTAAGAGAGAGGCTTTTTTCTTTTCTTTTCTTTTCTTTTTTGGCCAGAGCTTTACAGCTTTTACTAAAGCAACTTCTCTGTTTCTGAAATTTTGTATTCTTTCTTTATTAACGGAGGGAAGAATAGAAAAGTAGGCTTTTGCACTTAAGCAGCAACCACTCTGTCTAATTTCACCTCTACATTCTCCCCTGTTTTACCTCCTTTTTTCTCATCCTTCCCCCCAACACCCTTTATGCCTCTATTAGCCACCGAAATCCGGAGCCCTGTGGCCTTCCTTACCTGACAATCACATACATGACCAGGAAGTTTCCGAAGAGCCCCACCACGCACACGATGGAGTAGAGGGCCATGATGATGATGGCCGTGATCATGGAAGGGCTGCCGGCCGAAGAGCACAGGCTGTCGCTCCCGCCCAGCTCGGTGCGGTTCGGACCGCATGGGTCCGACAGGTTGCCTTCTAAGTGGGAGAAGTTGACCCAGGAGCTGGGACTAGGTGCTGGAGAGCAACTTGAAGGGTGTGTGAAGGGGTCAGTGCAGTTGCTGGCATTCGTCGGGACGGCGCCGCTGTCCATGGTGCTGACCGCCGGCCGGGACCACGTTGGGAGTAACCGCGAGCACCCTGACTTTTCGGGTTCCGCGCGAGCCGCTTCGTCTCGCCGCTGCCAGAGCTCCTGTTATTTCTTACAGCGATCAACCCCGGCGGAGCCAGAGAGGAGAGTCAGGCAGGAGAGAGCTAAGCATCTGACATTATCCTCTGCTTGTAGCCCCCTCCTACCTTAGAAGTACACAGACAGGACTCCAGCCCCACACCACCGGGGGGGAAGGAGGGGAGAGCTGTGTGGGATCCGGAGGCTGGAGCCGAGGGAGGAGAGCTAAGGGGATTTTGCGCAAAGCGATCCAACGACTCGGTTTCCCCACTCACACTCCTCTGTGCAAACACCTCTAAGGACAGTCAGAACCAGGAAGGGAGTTGGAGGGAAGGAGTTGAGAGTGAGACAAAAGGAGAGCTTTTGGCGGATGCAAAGCATTAAGGAAGGCGGCTGACCTCACATTTTCCAGCACCGTTTTCTCAGTGTACCATGACAGAAAAGACACTGGTCTGACGCCACCCTGACATCGCAGACCCCAGAGCTCTTCTGTCTCTGCTGCCTAAACAATGATTTGGTGCAGGGTAAACAGAATTATCTTCTGTAGCCCTCCTTGCCTCAGACTTTTTCTGTCTGCAGAAAAAGTCATCGTGTGTCTCATTACTAAAGGAGAGTTTCCAACCCTTCAACCCTGCCTGAAACAAGAGTGATTCCTTCTCTGAAAAGAGATGAGAA
This sequence comes from Neotragus moschatus, assembly GCA_006410615.1. Taxonomy (NCBI): domain Eukaryota; kingdom Metazoa; phylum Chordata; class Mammalia; order Artiodactyla; family Bovidae; genus Neotragus; species Neotragus moschatus. The sequence goes on along the minus strand of SJYA01001396.1, from coordinate 32,358 downwards.
ACAAACTTTTAGAGAGGATATCTATTCCCTTTGCTTCATATTCCCTTATTTCTCCTGGAGCAGAAGCTTTATTTGCATCTAATTTCTAGCTTGCTGACAAAGAGGCACAGGGAGTTGTGGCGTCCAGAAAAGTCAAAGAAAGACAAGGGTGACATTCCATATATGAATCTCATAGGTTTGGAGTTATTAATTATTGGTTTTATCTCCAGCTTTCCTACATGTGCTTCTCAGTAGAAGACTGTGAAAACCAAGTATTTACATTATTTCAGTGTATTCTAGTGTAGACATTCCAGGAAAAACTACATAGACATCTGGAACTGGAATGGCTCATACAAGGTTGAGGATTATTGATATGCTTTAAAATTTGATAATTCACTTTTCAATCCACAAATGCTTCTACTTTATTAATAAATTTTGTTTTGTTTTTCTTTGTTTTTTGGTAATGTTCACACAAATTCTGAAGTAATTCTCATTTCTATTCATGGGTATATTTGTCTGCATATGTATCTTTTAACTACTAACAATATCATTAAAGATCCCCAGTTGGCTGTAGAAAGCTATATCCTTGGTGAACAGGGATCAGGGTGAGGTAGGGAGCTTGGAAAGAACATTTAATTCCAGTATTATTTTTATCACTTGTCTGGAATACATAACACTGGTAAACTCCTCTAATCATAGATAATTTTCCCAGTGTTCAGTATTTTTATCTTTTTTATGTTAAAGGATATAATTTCAGCAATAAAATGTTATAGAGATCTCCTACAGAATAATACAAATGTTTCATCACCTATTCTCCTATGAACTAATATATTAATTCACCCATATTTAGCTGAAATCTGTCTGCCATTATTCTGTCTCTTGAGGACACACAGAACCAGTCTAAACTTACTTATGTGAAAGACAAATTAGCACAGTATAATAAGTCGCCTTAAAANTGTTAAAGGATATAATTTCAGCAATAAAATGTTATAGAGATCTCCTACAGAATAATACAAATGTTTCATCATCTATTCTCCTATGAACTAATATATTAATTCACCCATATTTAGCTGAAATCTGTCTGCCATTATTCAGTCTCTTGAGGACACACAGAACCAGTCTAAACTTACTTATGTGGAAGACAAATTAGCACAGTATAATAAGTCCTTGCCTTAAAGCCAGATCATTTTTTGAACNCCTATTCTCCTATGAACTAATATATTAATTCACCCATATTTAGCTGAAATCTGTCTGCCATTATTCTGTCTCTTGAGGACACACAGAACCAGTCTAAACTTACTTATGTGAAAGACAAATTAGCACAGTATAATAAGTCGCCTTAAAACCAGATCATTTTTTGAACCTTAGATTTGTAGCTTAAACTTTTTAGCTGTAGGAATTTGGATACGTTACTTTACCTGACTGAGTGACAGCATCCTCATCAGTGGGAAAAAATGTATAATGCCTCATATGACTTTTACCAGGATTAAATGTATTAAAAAATACATAATGCAATTGAGTGATTCAATAAATAAGTCATTGTGATTATACTTCATATATTTGAAAATAACTGAGTAGTCTCTTGTGCAAATTAAACTTTAGTTTCCTTAGACTGGGTCTTAAAAGATGTAGCTTTGAGTTCTTTCAGGAAATTGGCCACTTTTCTAGTCACATTATAGTTTGTAGATCTGCTCTTAAAACAGTGTTCTAAGGATAACCTCACCAATAAACACTGAACAATATTATAAACTTTCTTTTTCTACCATCACAGGTTTTGGAGCTCCATTTACTTTTTATTTTTGAAGTTACATTACTCTCATCTCCTTCTAGGTCTAGTATAGGCAAAATTTCTTAAACATAATCCAAGTTAGTTCAACAAATATTTAATGATCTACTTTAGACCAGGTGTTGGAATTGAAAAAAGATGGATATGATTATTTTTGACTACAGAAGTTTACCTCTTACCCTTGGCAAATCATATTTTTCCTGTTGTATAAATTAATATGTTTTAGAAAGATCAAAGTACAACACTATAAATTGTTTTATTTTAAAATTACATTTAACTAGAGCTAGTTCATAATTCAAATCCAGCAAGATCCTTTAAAGTGATGATTCTATCATCTTTTTTATGCATGCTTCCTATTTTGTATACCTTATTTACTCTCCCAGCTTTATATAGGTTCCTCAAGACAAGCTCAATCACTGCATAGTAGAATGTCTCCCTTTTGCTTTGTCTGTGTGCAAAAGACATACATATATGAATATATATATATGTACACACACATGTTTTTTGTGTATGAGGAATATTTATCATTTTGTTGATATTTCTCCTTAGCCTACATTTTCTATTTAAAGAAAGAAAAATTATCATATCAGTCAAGATTTATCATTGCTATAAAATTCATATCATACATTTTTTTCATAAAAATATTTGCTTCAAAGCAACACACTCAGTAATAGCTAGGTTAGATCATAGGCAAATATTAAATGTTTCCCCTTTTCCTAGAATTTCAAATATATATTAGTTTTAGTTATTCATTGACTTCCCTGACAGCTCTGTTGGTAAAGAATCTGCCTGCAATGCAGTAGACTCTGGTTCTATTCCTGGGTCTGAAAGATCCTCTAGGGAAGGGATAGGCTATCTGTTCCAGTATTCTAAGGCTTCTTTTGTAGCTCATCTGGTAGAGAATCCATTTGCAATGCGGGAGAACTGAGTTCGATTCCTGGGTTGGGAAGATGCCTTGGAGAAGGGAAAGGTTAGCCCCTCCAGTATTCTGGCCTGGAGAATTCCATGGGCTGTGTAATCCATGGGATCACAAAGAGTTGGATATGACTGAGTAACTTTCACTTTAGTTATTAATATAATTACCATCATCCCATACTTATTAGAATATCTTGAACCTGATTTTTTTTGGAGCATGGTTGTTAATGAAACACATGATTAAGAACTACTAATGAGAAATACAGGTGTAAATACTACACATGAAGCTATTACAGTCGTTTGAAGTTCAAGTGAAAAAGGACATTCAAGGTTACATCAGAAGAACATTTTACGTATTTGCTTACAGATTTTTTTGTTATTTAGTATTGAAACTAATGATATTCTAAAGGCATTTTATTATAATATTATTCTTGATCTCTGTATTGATGCATAAACACCCAGTGAAATGGAACAGATATCCTTACTTGCATGGCAAAAATAAAACAAATAAAAATTTTATAGCTACCTTAACTTGATAACCTGAGAGAGACCTCCGAGATAGAGACATCTGGGATAAATCAGAAAACAGCTCAAAATCTAGGGTCTGCTATTTACTTCCTTAGTTAGGAAGTGACTTTGTTACTTACTTAGAAACTTAGTAAAGTTTCTCATGCTTCCTGATACTGGATTTCCTCCTCTGGTAAATTATATATATATATATATATA
>SJYA01001396.1:0-28264 GCA_006410615.1 Neotragus moschatus | reverse complement strand
AGGCAAATATTAAATGTTTCCCCTTTTCCTAGAATTTCAAATATATATTAGTTTTAGTTATTCATTGACTTCCCTGACAGCTCTGTTGGTAAAGAATCTGCCTGCAATGCAGTAGACTCTGGTTCTATTCCTGGGTCTGAAAGATCCTCTAGGGAAGGGATAGGCTATCTGTTCCAGTATTCTAAGGCTTCTTTTGTAGCTCATCTGGTAGAGAATCCATTTGCAATGCGGGAGAACTGAGTTCGATTCCTGGGTTGGGAAGATGCCTTGGAGAAGGGAAAGGTTAGCCCCTCCAGTATTCTGGCCTGGAGAATTCCATGGGCTGTGTAATCCATGGGATCACAAAGAGTTGGATATGACTGAGTAACTTTCACTTTAGTTATTAATATAATTACCATCATCCCATACTTATTAGAATATCTTGAACCTGATTTTTTTTGGAGCATGGTTGTTAATGAAACACATGATTAAGAACTACTAATGAGAAATACAGGTGTAAATACTACACATGAAGCTATTACAGTCGTTTGAAGTTCAAGTGAAAAAGGACATTCAAGGTTACATCAGAAGAACATTTTACGTATTTGCTTACAGATTTTTTTGTTATTTAGTATTGAAACTAATGATATTCTAAAGGCATTTTATTATAATATTATTCTTGATCTCTGTATTGATGCATAAACACCCAGTGAAATGGAACAGATATCCTTACTTGCATGGCAAAAATAAAACAAATAAAAATTTTATAGCTACCTTAACTTGATAACCTGAGAGAGACCTCCGAGATAGAGACATCTGGGATAAATCAGAAAACAGCTCAAAATCTAGGGTCTGCTATTTACTTCCTTAGTTAGGAAGTGACTTTGTTACTTACTTAGAAACTTAGTAAAGTTTCTCATGCTTCCTGATACTGGATTTCCTCCTCTGGTAAATTATATATATATATATATATACACACACACACACACACACACACACACACACACACACACACACATATAAGTTCCTCAGTTGTGTCTGACTCTGCGACCCCATGGACTGTAGTCTGTCAGTCTCTTCTCTACACGGAATTCTCCAGGCAAGAATACTGTAGTGGATAACCATTCCCTTCTTCAAGGGACCTTCCTGACCCAGGGATTGAACTCAAGTCTCCTGCATTGCAGGTAGATTCTTTATGGTCTGAGCCAGCAGGGAATCATATATATATACATATATATATATATATAATATATATAATATCATATTATATATGATATTATATATACTTATATATAAGAATCAACTCCAAAGGATTTTTTGAAGAACTGCTTGTATATGAATTTGTCCTTTGCTTTTCGGCTTTTTAGGCTTTGTTATATGTGGCTTGGAGATTAGCAAGAAGAGTTATTGAAATTATTGTGTAATATTTAATATCCTAGAATTAACTATAAAAAATTTGATTCTTTTAAGAGACTGAAGATGAGTGTCTGTGGGTCCAACTCAATGGACTCTTTCAATTCATCCACGCATCTAGTTTAAGTGATTTATAAGCTTAAATATCTTAAAATATGAAGGAATTTCAATTCTATTTGAATCTTGAGATCATGGCCACTAAGAGAACAGACTCCAGCAATAATTTTATTTTCTCATACAGTTATTAACTATTGAGGCTTTTATTTCTAAGGTATTTTAAAAATTTTATCTGGTAACCTGATTTACAACAGAGAGGCTCTCCACCAGACTGTCTTCTCTGCTGTACAATGGAGCACCTCTCACAGTGACAGTACAATCCACATGTAGTCTGCTTTTACACATGCCTGATTATATATTAGGTATGATTGACTTCAGAATAGAATTTAATGTTCTGTTACAAAAGCTGAGTTCAAATCTACAGACTTGAGAATGAATTTCTGTATAAATTCTTTCAGTTCAATTCTAAAACATTAAAATATGTATTATCAACAATTTAAAATTTTAAAGTGAAGTATACAAAATCATATGCTTTCTACAGAAGTTTAACTACTTTCTACCCACCACCCCTTTCTCTTCCTCCCTGACTTAGAGACAATCATTTAAAAAATGTTTTCTCCATAAATTTTTAAAAATGTTCTTTTCCTTACATTTTAAAAATTATAAACAGTTTTATATATAAAGCTGTCAAGTATGGATGTGAGAGTTGGAATGTGAAGAAAGCTGAGCACTGAAGAATTGCTGNTGGGAGGGATTGGAGGCAGGAGGAGAAGGGGACGATGGAGGATGAGATGGCTGGATGGCATCATGGACTCGATGTACGTGAGTCTGAGTGAACTCCGGGAGTTGGTGATGGACAGGGAGGCCTGGCGTGCTGTGATTCAAGGGGTCGCAAAGAGTCAGACATGACTGAGTGACTAAACTGAACTGAACATATTTTAAATTATAGTCATAGGAAAATTACTTCACTTTCAAAATTCAAAACTCCAGAAAACTTTTCAGAAACGCACAGTACATAAAAGATCTTTATGCTCAATGAGCCTAGCAGTAATCCAAGGTCATACCTTACAGTGAAGTCTCTGCTTAGCTAGGCTGTTTTCTAAATTCAGCACAGGCAGGTTGTAAATCACTTTACCTTGAATAACCATTAAATTTCCTTTAAAGTATTATGCACACAGTTTTGTNAGTAATCCAAGGTCATACCTTACAGTGAAGTCTCTGCTTAGCTAGGCTGTTTTCTAAATTCAGCACAGGCAGGTTGTAAATCACTTTACCTTGAATAACCATTAAATTTCCTTTAAAGTATTATGCACACAGTTTTGTATATAGGATCCCACATGTAGCACTTATCAAATCTTATTTTCTGTTAAGTACATATTTTTATATGGCTCTCAATTACTCTTTCAATCTTCATGACATTCACTAGCCTGCCCAGCATTTTGCTTGTTGTCATAAACTCCTTAAATATTAAATTATTTTTGCCTTTCTCATAATCTTTAAATGGCGTCTCGTCTTACTCAGAGCAAAGTCAAAGTTCTTTCAAGGGCCTACAAAGCCCTAAAGGATCTGTGTCCCAATCACCTCCTTCCACCACCTCTGTAACTCCATGCTCTACCATTTTCTCTGTTTCTCCATCTTGCCTCGTGGACATCTCACTTGAAATATTTCTTCTATTAATAAATGTCCCAATGGCTCATCCCTTCACTTCCTGAAGGTATCTGATCAATTAGATCAAAGAGATCAACAATCCCATTCTTGACCACTCTTTTCATTGGCCCCATTTTTACCCCTCCCTATGTCTATTACTCTTGACTCTCCAGCTCTCTCTCTCAGTGGATGGGGTCTCCTACACTGTTCTTTGAGTCCAGATGCTGTAATATGACTCTCTTTAGCCAGTAGAATGAATTAGAAGTGACAATGTGCCAGGTTCGAGTCTAGGTCTCAGGAAGCCTTGGCTGTCTAAACTTGCTCCTCGCATGCCCTCCAATGCCTTGAGAACCTCCTAGGACTGGTCTACCGTAGGTTGAGAAACACATGGGTTAGAGCTGAGTTGGCTCAATCATTTCAGCTGAGGTCAACCTTGATCATCCTGCAGCCAGCCAACCCTAGCAGAGACCGGCATAGCTGGCACACGTGCAACTAACACTTATTGTTGAATGTGGCAATATTGTGGTAATAGTTAACTAACCAACCAGAGAAGGCAATGGCACCCCACTCCTGTGTTCTTGCCTGGAAAATCCCATGGATGGAGGTCCCTGGTAGGCTGCAGTCCATGAGGTCGCGAAGAGTCGGACACGACTGGGTGACTTCACTTTCACTTTTCACTTTCATGCATTGGAGGAGGCAATGGCAACCCACTCCTGTGTTCTTGCCTGGAGAATCCCAGGGGCCGGGGAGCCTGGTGGGCTGCCATCTCTGGGGTTGCACAGAGTCGGAAACGACTGAAGCGACTTAGCAGCAGCAGCAGTTAACTAACAGACACAGCATTGCAACTTCATTTTTTTACTACACAACATCAAGCTTTATTTAGCACTTCTCGCCATCCACACTAATGTATGTATTTCACTTGGGCAGGTAGTGTTTTTGACTTTGTTGTTGTTCAGTCACTAACTCATGTCTGACTCCTTGCAACCCCATGGACTGTAGCACACTAGGCTTCCCTGTCCTTCACTATTTAATATTAATTTCATGAAGGCATAAATGAATTTTTCTGGCATAAAGTAAGTTCTCCATAAACATTTGTTATATGGATAAATTCACAAAACTTATTTTTACATTTTACCAACATGCATTCATTGTTTTAGGCACTTGAATGGCATTGCTAATAGAATTTTTCAAACTGGTTATTTTCGCTCACACACTTGTACTGGAGATTTAAATTAAATGTACATAATTCTCAGTTCTCCCTCGAATTTCACACACTCTTCTTTGAAAGTATTCTGACTGCAACTGGTTGTTACTTGTTACATAACTTTCTTCATTATTCTTATTTTCTCTGGACTTTTGACAGACTTTTGACAGCAGGAATAAAAATGTTTAGAGTCCAAGGATAATGCCCACTTGAAAACTCTCCTNATTAAATGTACATAATTCTCAGTTCTCCCTCGAATTTCACACACTCTTCTTTGAAAGTATTCTGACTGCAACTGGTTGTTACTTGTTACATAACTTTCTTCATTATTCTTATTTTCTCTGGACTTTTGACAGACTTTTGACAGCAGGAATAAAAATGTTTAGAGTCCAAGGATAATGCCCACTTGAAAACTCTCCTTCCCTCTTTTGCAGGTCTAAATGATTGAAGATACTGAGCAATAAATATTACTAAACAAATTTACTCGCACTTCAAGTATTTCTGGAAAATATTTCAAAGAGCCTATTTTTATTTTTACACATTGCTGAGGATGAGTAAGTTTAATGGCAAAAAATTAGTTGATTGAGATGAAATTAAAAACGNGAGCAATAAATATTACTAAACAAATTTACTCGCACTTCAAGTATTTCTGGAAAATATTTCAAAGAGCCTATTTTTATTTTTACACATTGCTGAGGATGAGTAAGTTTAATGGCAAAAAATTAGTTGATTGAGATGAAATTAAAAACGTAGACCCACTTTGACTAAAAATCTGATTTTGAATGTATTAATGAGTTTCCATCTTGGCTTGTAGGTGCTAGAATGTGCCATCATTTGTCACTTCAGCTGTTTGGAAGTACGATATCCAAGCAGGGCTCTGAAAACAGATGTCAGCACATATGCCTTTCTGCCAACAGTGGAAACTCTGTAAATTGAATTTCAGTCTTAGTCTACCCAGCAACTCAGAGGAAGAAAAGCAATGTAGCCTGTGATATTGAAACCAAGGGTCCTCAACCTCCAGGATTTAATACCTGATGATCTGAGGTGGAGCTGATGTAATAATGTTAGTAATAGAAAGAAAATGCGTGCCAAAAAGTTTGGGGACTGCTGAACTGTACCAAGGGTTGGTTAGCTATCTACTGCTTCCATTTGAGTAGTATAATTTGATAATTTATAAGTTATGGAAAATTCTTATCATGACNCCTTTCTGCCAACAGTGGAAACTCTGTAAATTGAATTTCAGTCTTAGTCTACCCAGCAACTCAGAGGAAGGAAAGCAATGTAGCCTGTGATATCGAAACCAAGGGTCCTCAACCTCCAGGATTTAATACCTGATGATCTGAGATGGAGCTGATGTAATAATGTTAGTAATAGAAAGAAAATGCATGCCCAAAAGTTTGGGGACTGCTGAACTGTACCAAGGGTTGGTTATCTATCTACTGCTTCCATTTGAGTAGTATAATTTGATAATTTATAAGTTATGGAAAATTCTTATCATGACAGCAATTAGAAGACAAACGTTTGCTTCTGTTGACTCTTACTTGCCTGAGATTATTTCAGAAGTTTGTCAAATATTCAAGCTCATCTTTAAAAATCTTAACTTCTTATATTTTTATTATGTATCCCATATTAAACCATTTACTGAAGCAATAGTCATAAAGAGTCAGTTCCATTGGTATTTTTGAGTAGCTCCCATATCATAGGTGCTAAAGATACAATTTTCCTCTCATTTACCTGTGTTCTTGAGATGAAGATTCCATGGCATAATGAAAAGAATTGAAAGAGATATTTAAGTTTTTCCATTCTGAAGAGCAAGTTCCACAAGTTAAATTATTTTGTCGGTAGTTGAAGTATTGCATAAATTATTTGGAAGTTTGTCTTATCTTGATTCTCAAAGTATCACTATTTTTCTTTCTTGATGAACTTTTAAAAATATTTGAAGTTAAATCTTACTTCTTTGTGAACATTGTTTTGACATAATTTTAATAGCACCATCTGTAATAGTAGTCCATCTGTGAAAAAAATAAATAAATGGGCTTATTTTGTTCTCCATTCCAATGGTTGCCAACGATTTTCCTTAAAAAGAAAAACTGTTCTAAAATAGTCTACACGTGATTGAAATGGAAACTAAAACAATTGTAAAAGTTATTGTGGTCACAATCATTTTTACTTTTTCTTGCAGCATGCAGGTAATTGAAACATGGATATTATTTTAATTCAAATTGCTTTGTCTTAATTTTGTGTGTGTGTGTGTGTGTGACCACATGTGAATGCACACACACATGGGTAAACACAGAGGTCATTATGAGGTAATTTATAATTATATTGAAAACAACACTTTGCAAAACTTTTCATCTGTTGATGTTTTTCTCTCTTCTCTTTGCCTTAATTTCATTTTTCTAAATATTTAATTCCCATAGCTAGGAGGTTTGAATTTCCCTCCATTTATCAAACTTCCAAATATAGTATAAAATTTAACCACAACCACAATAATTACAAGCACTCTGAAATAATTTCTATAGAGTGCTAACTCTGGCATAGATCTCACTTATTTTCCCTAGCCACTCCAGGCAAACATGGACATGCACACATACGTGCCAGCATCATTCAATCCTCATGCTGTTGATTACTTTTTTGTGCTTGCAGTCCTCACTCTTCCGTTATAGGAACAAAGCAGAATGCGTAATAGTCAAAAGATGGTGTTAAGTAGCCCTTCCTCCTGCCTTTCCAGCAAATTCAGGGGAAAAGCTTTTCACAACAAAACAGGTCAGCTTTGCCTCCATAGGACTACGCTTTTTCAGTAATGTGCCTTGTTCTACTGCTGTTCTGCCAATATGAAAGAATACAAGAGTTCTGTGCTCCAACTTTCCAGGAAAGGTTTTGATGGGAGGTAAGGGCTAGTCCTTCTCCTAGAATGACATTTATTGCAGGTAACAATTCCAAGGACAAAGGGTTATGATTATATAAAAGAAAAGAGTCCTTTTCTATCATCTTAGAGCAACCAGTTCTGCCGCATCTACTCATCTGAATTCTCTTATTTGTAGGAGAAATGGGCAATTAGTGTGGGCAAAGTCATTACTGTGCAATGAATGGAGAAGCGTGCTGACCCAGCTGCTTCCTCCTGTTGGCGTTCCCTTCTCCCAGTGAGTTTTTAGAATGCAGACTTGGTGCAGACTTAACAATACCGTGAAAGATTACACTTCTCCACGCTCTGTGGAGTGCTCTGCAAATGAACCTGGAAGCTTTCCCAGCTTTGATGCTGCTGGATTTAGCCACCGTCTTTCTTTTTACATACAGAAAGGTAAACAAAGACTTATTGGAGGATGGGGTAGGGAAAGCTTGAACAAAGAGCAAATAAATAAAGAAATGATGGACCAAAGATGGCTTTGTCAGAATTTTGAAATAAAAATTCTGGTTGTCTGAGTTCAGATAAAAGATTAAAAGTAGTTTAGGGTGATTGTGTAGCATCTTTGCTCACTAGTTACTAAGAACACGTTGAGCAAAAGGGCTAGTGTGTTAGTTGCTCAGTTGTGTTTGACTCCTTATGGTCCCATCTGTCTCCTTTGTTCATGTCCATGGAATTCTCTAGGCAAGAATACTGGAGAGGGTTGCCATTCCCTTTTCCAGGGGATCTTCCCAACCCAGGGATTGAACCCAGATCTGCACTGCAAGCAGCTTCTTTACTGTCTGAACTACAAGGGAAACCCAATAAAAATGTAACCTTACCAAACAGAGAAGAACAGGTCTTGTTAAGATTAGTGTGTTAATGTTTGTTGCTTACTGAGGTATATGGTCCAAACACTGTTTAAACTCATTTAATTCTCATGACAATCCTATGAGCTAAATATTACCATTATTCCCATTTTATCAATGAAAAAACTGAGATAGAGCAGGAGAAATAACTTGCTAACTTTACAGGTTAGTATGGGGTGGAACAAGGTGTTGGACTCAGGCCATCTGATTCCTATCCTGCATTCCTACCCACTTCCTTCTACTGCTGATCCTTATGCTGTCTCTTTGGAAACATTGGCTTTGGCCTTGGAAAGGCTAGACCTAAACCCTAGCTCTGATACTTACTCGTTGTATGTGCTTGGGTAAGATGTTTGACTTCCATAAAATGTAATTTATTCATCTGTAAATTTAAATTATAAGGTCAAAATTGTGTTCAGTAAGAATGAATATAATATGCCTGACATTGCTGGATAAAAACTGATAAATTACAAAATAGTCTCTTCCCCTAAACTGTACATCTTTTTATATTAAATAGACTTGTCTCTAAAACTCAGGGCTTGGAACTCAGGGCTTTGTTCATTTCATCATCTATGCTTATTTACCTACTCTTCACCTATTCATAACTCATCCATTTGTGGGGAAAGACCTGAAGCATTCTCATATTTGCTGGAAATAGTCTGTGAGTTTGGCTTTATTTGGCAGTAAAATTGGAGAAGGCAGTGGCACCCTACTCCCGTTCTCTTGCCTGGAAAACCCCATGAATGGAGGAGCCTGGTGGGCTGCAGTCCATGGGGTCGCTGGGAGCCGGACACGACTGAGCGACTTCACTTTCACTTTTCACTTTCATGCATTAGAGAAGGAAATGGCAGCCCACTCCAGCGTTCTTGCCTGGAGAATCCCAGGATGGGGGAGCCTGTTGGGCTGCTGTCTATGGGGTCGCAGAGTCGGACACGACTGAAGCGACTTAGCAGCAGCAGCAGCAGCAGCAGCAGTAAAATTGCAGGAACAGCAAATCTTGAAGTTACATTGAAGGACAAACGGTCTGTTTTTGGTCTGGTAGTACTTAGTTTATAAAGTCAGAGAAAGAAAGCTTTCCATAGCTACATGTATCATATAAATTGCTTCAATTTTACAAGAATCTGTGTCAAAACCATTTCTTCTTGTTAGACAGAAAAGACATTTTTGGTTGGATAGTTGTTTTGTAAAACTGTGTTGATAAGTTTTTGAAATACATTGGCTTGCACAAATATGGATAGAGTGACTTTCCACATACCTGAACTGAACCCTACCACTCTTGATAATGGTAAGTAACTTTGATTTCTTTCCCTAAACTATTTGTGTGCTTCAAATTTGTATCAGGGCAAATATGCAGGATCTACTTCAGTAAGAAAAGTGAGAAAGGATATCTATCTATCATCTAGATGTTTATAAACTGCTTCCTTGACACCATACCGCCATTTACCACCCAGTTCATTGATTTCCTTCAGAAATACTTTTTTCAAGTTACTTGTGACCCTTTCTCACTTTAACCTACTTCATCTCACTGTCATTTTTAGTGTTTCATAAAGAAGTGTTCTTCACAAGATTGCTATTCACAGTTACATCTGATTGACACATGCCTTTCCTCAATCTACTCCCATTATCCTTAAAATGCTTTCCTCTCTTGGCTTTTACGATATCATTCCACTCTCTTTTCTTCCCCATCTATGATTCTCTTCTTCGGTCCGAAATCGAGTTGTTAGAGTCCATTGGTGAATCAGCCTTCTCCAGAGAAACAGAACGTATTTCTGAATGTATCTCTGTATCTCTCTATCATCTATCATATATTTATCAAAAAGGTACTGGAAGTTGTAACAGACCAGGTGTGGTCATTATAGTGTGCAATCTCTGAACCTTTGTTGAGATCCTTTATAATTATTTTTTATTGCAATTTTTTAAATTCTTTACAAATCTAGAAAAATTTTGTAAAATTACCTTTCATTACCAGTGAGATAAAACATTTTTCGCATTAAACAAACAAACAGACAAGGTTGTTGGTTCAAGTGATTATAGAGAAATTGAAAAGTCCCATGGTCCACCATCTACAATCTGGAGACCCAAGAAGACCAGTGGTATAGTCTGAAGGCCTGAGAACCAGAGAGTCAGTGGTGTAGATTCCTGTCTGAGTCAGAAGGCCTCAGAAGAGTTAATGGCAGGAGATGCTCCAGCTAAATAGTCAGACAGAGGGAGAAGGCAAATATACTCTTCTTCCTCTTTTTTGTTCTGTTCAGGCCCTCAGTGGATGGGGAAGGATAATGTACTTAGTCTACCAATTCAGATGCTAATCTCTTCTGGAAACTGCCTCACAATCACACCCAGAAATAACGTTTAACCAGATACCTGAGCATCCCATGATTCAGTCACCCATGTTGACCTATAATATGACCTATCACACTTGAAGATAAACCTTAATTTGCTTGATTACATTTTCTCCTCAACTAATTTATCTGACCTCATACCTTTACATATGACCTAATTCTAACAACTACCAAGTTTATATCTTCATTCAATCTCCTCCGCAGAATTAGTTTTTCAACTGGCTACTTAATGTCTCTATTTTGATAAACCTGGGCATTCTGAACATTAGTTCAGTTCAGTTCAGTCCTCAGTCATGTCCGACTCTTTGTGACCCAAATGGACTGAAGCATGCCAGGCCTCCCTGTCCATCACCAACTCCTGGAGCTTACTCAAACTCAGGTCCGTTGAGTTGGTTTTGCCATCCAACCATCTCATCCTCAGTTGTCCCCTTCTCCTCCTGTCTTCAATCTTTCTCAGCATCAGGCTCTTTTCACATGAGTCAGTTCTTCCCATCAGGTGGCCAAAATATTGGAGTTTCAGCTTCAGCCTCAGTCCTTCCAGTAAATATTCAGGACTGATTTCCTTTAGAATGGACTGGTTGGATCNGTCCGACTCTTTGTGACCCAAATGGACTGAAGCATGCCAGGCCTCCCTGTCCATCACCAACTCCTGGAGCTTACTCAAACTCAGGTCCGTTGAGTTGGTTTTGCCATCCAACCATCTCATCCTCAGTTGTCCCCTTCTCCTCCTGTCTTCAATCTTTCTCAGCATCAGGCTCTTTTCACATGAGTCAGTTCTTCCCATCAGGTGGCCAAAATATTGGAGTTTCAGCTTCAGCCTCAGTCCTTCCAGTAAATATTCAGGACTGATTTCCTTTAGAATGGACTGGTTGGATCTCCTCACTGTTCAAGGGATTCTCAAGAGTCTTCTCCAACACCACAGTTCAAAAGCATCAATTCTTTGGTGCTTAGCTTTCTATATAGTCCAACTCTCACAACCATACATGACTACTGGAAAAACCATAGCCTTGACTAGATGGACTGTTGTTGGCAAAGTAATGTCTCTGATTTTTAATATGCTATCTAGGTTGGTCATAATTTTCCTTCCAAGGAGTAAGCATCTTTAAATTTCATGGCTGCAGTCACCATCTGTACTAATTTTGAAGCCCCCCAAAATAAAGTCTGTCACTCTATCCATTTCTTCCCCATCTATTTCCCATGAAGTGATGGGACCAGATGCCATGATCTTGGTTTTCTGAATGTTGAGTTTTAAGCCAACTTTTTAACTCTCTTCTTTCACCTTCATCAAGAGGCTCTTTAGTTCTTCTTCACTCTCTGCCATAACGGTGATGTCATCTGCCTATATGAGGTTATTGGTATTTCTCCTGGCAATCTTGATTCCAGCATGTGCTTCATCCAGCCCAGTGTTTCTCAGGATGTACTCTGCATATAAGTTAAATAAGCAGGGTGACAATATACAGCCTTGTTGTACTCTTTCCTGATTTGGAACCAGTCTGTTGTTCCATGTCCAGTCCTAACTGTTGCTTCCTGACCTGCATACAGGTTTCTCAAGAGGCAGGTCAGGTGGTCTGGTATTCCCA
This sequence comes from Neotragus moschatus, assembly GCA_006410615.1. Lineage (NCBI taxonomy): Eukaryota > Metazoa > Chordata > Mammalia > Artiodactyla > Bovidae > Neotragus > Neotragus moschatus. Next base: position 16,295 of record SJYA01001396.1, on the reverse strand, counting down.
TCTCTTTCCGAATTTTTCACAGTTTGTTGTGATCCACACAGTCAGAATACTGAAGTTGTTTGCCATTCCCTTCCCCAGTATTCTAAACTTAATGGCCTGAAAAGAAACTCTTAACTTTACCTCCAATACTTTCTCTCACTTAGTTTTTTCCCATCTCAGTTATTGACATCATTAACTTAACTGTTAAATCAGAAACTAGAGATGAAGTTAACTTAATTGTTAAATCAGAAACTTAAGATGAAGTTTATTTTTCCTTTTCCTTTTGGGTAGACTCTGGCAGTTGGTGATGGACAGGGAGGCCTGGTGTGCTGTGGTTCATGGGGTTGCAAAGAGTCAGACATGACCGAGCGACTGAACTGAACTGAACTATCCCAAAATATCCATCCATGAGCAAATTTTCTGGCCTACCGTACAGTCACTCAGTCTCCGAATCTCCACCACCACCACCACCTCGGGGTATTTCCCTTTCTCATCCGGACTCTTGCATTAGTCCCCTACTTGGTATCTTTGCTTCTAATTTTGCCTTCCTCCAATCTGTTATCCATATGCAAGTTAGAGTGATCTTTCAAGAACATAAAGATTATTATCATTCTTTAATTTTAAAACAATTTTATTGGAGTATAGCTGATTTACAATGTTGTGTTAGTTTCAGGTGTACAGCAAAGTGATTCACTTATACATGTACATATACTCATTGTGTTTCAGATTCTTTTCTCATATAGGTTATCACAGAATATTGAGTAGAGCCCTTGTGTTGTACAGTAGGCCCTTGTTGGTTATCAACCTTATGTATAATAGTTATATACAAAAAAATATAAGTATAATATAATAATATGAGTTATCAACTTACATATAAGTGTGCATTTGTTAATCCCAAGCTCCTGATTTATTCCTCCCCCCACCACGTTTCCCCTTTGGTATCCATGTTTGTTTTCTGTATCTGTAAATTTGCTTCTGTTTTGTAAATAAGTTTATTTGTATCATTTTTACAAATTAGATTTCACATTTGAGTGATATGATTTTGCCTTTGTTTGACTTACTTTACTTATTATGATAATCTCTAGGTCCATCCATGTTGTTGCAAATGGCATTATTTTGCTCCTTTTTATGGCTGAGTAATATTTCAAGAAGATAAAGATGATTCTGACATTCCATGGATTGAACACTTCAGTGACTATTGCACTTAGGATCCTCTGTGGTGTGGCATCTGTTTATCTTCCAGCCTCATCTGGTTCTGCTCTCTCCCTACTACACTTCAGTCACGGTAGCTTTATTTCATATCCCTGAACACACCATCTTTATCTTTCTTTTCCAAATATCTCAGGATAAACATTTCCCTCTGTCAGCTTTCTTTTGTGCTATTTCTGTGGTTGGTTCTTTTCCTCTAGTGGGCCACTTTTTATGTTACTGTATTAGACAGGACCTCCCTGTATTATCAGAATTGACTTTTTAAAATTCTCTAGCATAGCCACTTATCAATTTCCTCCAAAGCAATGAATATAATTTATATTTAAATATTTACTTAATTACTTGCATTCTCCATGTCATCACTAGATATATACTTCATTAGCATGGAGATTATTCGTTGTTTCATATATTATAAACTCGGGATCTCATAGAATGCCTTGACATGACAGGCACTCAATAAGTATTTTCTAAATAAATATGTAAGCTAAATGGAATGGAAAATTGCTTTGAGATATGGCTATGAATAAGCATTTCTTATAGCAGAGCAAAATAAAGAATAACTACAGTTGTAGGGTTTGGGACATGGCTTATGAGCTCCCTGGGTTTACATTTATTGAAACCTCTGTGAACTTCAGCCCAAGTACAATATGAAGTCCATAAAGCAGCAGTAAAAAAGGAAACACCATGAGTACTGTTCACAGTCTCTGCTTTCCCAAATGATTCCCAGTATGATTCTTGGTATTGTTTTAAATGCAGAAAGAGATGTCCACAACAAATGAGAGCTATCCAGTCACTCCTTTGATGTAGCTGATGGGAAGATTAATAAACCATAACACTTGAGAAAATAAAAGCAGAGGGTAGACTCAGATGTCTTTAATGGGAGACATCTTCCTTATTCTCTTTATCGTGTATGAAATAAAACATATTAAGGAAATATCAATCCCTATCATTCTTAGTAATCATTCATATCTTGGACCAATAATTACATACTTGAGCAGAATCACGGTATACTATGTCAAACTTGGATTCTTTTCCTATTTGATATCAGTATTTTGTAAATTTAAACCTCAGTTCTGGGTTCTACTTCCAATGGGGATGAATACCAGGGGTTTGAAATAGCCTCTGAAATAACTAAAAACACACAAAAGTAGTTAAAGATACTGGACATCAGGCAATAAAGGACAATGAAATCTGGGAGATTGTAAACAAACAAAATGAGCTTGAGAAAGTTCTGAGGCCAAGAGAGAGAGAAAACCCAGACAGAATCCAGTGGTCGCCTTTAACCGAGAAGAAAGTGTTGTGAGTTTATGGAGGCCAGTGGGGCTTGAGTTGACACAGAAAAGCAGCAGAAAAGAGAGAGCGGCCCATAGAGAGAGCTGCAGGACTTCCCAAATCTTTCTTCAGGTATACACTAAGTACATAGGCTTCCCAGGTGGTGCTAGTGGCGAAGAATCCACTGCCTATGCAGGAGAATGAAGAGACGCAGGTTCAGTCTCTGGGTCAGGAAGATCCCCTGGAGGAGGGCATGGCAACTTACTCTAGTATTCTTGCCTGGAGAATCCCATGGAGAAAGGAGCCTAGGAGGGTACAGTCCATGGGGTTGCAGAGATGGACACGGCTGAAGCGACTTAGCATGATTAAGAATATGCATGTGAAGGAACTATCTGAAACCAGAGGAAGAATAACCTGAAAGCATTAGAGAAAGCAATACTTTAACTAGGGCTGAGAATCATTTCTATTTCTATCAGCCAGAGTGGTAAACCTCTCAATTCATAGGACATCAAGAAAAGCACTCACAAGGCTTTCATCTCAGTGAAAGTGGTATTTGCTCAGTTAGACAAGAGTCCTGTGTGACTCTCTGCGATCTCATGAACTGTAGCCCTTCAGGCTTCTCTGTCCATGGGAATCTCCAGGCAAGAATACTGGAGTGGGTAGCCATTTCCTTCTCCAGGGAATCTCTCTGACCCAAGGATGGAATGTGGGTCTCCTGCATTTAAGGCAGATTCTTTACCATCTGAGCCATCAGGGAAGCCCCTTCATCTCAGTAGCCCTTCAGGCTCCTCTGTCCATGGGAATCTCCAGGCATGAATACTGGAGTGGGTAGCCATTTCCTTCTCCAGGGAATCTCTCTGATCCAAGGACTGAATGTGGGTCTCCTGCATTTAAGGCAGGTTCTTTACCATCTGAGCCACCAGGGAAGCCCCTTCATTTCAGTAGCAGGGAAAATTCACCATGGATTAAATACTGCTCTGGTCCTGCCTGACAAAGTTTAAAAGCAAGAGCCAAAATAATCATATTGTTTTAATGAAACTTATCTCTGTTCTAGAGTAAAGGTAATAAGTATTTGTAGAAAGCAAAAATATCCAACAATATTATGAAGTAAAATTTATAATATTGGCATACAGTAAAAAATTACCAGGCATGTCACAGAAGCAGAAAATATGATCAATATTGGGGAAAACTTAAAAGTCAACTAAAACAACCCTAAAATGACACACATGGCAAAATTAGTAAATGAGAATGTTGAAAGAGTTATTGTGATTGTAATCTATGTGTTCAAGAAGCTGGAGAAAGATTGAGCATATTAAGTAGAGACATGAAGCAAATATATATCCTCATATCAAACTTCTTAAGATGAGAACTATTATGATGTCTAAGATGATAAATACACTGGATAAGATTAACAGTAAATTAGACAGCGGAGAATTACAGATAGAGTAATGAGAATTTTCCAAATGAAATAGATGAATGATAAAATGAAGAACATCAGAGAGCTGTGAGAAAACTTCAGCTTAATGCATGTAAAATAGAGTCCCCAGAGGAGAAGGAAGTAAACAAACATTATAAAGAAGTATTTTTAAAATTACAGAAATAGATTAAAAGTAAAAGGAAAAAATGCCATGGTAATAATAATCGAAATAAATCTGTGGCTATATTGATATCACAGGAGATTTCAACATTCTGTATTCAGTATTCAGAGTATCGGCAATAGAATCATAATGATAAGGGGGAGAAATTTATTAAGAGGACTTAGCAGTCCTAATTATTTATGCATTTAATAATAGAACCTCAACATACATCAAGTAAAATCTGAAAGAACTGCAGAGAAAAAATAAAGAAATCCATAAATCCACAGTTACATTTGAATATTTCTCATCTGCTCTCAATATTAATAGCACAAGTAGATGGAAAACCAGTAAGGTCATAGACAAGTTTAACACTCTCAATCAATTTGAACTAGATTACATTTATAGAATATTCCCCCAAATAAGACTAAAGTGCACAATTTTTAAAATGCACACTGAAGTTAAACAGGATGAATCATATTCTGGAACATAAAATGAGTCTCAATAAAGTTTCAAAGATTCAATTCATAGAATGCATGTTCTCTGAGCAAAATGGAATTAAACTAGAAGCTTTAATAATGAAAAAAGAACCTCTGGAATTTTAAAGATCTTCTAAATAACCCATAGGACAGAGAATTCAAAAAAGAAGTTAGGAAGTACTTTGAAGTGAATGAAAATGAGAATACAACATATCAAAATCTGCCTGATGCAGCTAAAACAGTCCTTAGAGGGAAATTTATAACACTACAGTTCTATATTAGAAAAAAAAGTCTCAAACTGATGGCCTCATTTTCTAACTTTAAGACATTAGAGACAGGAGAGTAATCCCAAAGTAAGCCAAAGAAAGGAAATGATACAGGTCAGGGAAGAAATCAATGAAATGAAAAACAAAATCAATAGAGAAAATTAATAAAAATAAAGACTGATTTTTAAGAAAATAAATAAAATTGCAGGAACATCATTTCCCTTCCTAATCTGTGTACTTTTGTGTGTTTTTTGAATATTAGGATAAAGGACCTTCTTGATACTCTGCCCAGTGCTCCATAAAATGCGATGCTTTCTCATCTGGTTGGCAGGAATGGACATTGTTTTCAGCCCTGTGTGTCAGGTAATCCTTCTGGGTGGTGTTATTCCCTGACGTCTGGTATTTTCCTCACATATATGCAATGGCCAGCACTATGATGCATACTCCAGAGGGGTCTTCAGCAGATTTAAGAGTTCTTTCTTTGTGTGTCCCTCTCTTCTTCAGAATTCTGTTTAGTAAACTCTAGTTGCCTTGCTTTACCTGGCCTCTTAGCTCCATCTCTTTTGATTCAAATGCTCTGCCTAGGTTCCCCTTCCTGTGTCAGTGGCCTAGAAACTTGTTAAGGCAGTTTTTGGGGGCAATGTTAGGGCTTACCTCATTTGCATTTCTCAGAGATCACTGTCCTTTCTTGCCATTGTTCAATGACTTGAAGACTTTTGTTTTACATATTTCATTCTGTTTTTGATTGCTTCAGTAGTAGCGTTAAGTCTTTATGAGCTTCCCTTATGGCTCAGCTGGTAAAGAACCCACCTGCCAATGCCCAAGATGCAAAAGCTGCAGGTCCAGTTCCTGGCTTGGGGAGATCCCTGGAGAAGGAAATGAACCCATTCCGGTGTTCTTGCCTGGAAAATTCCATGGACAGAGGAGCCTGGTGACTACAGTCCCTGGGATCCCAGAGTCGGACATGACTGAGCACTCACGTAACTCTCTTTTGGGTAGTAGAAGAACCTTAACACACACACACACACACACACACACACACACACACAGACACTTGGATTTGTTTGTCATGTTATTTACTGCTTTCTCTTTGTACTTCTTTTCTGTGCCTTAATTTGTTTGGTCTTTTTTTTTTTTATCATTTGAATGTTTAACTGTGTCATTCCACTATCTCCTAAATTGGAATGCAATTTTTAAATGTACATTTTTAATTTTGGTGACTGCATTAACAATGGCAGTTAAAAAAAGTATTTGCAACAGAACAGTCATAAGCCTTAGAATTACAATCATTATAAATCCATAGTTTTTTTCAGAAAAAGGAAACAATATAGTTACTTGGGATTGATTTTATACTCTAAGACAACAATTTGTAGAGTGCTTTAGATATTCAGTATTAGATTCTAACCAGAAGATACTAAAACAAACATTGAAATCAGCCCAATGTAGCATTGGGAGAGTGTTCAGAATAGAAGAATATTATTGGTCTTTTAAATTTTCACAATTTGTATTTTCTGTTGCTTAAAGATTGCAGCCACTAAATTTGATACAGAAATAATTTAAGGCAACGAATGATCTATAATAAGTTGTCAGTGCTCTCTATTCAAAGACGGCTGGACATATGGTTGAAAAAGTTAGGTTTATTGTTTGTTTCTGCAAAAGAAAATGCATACCATTGAGAACTCTGAGTCATCTCAGGAGAAGAGTTTTAGAAGTAGTTTTTTAAAGGGCTTAGGTCTACCAGTTTTAGTAGGACTAAGGAAGCAGACTTTGTTCTGAATTGGATGCTGTTAGAGTGTGGGAGTAATACTATCCTAATAAATCTTATCTAAAAAGAGGAAAGACTACACTGAGATGAAATTGCAGTCATTCCTATCAGCCAAGATAGGGGGATATTTAGATTTTTGTGGTTTGGGTGTTAATATCTTTGTTTGTATTCAGACATGATTATGGTCTTGTCCTTGTTTTGATCCATTAGAGTCACAATTGACTTTGTGTGACGTTGATGTTCTCTGAAAATGACATCTCATAAGAAAGCACCAAACAAACCTAGACAGTGTATTGAAAAGTGGAGGCATCACTTTGCTGACAAAGGTCCATATACTCAAAGCTATGGTTTTTCCAGTAGTCATGTATAGATGTGAGAGTTTGACCATAAAGAAGGCTGAGCTCCGAAGAAATGATCCTTGTGAATTATGGTGCTGGAGAAGACTCTTGAGAGTCTCTTGGACTACAAGGAGATCAAAACAGCCAATCGTAAAGGAAATCAACCCTGAATGTTATTTAAAGGGACTGATATTGAAGCTGAGGCTCCAAAAGTTTGGCCACCTGATGTGAAGACCATTAGGAAACAATCTGATGCTGGGAAAGATTAAAGTCAAGAGGAGAAGGGGGCGACAGAGGATGAGATGGTTGGATAACATCACTGACTCAATGGATATGAGTTTGAGCAAAATCCANCGATGCCTGGGACTGGTAATAATTTGACACCTTCCTATAGGAGCTAATGAACTTTTAAAGTCTTTCACATACCCACTTTTATTTCTGATATTTTGCATTATGGCTAAATTTCTTATTTTGTTCTTACATTACTATATATATTTTTCTCATTCTTTAAGCTGGACTTCAAGTTCTTTTTGGAGAGTCCGTCTTTAATTTGGGGCTCAGATGGTAAAAAAAATCTGCCTGCAATGCAGGAGACCCACATTCGATCCTGAGGAATGATTCCCTGGAGTAGGAAATGGTAACCCACTCAAGTATTCTTGCCTAGAGAATCTCATGGGCAGAGGAACCTGGTGGGCTACAGTCCATAGGGTTGCAAAGAGTCAGACAGGACTGAGCGACTAACACGTTCCCTTCACTTTTCATCTTTTGCTTATTTGACAGTGCTGGTGCCAGTTACAAAAGCATTGTATAAACAGGGGTTGCCTAGCACGTAAGAATATTGCTGAATGTGCAAAAAAAAAGAGAGCTGATGTGAATGTATGGATAAATTAATGAACATCAAAATCAGGAGAACTCCAACTCACCCAGGGATCGAACCTGGGTCTCCCGCATTGCAGACAGAGTCTTTACCATCTGAGCCACCAGGGAAGCCCTCAACTCATTCTAGCACATGGTAAAAAGAATAGCTCAGTGAAGACTATAATTGTGCCCATGTGTCTCTGGTTATTGTCTGTAATAAAGAACATAAAATGCCAAGGAGAACCTTGCAACACAATTTTTATCCACTAACCGAATTGAGGAGATAAGATAGCACTGTAAGTATAAATTAATGCAGTTTATCTGTTCTTTTCTGATAGTCTGATATCTCGGAGTTTCTCCTAGCTGAATTTTATTATGAGAAAGTCACTGGAATACTGAGCAAGTAGTTAGAGTAGTTGAGTTTGTGTTCTGGCCCTACCACTTACTATGTCTTGAACATTAGACAAGTCACTACAGGTTCTTAAATTGAAAACGAGGAAAATAATTCTCACTTTGCCTGGTAGTGCAGTGTGCAGGAAATGTGTTAAATGTGATGGCCTCTAGAAACCACAAAACCCTAGAAGGTAATAGAAATGATGTTCTTTGAGAATCTTGGTTCTGTAGGAACAATGCCAAGTTCTTCTCCACTTTGTCTTTCACCTGTGATTGTCTGAATGTGTATTTCAGAGACTAAAAATATACAATGAATTAAAACATGGAAGCAATTGTGCAGATAATTTATAACACCGGTCCACTTAAGTTTGGCATTTCCAGAAAGTGGCAGTAAACAACATTAGAGAGGTACCCAGGAGCAAGGTGATGGAGAATCAGGTAGACCATGTGAAGGACTTTGAACTCTATTATGAGAGTCATGGAAAATTTTTGCAGCATTGAGAGCAGAGATACAGGATATGATTTATTTTTTAAAAGGATCACTTTGGAGAATGTGGAAGGTAGTCTCCAAAGATGGCTCAAAATGGGCCACATTTCTCAGAATTTTCACTCTTGTGTAGTCCACTCTCAGCATAATGAATATGGCCTGGCCTTTGACTTACATTGAATAAAATGAACAGAAGTGATGCTGTACAGTTCCAGGTATAGTTTTAAGAGGACGGGCCCTTTGGGAGCTTTCCTTACCATGTGATTAGCTTGGTTACCAGACTGAAGAGATCACATCGAGAAGATGTTGGGCAGGGAGAAATCTCCCTCTCCACCCCTCTTGAGTTTCTGTGGTTAGACTAATAATAACATTGACACAAGCCAGGTGAATAAGAGAGAAACAGATTTTAATTCATGCACATGGATGCCCCATAGAAATGAAACCTAGGAAGTGGCCAAAGAAGGTAGTTTTTATACTCTTTAGGCAAAGGAGGAAGATTTTTCTGAAGAATTGCTGCTGCTGCTAAGTCACTTCAGTCGTGTCCGACTCTGTGCGACCCCATAGATGGCAGCCCACCAGGCTCCCCCATCCCTGGGATTCTTCAGGCAAGAACACTGGAGTGGGTTGCCATTTCCTTCTCCAATGCATGAAAGTGAAAAGGGAAAGTGAAGTTGCTCAGTTGTTTCTGACTCTTTGCGACCCCACGGCCTGCAGCCCACCAGGCCCCTCCATCCATGGGATTTTCCAGGCAGCAGTATGGAGTGGTTGAGAAGACAACAAAATTTAGGTTTTAGGTGCCCAATTAGTGAAGAATCTAAACAGCGTTTGGCTTAGGGTGGTAAAATAAAGAAGACACAAGTTTCGTTCATATAGNGAAGTTGCTCAGTTGTTTCTGACTCTTTGCGACCCCACGGACTGCAGCCCACCAGGCCCCTCCATCCATGGGATTTTCCAGGCAGCAGTATGGAGTGGTTGAGAAGACAACAAAATTTAGGTTTTAGGTGCCCAATTAGTGAAGAATCTAAACAGCGTTTGGCTTAGGGTGGTAAAATAAAGAAGACACAAGTTTCGTTCATATAGGTTTTTTAGCCTGAATTTCCTATCTTTGGCTTAGGATGTCCTTCTACTTCTAGGTACAGGATACTTATTTCCTGCTTTCAGGGAGGCAGAAGGGAGGGTCAGAGTGTCCTTCTTGCGCTGGCCATTTCTTAAAAAACTATAGCTCAGAATAATCAATATACCATGGAGGCACATTTGGGGGCAGCCTCCTCGGGGCTTCAACAAAGACAAACCCTGAGACCCAGTGGAGAACGAGGAAAGACCTGGCGATGAAAGCTATGGAGACGTAGTAGGGTGATGTGATTTGTCCCCCGAGCCAAAAAAAAAAGAAAAAAAATGGTCACAATTTATTTTGAGCCACAACTTCCTTTATGTTACGCCAGAGCTGTATGCAAGCGGTCTTATTAGTCAGAATAGTAAGTACTGATATGGCATGAAACACATACTGATACAAAGAATATATTTATAGAAGATAGATTTCTGGGGCGAGTTCAGAAACGCTCTAAGTGCTCTGATGTTAAATAAAATCCTCTGTCCTATTTCCAATTGTCATTTTCTGCACTGCCATGTATTTGTAGTTTTAGATCAAATGTAGGACTTGTCACCTGGGGATAAAACAACATCTGGCTTTGAGTTACTGGTTCGTCTAATGGAATGAGCAGCCGAAGCATTCAGAAGGGATAATGGGCAGATTGATTTCGACACGTTCTTTCCTTCTCGGGTTCCCCTGGGGGATAAATATTTCATTCTGTGGATGAAGCGTTTGACATAATTTTGAGAACACCCAGAATATTCTCAGCCCTGTGTTTCTAGAGAAAGTTCTTAGTCCAACTAATTGAGCTTTTGGAAATGGGACAGGTGGATGTTCATAGGCTGGGGTTAAACTCAGACCAGAAGTTATTCAGGTATGTAATAAGTCGGTGTGGCTGGTCCTGGCCAGGCACCAGTTATTGGGAGGATAGCTGAAAGAATGTGTTCTTACCCTAGAGGGAAGCCCTGAGTGGGTGTCTGAGGATGCCTGTCTTTTTTAAGATGAAATAGAATAGGAGAGGAATATCCTGGGTTCTCAATATAAATACTGAGGATTGGAATTATAACTATAGCTGAATTAAACAATGGTAAAGACTCCTACTTTGCATTTCCTTATCTGTGAAACAAAACCACATGATATTAACTTGCCCTTCCATTTTCTTAGAATGTTTCACCTTTCTCCTGAAATATAGAATTGGTGGACTTTGGGGGTATTTTTCTGATCTATTGATGTTTCACATGGATGAGGACCTCGGGTACCATATAACAGTAACAATAGACTTCTTACTGTGAGGAGAGTTCCTCCAGGATGTTTAGAGATCAGGAGACAGAGGAAGAAGATACTCAGAATGAACAACCTCATACAGAGTCAAGGCGGTATTTGTAATGAAAGAGAAAGTATTTCTTCTTTTTCTCTTTCCCTTCAGAAGACATGAAGTATCTTGGCTGCAATTCCATTTTGTCTGTCACAGGACATAAACAAAGAGTTCCTAAGATTTGGAAAACTAAAGCAGTCTAATATACATAAAACCATAAGGGGCTTCCCTGGTACTTCAGATGGTAAAGAATCTGTTTGCAATGTAGGAGACCCAGGTTTGATACCTGGGGGAAGATCCTCTGCAGTAGAAAATGGCAACCCACTCCTGTATTCTTGCCTGGAGAATTCCATGGACAGAGGAGCCCTGTGGGCTACAGGGCCATGAAAGAACGTGGGCTATGAGAGAGTAGCCCTGTGGGCTACTCAGGGATATGCCTGAGTGACTAACACTTTATGAGGGCCACAAGTACTAAATGGTGATGCTGCCAGTTGTAAGAACTCTCACTTGAGGTGCTTAGAGAAGCTATATCTGAGGACTTGGACACTAAAAGAATTTCAATCTGGGGAGCCATGGGGGGAAAAAAATCTTTATAGGGAAAACAAAACATAACAACAAACCTGCTTCTAGGGAAATAAAGTACCATTTTTAGATGGTTGAATAAGTCTGGCAATTAAAATATTCCTCTCTCTCCCCAAAATAGCTAAATGAGGGACAAATAGTAGAAAACAAGCAAAAATACAGAAACAGTGTGCCTATGGGCAATTAGGTACAAACAATAGGGCTCTCTTGGGGGTCTCTGTAGAGAGAATTATACATAGCTTGATGCTTTGCCTGGAGTTCTGGGATGAGTCCTGGAAGGCAGCAGAATGGACATAACTTCCCACTGTAGAGCTTGGCCTCTCTGTGACTAACAGGGTCAGAGGAACAGCAAGTGGACTGTCATTCTTGTCCTTGAGGCCATAGAGTTCAAGATCCTACAGAGAAGGAAGGCCTCTTCCAGCTGCATTGGCAGAAGAATGCCTCATTCTGCATTACAGGCACACTGTGGCTCAGCTTCTGTGATGATTGGGCAAAGATAATATATCTCGTCTAAGGGGACCCAACAACTGGAAAAATGACTATCAGTGAAAACAAATGGGACATTTGGCATATGAGAGTATATTGGAAAAGACCCTGATGCTAGAGAAGATTGAGGACAGGTGGAGAAGAGGGCTACAGAGGTTGGAATGATTGGATGGCATCACTGACTCAATGGACATGAGTTTGAGCAAGCTCTGGGAAATAGTGAAGGACAGGGAAGCCTGGTGTGCTGCAGTCCATGGGTCGCAAAGAGTCCAACGTGACTTAGTGACTGAACCACAAAAATTTTTAGGAGCCACCACCCCCCCACCTCCGCCTAGCATTTAAAAGATTTTTCTGGAGTTAGAAACTACATTTATCTAAATAAACCCATTCAGTAGATGAACTAACAGACTATATTGTCACTGTTGAGACTAGAATTAAAAGCTTTTGAGGTCAGAGGGCGTAAATTATCTCAAAGCCAAAATAAAGAAAAGAAGATAATAATTATGAGGGAAAAGATGAAATATTTACTTGAAAGATCCAGGAAACTATTATGGGAATAATTGTGAAAGGAAAGACAAAGACAGATGAAAACATACATTACTTAAAAACAAACAAACAAACAAACAAAAACCTTAGCTGAAGATGAAGTTGCATTTGTAGACTGAAAAGAGTTTATTGAATTCCTGGTAGGAAGATGAAAAATGAACTGTTCCAAACAAATTCTGATATTCATTAACTCTAAGAATACAGAAAAATCTTATAAAAGTCAAAAGAGAAAAAGTTTTCTGCAAAGGAAAAAAATAGTTTGACAGTTGACTATTCATTTGTAACACTAGAGACTAAGTCAAGTTTTAAACCATCTCCTGAGAGAAAAGAATTGTGACTCCAGAAATTATAGAACTGTCGGTATAGAAGAATTCAGACAAGCTCTCTTAGAGTAAAAATCCTTGGAAGAGAAAAGACAATATAATTGTGGATGGAATGTTCAAAAAACTATATAATGATATAAAAATGAACAAGCAAAAAATACCAGAAAAATAAATAGAAAGATATGAAAAAAGAATCAAATAAAATTCCTGGAAATAGAAAATGCTAAAATAATTCAAAGACATTAGCACAGAATAAATGTGCTCAAAGGTTTTTGTTGTTGTTGTTTCGTTGCTCAGTCATGTTTGACTCTTGGCCACTTTGTGGACTGCAGATCACCAAGCTTCCCTGTTCTTCACCATCTCCTGGAGTTTGCTCAAAATTAATGCCCATTGACTCAAAGGTATTACTGAGGTAATTAACTAGAATGTGTCCCAGGGAGATAAGTAGATGGAAAATGTGAGACAGTTTAAGACATAGGGTTTTTAAAGAAATGAGAAAATTTAACCTATTTAAGTGGACTTCCAGAAAAAGAGCATAGAAAAAAGTATGTGAAAAGAACTGCTTGATGAAATAATCTGAGTATTTGATAGATTAAAGAAACAAACCCACAGATTTCCAAGAAAGCAAAACTCCCATCAGTATGGAAAAACACAATGAAATTTACACTCATATAAATTTTTGATGAGACTGCAGAAGATAAAAGATAAAGAGAAAAATCTTAAAAGCCATCAGAGAAAAAGCAAATCACCCACAAAGAATAAAGTTTGGACAGTTAATAGATTTTTCAACAGGAAACAAAATTAAGCTAGAGATTAGTAGTATATTGAAGTTCAGAGAAACGATATTTGATAACTTCACTTAATGAACCCAACAAAATTGATTTTAAATAGCAAAGAAGAAATAAAGGCTTTTTCAAAAAAACAAAAATTTGGTTCACCACAAAATGCATTTCATTAGATAGAGTAACTGTAGGTTAGGATCCACTTCAAATTCATCTTAAATCTTTGTGGCTGAAAGCATTAAAATTTTATTTCTTAATCACACAAATTTTGCTGTGCTTCAAGGGTTTTCCAGGGTAGTTCTTTCCAAATGTTTTACTTAGGAATTTATATACTACATCTTCTGACTCCATGTTGGCACAGAACTTGCACGTGTGAGGAGATAAAAAGAGCTTTTCATTTCCTTAGCAAAGAAGTGTTAAAGGACTCTTCAAATGGCAAAGGGACCCTGTGGTATCAGAGAAAGGAATAACATTGCTGAATATTAGTAATATCTACCAGCAAGAGAGACTAAATTAAATTAGAAAGGCTGAATATGCAGAAGTAGAGAAATGACTTTGGAAGGAACTTCTGATGTAAGAAAGAATGGTGTGCAAAGAAATACATTAAGAAAATAATAGCAATGATGATATCTAACTTATTAGAATCAATATGAGAGCACTAGAATGTGGAACAACAGTCACATGTAAGGTGGGGAAGATTGATCTACACTTAAGAAGTCCAAGTTCCTGTAGTGTTTTCGAGGGTTAAAAAAAACTACAACTTAGACAATGTTAAGCTCAGTAGGTACAATAATCAATATATAAGAGAGGGTATATGTCCTCATTATATAAGAGAGGGTAAAACTGTATATGAGAAACACAGAAGAAAATGCAATAAAACAGAGAAAAAAGAAGAGGAAAAAACAGCAAAAATAGCCAAATATAGTATGGCAGTAGTGAGTTAAAGTAAGTTAGTAATTATATTAATAATCCTAGAATTAGCTTGTTAATTAAAAATAATGTGAATTTGAATAAAATGAAATACAATAAGTTAAAAAATTAGCTATATGTGGTTTACAAGAGACGCTCTAAAACTTAAGGACATATGTGGGCTAAGCTGCTTCAGTCATGTCTGACTCTTTGTGACCCTGTGGACTATAGCCTGCCAGCCTCCTCTGTCCATGGGATTCTCCAGGCAAGAATACTGGAGTGGGTTACCACTTAGTCTCCAGGAAGGACATCAGCGGAGTTTAAAGATATAGAAAATTTGTACAAGTGCTATCCAAAAGAAAGCTAAGATAACTATGCTACTATCAAAGAAAAATAGACATTAAGAAAAAATATATTATTAAAGACAAAAGGGATAGTAATTAGGGATAAAAAGTTCAGTGCACTAAAATGACAGAGTAATTCTAATACAGAATGTGTCAAATAAAGTAATCTTGAAAGCAAGAATTTGAAGACCTATTGGGAGATACCGACAAATATACTATCATATTGGATTTTGGCACTTTTCTCAATTACTGAGAACCTAAGAAAATGAAACATTTAGAAAACAGGTCTAAGATTTGAAAAGTACAGTTATAAAACTAGACCTGGCTATTAGAGAATGCATAGTCTTCTAAATATACACAAAACCTTTACAGAAATTGATCTTATACAAACCTTAAAGTCTCAGTAAATGACTTTGAAACACACAATGTTCCTTGTCTATAGTATAATTATATTAAAACAGAATAAGAACAATAACAACAAAACACAATCAAACGTACACACACACACANGAAAACAGGTCTAAGATTTGAAAAGTACAGTTATAAAACTAGACCTGGCTATTAGAGAATGCATAGTCTTCTAAATATACACAAAACCTTTACAGAAATTGATCTTATACAAACCTTAAAGTCTCAGTAAATGACTTTGAAACACACAATGTTCCTTGTCTATAGTATAATTATATTAAAACAGAATAAGAACAATAACAACAAAACACAATCAAACGTACACACACACACACACATGTTATGTTATGGGTCTTTCTCCGTAGCTTAGAGGTAAAGAATCTGCCTGCCAATGAAAGAGACACCCGCATTAATCATGGGTTTAATCCCTGGGTTGGGAAGATAGTCTGGAGAAGGAAATAGCAACCCATTCCAGTAGTCCTGCCTGGGAAATCCCACGGACAGAGGAGCCTGGTGGGCTACAGTCCATGGGGTTGCAAAGAATTGACAAGGCTTAGCGACAAAACAACAGAACAGCTAACAATGTATGTTCTCTATATATACATATTTATAAATTTGAGTGAAAGAACAAAAGGAAAGCAGAAATTTAAAAAGAATCAAAATTCTACCTAGCAAAATAGTTAACTGTAAGAAAAGCTCTATTTAAAGGGAAATTGGTGAAAAAGTTGGCTTAAAACTCAATGTTCAGAAAATGATGATCATGGCATCCAGTCCCATCACTTCATGGGAAATAGGGAAACAGTGGAAACAGTGTCAGACTCTATTTTTCTGGGCTCAAAAATCACTGCAGATGGTGACTGCAGCCATGAAATTAAAAGATGCTTACTCTT
>SJYA01001395.1:0-38676 GCA_006410615.1 Neotragus moschatus | reverse complement strand
GATTCATGGGGTCACAAAGAGTCGGACATGACTGAGCAACTGAACTGAACTACCATATTAGAATTAGAGATTAAATCCTCATTATCTAAGCATTTTTGTTTCACAACAGATCTACAGCACTGGTACTTCATTATCCCCAAAGCTCAGAAAGGTGAGGTAGCTTACCAAATGTCACAATGCAAAACTGGCTTTCAACCAGAGTACCTGATCCAAAGTCCTCATTATACCTTCTGCAATGTAATTTATGGTGACTTCAAGTGGAAGTATCTTTTGAATTCATCAAAGAATTCACGTAAGAAAAATGAATGTAATGTAATTAATTACAACAGAGAGCTAAAACAAATATGTAAATATTTCCAACTAATTAAAATGTCAACTAGCACAGTAATTTGAACAACTGCCTGTAATAAATGCCCAAACTTTCTAGCTTAGCATTCAAGGCACTGAGTAACTTCTAAAAGCAGCCCCTTTTGCAAATGTTTTGCACTGGTCGAAATCATCTGTCCACTGTTTCCCGGAATATACTCCGTGCTTTTCTGCCTCTAAGTGAGAGGAGGCCTGGTCCAGAAGCACGCTGTGTGTGCCTCTTCTTGCAGCCCAGGCAGATCACTGGCCTCTCCAGAGTTCAGCCTTTCCTAAACATTTCTAAATTCATGCTACTCCTTTTGGGGTAATCAATCACATACAGCCACGACGAAGAAGGTATCTCTATTTTTTCTTTTTTTTTTTAAGGAAATTTCATGACTTGTGGCTATGAATCAACGCCCAGCCAATAAACCAGTATTCTTCTAGCCTGCAATGCCTGACAAATATGAACCTTCTCAATACATTTTTAAAGACTGATTCTTATTTTTCTATAAATTTGAAATAATCAGTAGAAAAGGTTTTCCAAGCATTAAATAAAAAGTACATAACTTAATTCACTAGAACAGGGCTGAACAAGTAATAAAGAGAACGAGTGACAAAGTTTATAAAGAATTAATACCAATCATTACCTGCATCTGCTTCTGTCAGCTAAGAAGTCTGACAAAGAACCTGACTAACTTAAATTTAAATAGAGGGCTTTACACAGGGCAGTGACCTCACAGTGCCTGTCTTGAAAGGCTTGCTTCAGTATTTTGTGAATGGACGGTTTGGGGCTCCAGTATGACTGGAGAGACCCAGCTGTCACCTTTAACCCAGTCCAGGGACAGAGGAACTGGGCAGTTGGGTGGGGCTGAGGGAAGGTACCAACCCTGAGAGAGGGTTAAATTGACAGGACTCAATGACTGGATATAGTGGAGGAGGGAAAAGGAGACACTAAAGAATGATATTTAGCTTTAAGGGCGAAGGGAGATGGAGTTAAAAGTTCTGTTTGGAAATACGAAGCTTGAAATGCTCAAACACCCCAGTGGAAATGTCAAGGAGATGGCTAATACAAATCTAAGGTCTACTTCCTAACTTAGCATATAAAGAGCCAGTAGAAAAATTACCTCCCACTCCATTTTCAGTTATTTTTCTCCAAGATGATACAGAAACTATTAAATTTCAAGCTGACCTGCTATACGCTTCCAAAGGCTGGGTCTAGGACTCTACATAGTTCTTGTCTTCCAGGCCAGCTGGTGAGTTAGGCGCCCACAACTGAGACACACCGAGCGGCACTGAAGGGAGATGAAAGCGCTGGCTGAGGGCGGAAGGGGCGCCCCTGCTGTGCCAGCTGCTCTCAGCCCTGCATCTGGTCAGGGGCAGCTCCACCCAGGCTCCAGAGCTCTTCCCCAGCACTTCTAGAACCAGCCTCATGGAGCAGCCCCACCCCTCAGGCACAACCAGTGTGCGCACTCTCCTGAGCTGCTGAGTTTCTGTGTCAGCCAAGGGGTGGCTCTGTCAGAGATCCTGCCTCTGCACAGAACCCTCTCCACTTCTGTGATGGTAATATGGTGATAACGGCACCATTCTCTCTTTTATCTCCCAGTCCTGGGATAATAGTCAATTCCTAGAGCTTCTAAAACTGTATTACACTCTGTCTCCTTTCTCCAGTTTTAGTCTTCAACATTCATTTAACAAATTACTTTATTCTCTCTGTTGAAAGATCTAGTGTGGTTTCTGTTTTCCTGACTGAAGAGGAGGCTCTACAGCACTATTTCAGAGAATGTGAATTTCCCCTGGTCCCATCAGCCTCCTTTCCTTTTTATGTTACCAACTTTATTTTGTGTCAAAAATTTAAGCAGATGATCTGCTAACTATTTCTTTAGATTATTTTCAGTTCAGTTCAGTTCAGTCACTCAGTCGTGTCCCACTCTCTGTGACCCCATGAATCTCAGCAGGCCAGGCCTCCCTGTCCATCACCATCTCCCGGAGTTCATCAAACTCACGTCCATCCAGTTGGTGATGCCATCCAGCCATCTCATCCTCTGTCGTCCCCTTCTCCTCCTGCCCCCAATCCCTCCCAGCATCAGAGTCTTTTCCAATGTTGTCAACTCTTCCCATGAGGTGGCCAAAGTACGGGAGCTTCAGCTTGAGCATCATTCCTTCCAAAGAAATCCCAGGGCCGATCTCCTTCAGAATGGACTGGTTGGATCTCCTTGCAGTTCAAGGGACTCTCAAGAGTCTTCTCCAACACCACAGTTCAAAAGCATCGATTTTTCGGCGCTCAGCCTTCTTCACAGTCCAACTCTCACATCCATACATGACCACTGGAAAAACTATAGCCTTGACTAGACAGACCTTAGTCGGCAAAGTAATGTCTCTGCTTTTGAATATGCTATCTAGGTTGGTCATAACTTTTCTTCCAATGAGTAAGCATCTTTTAATTTCATGGCTGCAGTCACCATCTGCAGTGATTTGGGAGCCCTCCAAAAGAAAGTCTGACATTGTTTCCACTGTTTCCCCATCTATTTCCCATGAAGTGATGGGGCCAGATGCCATGATCTTCATTTTCTGAATGTTGAGCTTTAAGTCAACTTTTTCACTCTCCTCTTTCACTTTCATCAAGAGGCTCTTTAGTTCCTCTTCACTTTCTGCCATAAGGGTGGTGTCATCTGCACATCTGAGGTTAGTGATATTTCTCCCAGCAATCTACCTAATTCCATGTCCTTCCTTTTCCCAGTGTTCAGTTAACAGAGGCAACTGAGTACCTGCTAGGATGCAGATACTCTGCTATCCAGTCCAACACATCAAAAGAATGATGTTCACAAACTGAAGCACATCAGAGAAATTTCCAGAATCATAACAGAAACTCAATATCAAAAAGAGTCCACCTGGGTAATATAGACTGATTGTCTTTTACAAAGTAAGCCCTTAGTTCAAATAAGGGCAAAAAAGACTGTTCCTCTGAAAAATCTGTGGGTCAAAAATGTTAGAGACACAGTTAAGGGCGAAAAATCCTAGCATGTATTTTTCTATTTCCCATTTATTATACATTCTCCCATTTAAGCACAATCCCTGGTTTAGCAGCAACAACTTAACACTGATAAAGCAAAGTAAGATACTGAGAGAGCATTTTATTTCATCAGAAAAGCTTAAAGCACTCAAACTCTCACTGACAAAGACACAGACACAAAGCTCCATCAACTATTATACGAGGCCAACAAATACTTTTGTCTCGGGACAATACATTGTCTTTTTTTAACAAGCTGTAGCTTCACCTAAAAGCACTGACGGGAGTGCTGCCATCCATCTAAAAGAAGAGCCATGTCTCATTAGAAAGCATTTATCCCTTTCTATATCAAATATGGCACAATTTGAAATATTACTTTTTATAGTAAGCTTCACATAAATGACAACCTTTTGAAAGATTTCTATGACCCACAATTCAGGCAACATACTAGTATCAGTAAAGCCACACCTTTACAGGAAAAAAAACAAAACAAAAACCCTAAAGTTGACTGTATTTTAGGTCGACTTTATCAAACCATATGGTTGGTGCAGCAGAAAGATGGCTATAAACTGTGAACTTAAGAGAGCCTTATTCTATAGCAGAAGGCAAGAGTGGGAACCTGAAAACAGTGGTCTGAAAATCTCTTTGTCGTGAGAGGCACACAGAAGTAGGAAACACTATTCTGTGACAGAAGCTGACACAAGAGTGTAATGGAGACCAGGTGACCAGCGTGGGGAAGGATCACAAATCTCTGCAAGGATCCGACGATGACTATGGACTGCCTAGAATACACACAACGGTACGGTGGCAAAATCTGCCATTCAGTTTTAATAATCTACAGGGATTCTTTTAAGTGACCCACTTTTCCTGGGAAATACTCACCCTATTCCTGAGTCAGCAAGCACAGTCAATGACCTCACTGGGAGCAGATGCAGAAAGCCACACAGTCCTTCGAGCAGCCCAAAGTCCGCACTACCAGTTTCCCTTATATTCAAAATCCTGAATACTTTTGGATAAAGTCATTACCGTGAGGTCCTTAATTTTGGTTGATTCCCACCTTAAGGTTTTTCCTTTGTTGCTTCATGAGGTACACCTTCATTACACACAGTTGACTAGAACTCTGAGCAAACTCAAGGCCAGGGGAAAGCAGAGCAGGACAGCAGAGAGACGGAGGGCGTCCTCAAATGCCACGCGGCACCTGACCTCTCAGAGGCACGACAGTAGCAAAGGCAGTGGCAGCAGGTCAGGGTGCCGTGTGCACTGTAACTCTGTCTCAGATTATGGAGACAATTAACAGTTTCCCTTGGTCAGAAAACAAATAATTAAGTTCATTAGTTCATTTTTTGAAGATTTGCTTCCCCTGAAATTTGAGTAACCTTTTCTGTTTTAAGTGTTTACGGAGAATTTAACCTTTGTTATCTGGCTTAATCCTCTTAATTACTCCGTATGGTATATAAGACAGCTGTTATCTCTTTCACTGGCTGCACTTTAGGGTAAAATTAAACAAAAGATAGGAACTATGTAAATAAAGCACTCTAACTCTGAGTGTAAAATACTTCTTACACTCAGCCATCCCAACGAAAGTGAGGAAGCAGGGTTGGCTTTAGTCACACCTGAAAGTTCAAATAATAAAAAACAAAAACCTGGAAACAACACATTCCTCTGGGAATGAAAAATATTTCACTTCTGAAGTAATCTGCAAATACTCTACTTCCTAAGTGGAAACTTACAAAGCAATCTAGAAACCTCATTTTAAAGCAGGCATGAGATAAATCAGGAAAAAGCAAGGGGATTCTAGAAAAACATCTACTTCAGCTTCATTGATTACATGAAAGCCTTTGTGTGGATCACAACAAACTGGAAAATTCTTAAAGAGATGGTAATACTAGACCACCTCACCCGTCTCCTGAGAAACCTATATGCAGGTCAAAAAAGTAAGTTAGGATGGGACATGGAATAACAAACTTGGTTCAAAAAGGAGAAAGGAGCTTATTACCTGACAGTATCAGGTGATACTGTCACCCTGTTTATTCAACTTATATGCAGAGTACATCATGTGAAATGCTGGGCTGGATGAAGCAAAAGCTAGAATCAAGATTGCCAGGAGATAGCAACCACTTCACATATGCAGCTGATACCCTTCTATTGGCAGAAAGCAGAGGAACTAAATAGCCTCCTAACGAAGGTTAAACAGGAGAGTGAAAAAGCTGACTTAAAACTCAACATTCATAAAACCAAGATCATGGCATCTGGTCCCATTGCTTAAGGGCAAATAGATGAGGAAAAAGTGGAAACAGTGTCAGACTTTATTTTTGGGGGCTCCAAAATCACTGAGGATGGTGACTGAAGCCATGAAATTAAAAGGTGCTTGCTCCTTGGAAGAAAAGCTATGACAAACCTAGATAGCATGTTAAAAAGCAGAGACATCACTTTGACGACAAAGATCCGTATAATCAAAGCTATGGTTTTTCCAGTAGCCACGTATGGTTCAGTTCAGTTGTGTTCAACTCTTTGTGGCCCTATGAATCGCAGCACACCAGGCCTCCCTGTCCAATCACCAACTCCTGAAGCTCCCTCAACCTCACGTCCACGGTGTCAGGGATGCCATCCGACCTCTGTTGTCATGCTCCTCTACTGTCGTCCCCTTCTCCTCCTGCCTTCAATCTTTCCCAGCATCAGGGTCTTTTCCAATGAGTCAGTTCTTCGCATCAGTGGAGCTTCAGCATCAGCATCTGTCCTTCCAACAAATATTCAGGACTGATTTCCTTTAAGATGGACTGGTTTTGATCACCCTGCAGTCCAAGGGACTCTGAAGAGTCTTCTCCAACACCACAGTTCAAAATCAATTTTTCCACACTCAGCTTTCTTAAGGGTCCAACTCTCACATCCGTACATACTGGAAAAACCATAGCTTTGACTAGACAGACCTTTGTTGGCAAAGTAATGTCTATGCTTCTTAATATGCTGTCTAGGTTGGTCATAGCTTTTCTTCCAAGAAGCAAGTATCTTGATTTCATAGCTACAGTCACTGTCATGTACAGAGTTGGACCATAAATAAGGGCTACCGCTGAAGAACTACAGTGTTGGAGAAGACTCTTCAGAGTCCCTTGGACAGCATGAGATTAAATCAGTCAACCCTAAAGGAAATGAACCCTTAATATTCACTGGAAAGACTGATGCTGAAGCTGAAGCTCCAACAGTTTGGCCACCTGATCCAAAGAGCTGACTCACTGGAAAAGACTCTGATGCTGCAAAAGATTGAAGGTAAAGGAGAAGACGGTGACACAATGAGATGGGTTGGATGGCATCATCGACACAACGGACACGAGCTGCGCAAACTCTAGGAGATGGTGAAGGACAGGGAAGTCTAGCATGCTGCGGTCCCCGGGGTCGCAAAGAGCTGGACACGACTTAGTGACTGAACAACAACAAATCCACTCTGCTAAGTAAGCTGATTATGCACAGTCATTTTGGGTTTGGGCTCTTCCATTTTGGGCTTGGCTGCTATTCTAAGGTGTTTTATGAATAGTAAGAATCACACCATATCCAATAATAAACCCATAAATTAGTAACACAAAATTACTAACAGAAACAAAACTGAAAAGTAGTGGGAAAAAATGATAAATGCTGAAACGCTGAAAAGCGTTATAAGAACCCAGGAGTTAAGTTTCTTCAAAGAGCAGACAGACCTTACTCTGAGTCGCAGATGACAGCTGTGCATTCAGTTTGGTCTGACTCTTTGTGACCCCAGCAACTGTAACCTGCCTGGGTCCTCTGTCCATGGAATTTTCCAGACAAGAATACAGAGTGGGCTAACATCTCCTACTCCAGGGAGTCTTCCCACCACAGAGACCGAACCCGCATCTCCTGCACCTGCTGCACTGGCAGGGGGGCTCTCCATCACCATCGGCGCCTGAGTAGCCCCGAGGGCTTGGATGAATGTTTAAACTGCACACACGGAGAAGACTCTTGAGAGGCCCGTGGACTGCAAGGAGATCAAACCAGTCAATTCTAAAGGAAATCAGTCTTGAATATCCCACTGGAAGGACTGATGCTGAAACTCTAATACTTTGGCCACCTGATGGGAAGAAATGACTCACTGGAAAAGACCCTGATGCTGGGAAAGATTGAAGGCAGGAGAAGAAGGGGATGACAGAGGATGAGATGGTTGGATGGCATCACTGACTCAATGGATGTGAGTTTGAGCAAGCTCTGGGAGTCAGTGATGGACAGGGAAACCTGGCGTGCTGCAGCCCATGGGGCCACAGAGAGTAGGACATGACTGAGCGACTGAACTGTACTGTAGTATCAACAGGAGCACCTGGAAAGGAACAGGTCTGCTCAGGTTACCAAGGAATTCTCTGTGACACCGGATGAGTTTATCAAGGAAGGGAGGCACCAACTTCCCTCCCAGTCTGGTGGTTAGGACTCTGCTTCCATTGCAGGGGGCACAGGTTCCATTCCTGGTCTGGGAACTATGATCCTGCATGCCTCGTGGAGCGTACAAAAGCAAAATGAAACAAAAACCAAGAGGGAAGAAAGACATCTGCCTCATATATTGAATTCCATACACATTAAACTGATTTATTTTGAAAAAAGCACCAATGATATTCCACTAAGGAAGGCAAAAACAGTTAATATCTTAAGCAGGATCATTACTCTATTTACTAGGATATGCCCAAGAGTTGTATGCAGAGAACACTGAAATGATTGAGACTTACAAACAAATTGACTCAGGTATTACTGTCTTTTCAAATTTGGGTTTCCCTGGTGGCTCTGCAGTAAAGAATCTGCCTGCAATGCAGCAGACCTGGGTTCGATCCCTGGGTCCGGAAGATCCCCTGGAGAGGGGAACAACAATCCAGTCCAGTATTCCTGCCTGGAGAATTCCATGGACAAAGGAGCCTGGCAGGCTACGGTCCATGGGGTCGAAAAAGTCAGACAAAATCTAGGTGCTTCTATATTGCTTTAAAATTGTAATTTAAAATTATCCATCAGTTCAGCTCAGTCGTGTCCAACTCTGCGACTCCATGAACTGCAGCACGCCAGGCCTCCCTGTCTACCACCAACTCCCAGAGTTCACTCAAACTCACATCTATCGAGTCAGTGATGCCATCCAGCCATCTCATCCTCTGCCGTCCCCTTCTCCTCCTGCCCCTAATCCCTCCCAGCATCAGAGTCTTTTCCAATGAGTCAACTCTTCACATGAGGTGGCCAAAGTATTGGAGTTTCAGCTTCAGGATCAGTCCTTCCAAAGAACACCCAGGGCTGATCTCCTTCAGAATGGACTGGTTGGATCTCCTTGCAGTCCAAGAGACTCTTCAAGAGTCTTCTCCGTGTAACACCACAGTTCAAAAGCATCAATTCTTCGGCGCTCAGCTTTCTTCACAGTCCAACTCTCACATCCATACATGACCACTGGAAAAACCATAGCCTTCACTAGACAGACCTTTGTTGGCAAAGTAATGCCTCTGCTTTTGAATATGCTATCTAGGTTGGTCATAACTTTTCTTCCAAGGAGTAAGCGTCTTTTCTACTACTATAGGAAAACATTATTATTCCTATGTAGGTTTTACTATGAATGGAATTTTTCCTTTCATATTTGCTATTCAATTTTATATCTTACTATTTTTATGAAATATTCCACCAAAATTTTTTATATTATGGTTCCTGAAATTCTAAAATAAAAGTATATTCATTACATAAATGTTTACTGAAACACTATCTCTTGGATAGTTTTTAACTAACAAATAGTTTGCCCTCGAGAAAACTGGTGGTGGGGGTGGGGTTGGAGGAGTGGGGAAAGGAGCCAGAAATATAAAATTAAGCAATTAAAACAAACTGAGGATAAGGACTTTCCAGAAACACAGTGCAAGAGTGCTGAACTAAATTTGGGTTGGTGATGAACAGGGGAGGGAAGGCTTTAGGGTATCAATACACAATTTGACATTCAAAGGATGAGAAAGAGTTAAAGAGAAGAAAGAATGAAGTTGGTTCTGAAAAAAAGAACATGTTCAAAAATTTAGAATCAAGAGTATGAAATAAATAATGAAGCTGGTAAGGTTAATAATAGTTTGCAAGTCATGCTCAAGCAATTGGACGTACTCCTTGGAATAATTAGAAGTCATTCAAGTGTTTTAACCTAAGGAGAGTCATGATTAGGTTTCTATTTTAGAAGCATCATTTTAGCTTCAGTAAGGAGAATATTTGGAAAAATACAGCAAGATCATGAAGATTAAGAGGCAATTATAGGTTCCTAATCCAAGCAACACATAATGATGTCTGAATTGAGATAATTCCAGTGGGGATGGAGAGTTAAGAATAGAAGTGAGAGATGGTTAGAGGATAAAACCAACCGTACGAGTGTCAGGTGGTACTGAACGGCTCCCCATGGCTCAACATTAACCTTCTATTTTATAAAGAACACTGTTATAAACTGCTCTTCTGATTGGGGATTCTTTCTTTTGGATAAATACCATGAAGATGAATTGCATTTATTTACCCCCCAATTCATTCCAGAATATGCACACATCTTCCTGAATGGTGTCCTGAACAGGCTTTTCCAGTGTACACGGTCACACAGAGGTATGGGAGCGGGAACGCAGCTGCAACCTGAGGGAGTACCAGAGATCTAGCCCAGGAGAGGTAAGAGTCATGTGCTATTAAGAGGCAGGATCAGAATCTGGTGATAAAGCAGATGGGAAGGAGGGTGTCTGCAGGTAAGCAGAGGGGAAATGAAGGACATCTGCCTTCCAGGCAACTAATGCCATCCAGAGAGACCACGATGGAACAATCACGGTATGAGGAGGACAGGGAACGATGTGATTTTAGGGCTGGACACGCTATGTCTGAGATGCCAATACGTCATCCACAGGGAGGTGCTGAAAACACGGGTGATCCCGAGTTGAAGATCAAAAGAATAAAAAAAAATGATCACCACGGCAGTGGTCCTCGGAGACACGGTTACTGACGAGACTGCCCAAGAAGAACAAACTGGAGAGATCACTCTGAAAAAGTATTCACTTTTAGTGAGAGCATGACATTTCTGAGAACTACTGAGTGATCAAAAAGGTAATTAGGAAAGTAATTAGTTCTGTCCTATTCTCATGAATATTACTAAATCTAAACCTTTCTGGGTTTGAGCCTGGTAAATAGCAGTTTCTCAATATAAGTTTGTGAAATGAATTGCTTTTGACAGTCACTGAGTCTTTTAATATAAAAAAAATTATAACAAGTATGTTGTAATTCCACAGGTGCTAAATTCAATAATCAAGGAATTTTATTTAAACAGAGCATACTGTCATCACTCACAGAATTCATAAAACAGTATCACAATGTAAGTGAATTCATGAATCTGCTAACTTATTTGGAGATACTATGTTCAATAAAGATGTTTAATAAAAAAAAACCAGATGCCATGTCAGTTTAATGGTATAACTTGTAAAAACAGTTCAATTTATAATTGATTTTAAAGTACTTAAATGATTTTAATGTACATTAAAGATTATTTTTTCCACAAAGGCATTAAAAATTAAGAAAATAAAAAACAAAACACATCCACTTACATAATCCTGCAACATAAATATAGGCTTCAGAGAAATTCCCATAAAAAATCTTGTTAAAAAGTATCACTTTTGAAATTAAATTTTCAAAATTCAGTTATCAAAAATATAGAAGGCAATTCAAGCCATGAGCTATGAAGTAAATTTATATGAAACAATCTCAATACTAAAATGTTCATCTGAATCATTAATATACTTCTTAAATCTCTCAATGGTAGCTATCTGAATTTTACTTAGAAGTATTGTAACACTAAAACATTTGAAATGTTGTCAAGAAAAATTGAGTATAAGGATCAATAAAATAAAGTGCAATTAAATAAAATACAGGGTGTTTGGTTTTCTTAACATTTTTGCCAATTCAATTTCAGTGTACATTAGTACAGAGTGAATGGATTACAAACGCTTCAACTGTATAAAAGGAACATGATGCTACTTACCAACCATCAGAAGGGCGTGCAAACAAATTAAAGGGATGTATGAAAATAATTGAACCAAAGACACACTGAGACATTACTCACCTATTTTTCTATTAAATAATTTAAATTCTTTAATAAAATATATTTTATATTAGTTTTACAGATCGGTGTAGAATATCATACATTTAATAGGGAAACAGATAAAAAAACTAAAATGCATTATCCCAGCCAGTGAGTGGCATATTTAATTATGGAATAAAAACATTAAAATTTAAAAATAAATGGGTTCAAGCAAGTGTAAAATGTTACATAGGAGATTCAACAGGCAAATTCTGAGGGATGCATGGAACAAGAGATTAAAACGGAAGGACTTCCTATATAAACCATAAAAATATTTCTTAGAGAGTAAACATACACTGCCCTATTACTCTAAGCCGAGAATCCCTTATTTTAAAAGTTACAAGCTATCTAAACAGTCAACTCCCACAGAATCTGTACTTAGGAAAGCTATCCCTCAACAAATCCTTCTAACAATAAAAAGGAAGGTGTTTCTTCAGTCTTTATTTATGAGACCTTGTACATAAGACACATTTTATTATCATCACCTAGAAGCTTCATTAAAAGTGAAGCTTCAAGTCTGAGGAAAAGCCCCTCTGTTTAAAAAGCCTGATCCCACTGCCAGACAACATTAAGGCTGGATGGGGAGTAAAGAGGGCTCAGTGACAGTGAGTGACAGTGACTGAAGTCTTAAAATTTACACTTTGTCATGCTTTCTTAATTTAATCTGTTTGTATGGACTGTATGACCTGCCTCCTGAGAAATCTGTATGCAGGTCAAGAAGCAACAGTTAGAACTGGATATGCAACAACGCATCGGTTCCAAATTGGGAAAGAAGTACGTCAAGGCTGTATACTGTCACCCTGCTTATTTAACTCATATGCAGAGTACATCATGAGAAATGCTGGACTGGATGAAGCACAAGCTGGAATCAAGACTGCCAGGAGAAATAAATTCAGTTATGCAGATGAAAACCACGCTTATGGCGGAAAGTGAGGAACTACTCAAGAGCCTCTTGATGAAAGTGGAAGAGAGTGAAAAAGTTGGCTTAAAACTCAAGATTCAGAAAACTAAGATCATATCATCTGGTCCCACCACTTCATTCATGGCAAACAGATGTGGAAACAGTGGAAAACAGTGACAGACTTTATTTTCTTGGGCTCTAAAATCACTGCACATGGTTACTGCAGCCATGGAATTAAAAGATGCTTACTCTTTGGGAAAAAAGTTATGACCAACCTAGACAGCATATTAAAAAGCAGAGACATTACTTTGTCAACAAAGGTCTGTCTAGTCAAAACTATGGTTTCTCCAGTAGTCATGTATGGATGTGACAGCTGGACTATAAAGAAAGCCGAGCACTGAAGAATTTACGCTTTTAAACTGTGGTGTTGGATAAGACTTTTGAGAGTCCCTTGGACTGCAGTCACTCCTAAAGGAAATCAGCCCTGAATATTCTTTGGAAGGACTGATCCTGAAGCTGAAACTCCAATACTTTGGCCACCCGATGAGAAGAACAGACTGCTTGGAAGAGACCAGGATGCTGGAAAGACTGAAGGCAGGAGAAGGGGACAACAGAGGATGAGACGGTTGGATGGCATCACAGACTCAATGGACATGAGTTTGAGCAAGCTCTGCCAGCTGGTGATGGACAGGGAGGCCTGGTGCGCTGGAAGTCCATGGGGTCGCAAAGAGTTGGACACAACTGAGCAACTGAACTGATACACTGCTATCTATCCAAAGATACAGTGCTTTAATTATCTGTGAAAACTCTAGCTGGAACAATGTTCCTGTAGCTGGTCTAATGCAGAAACAAACAGCACAGCTGACAACGTGAGTGGGGCATACAGGGAAACTGATGTAAACTCCCAATTAAAAGGTATTCAGGAGTTTCACTCTGCAAACAACAACAACAACAACAACAACAAACAGCACATTTCAATCCCTGAAAGAACTTTTCTCTCTCACCACGTTTATCAAGAAGTATATACCGACTCCTATCAGAGAGCCTTACACTCAGCCTGTATTATATCACGCCACTGTGACTCCAGGATTTCTAGCACTTCCATGATGGTCTTTGTATTCCATATTTAAATGAGATTTTCAGAAAGTCTTACTTATAGTTGGGTCTAGTTTAATTAAGGTTTAACAACAATCTCAGAAACACAAAATCAGATTCAGATGACTACTTTGATATATTAATATAATTTGTATCTTTAGTAAAGATGAAACTATAAAATTCACTTATTATACGTTAAAAATATTTATTTTATACTTTCTTATCTGAATTATGAATCACGTGTAACTTGTATCTACAATTTCAGGCCATGAAGGTTATTTAGCAGCAACCAATTTTTCCCTTTCCTTACAAAACTATAATCTTGTGGCTTGATAATGTTAACAGACTTCCCCCGATCACCCAGAGGATCTTATTCATTGTGTGAATAAGTCTCACATTTAAAAATTTTAAATACCTAAATTTCACTGAATGTTTTTTCTGGAGAGCAGATATAAAGCACTAAATGCAAGAACTGTCACTATTACTGATACCTTGAGGACGAATGAGGTCATACAAGCTTAGAGCGACCATCGTCACCTGACGTGTTTACGGCGACATTTTCTCACTGAAAAGTCATTACGCTAAAAACCCAGATCTGTGGAGAGACAGGGAAAGACAAAGCTCTCTCTGCAAGTTATTTACATGCAACCTAAATAATCCTATTTACAAGTCTGAGTACCTCATTTGTTTTCCAAAAAGCTTTAAATGTTCATCTTTGTGTGACAAATATGAGAAGTGTAAAAGATACCTCTTTATTATATGCCCCAAGCAAAAAATTAATCTTATATTAATGTTTATTAAAACAAAACACTTAATAGCATTACTTGAAGATATATTTAACTTAGGAAGACAAACTTATGTTTACAATTTTCACTTTTTTCTCCAGGGATATGGAACAAAATATCTTTCCTTAAATTTGTGTACTGCACTGTACTTAGTGAAGATACAAGCCTTCATAGACCATCCACATGGCAGCAGGGATTGGCTTACTCTCATGAAGACTCTAAGAAGCCGTCAACCTTGGGTACAGTCTTGCCTGTGTAAGAGGAAGCAAGTACTGGTTCCTTTCAAACCTGTAATTTATGAGTTTATTCAAACCTGCCAAATTGTTTTACGTAAACGCCTCTCACATTTAAGAATTCCCATGGCAACTCATTTAGTTTGGCAGACAGGAAGACCCAAATTCAATCCTTTTATCCTGCAGCTAAACCATTACAATGGTAATTCTGCTCTGACACTCTGAAGAGACTGCTAATTACTGTACTCTGGGTCCCTAGACAGATTTCCCATTCAGATTAAAATGGTTGTGCAAGGCAGAAAACAGCAGCAACACCCCCGTACATGAGAGACTGTCTCTCACGTTACAGCTCTATCAAGGGGCGAGTGCATTACAGCTGGATCTTTTAATCCTTCTTTCCCACTAACATGAAAAGGAGGTCAATAATACCACAGACTTCAATTATTGATCCTCTGGTCAAGAACTAAATTAACAATTCAGTTTAAAACTTGCACGCTAAGAACAGACCATGCTATCTCCAAAGTCATCACCTCTCTAGAATTTTATTTAGTTTTATTCATCTTTTACTGCTACACACGAGCATTTGGTTTTGTTGACTTTCTCTATTTGTTCCTTTTCTGTTTCAATGATTTCTGCTTTTTTATCTTCTACTTAATTTTATTTTCACAGCTTCTTAAAGGCGGACTATCAGTGACTTACGACCTTTCTTTTATATTTTTGAGACATTTATGCTAGAAATATTTTCTCTGAATAATGCTTTAACTGCATCCAAAATATAATATTATGTGGTATTTTTTATTACCATTCACTTCACAGTATTTCCTATTTCATGATTTCTTCTTTGACTTATGAGTTATTTCCAAATGTTTCCCAATATTTGGGACTTTTAAATTTATCTTATTGTGACTGATAGGTAAATGAATTCTGTTTCCAAAAAATGCTTTCTGTTAAGATTTTATTCTCTTTGAATTAGAGTACATTTTTGTAATATTCCATCATATTGTCTGTTTTGGTGAATATCCCTTTTACACTTAAAAAGCACATGTATTCTGCAGTAGTTGTTTACGTGTTTTATAAATGTCATTTAGATGGAGTGAAAGTCACTTGGTCATGTCCAACTCTTTGCGACCCCATGGACTGTATAGTTCGTGGAATTCTCCAGGCCAGAATCCTGGAGTGGGTAGCCTATTCCTTCTCCAGGGGATCTTCCTGACCCAGGAATGAAACTGGGGTCTCCTGCGTTGCAGGTGGGTTCTTCACCAACTGAGCTCGCAGGGAGCCCCATTTAGATGCAGGCGGCAGATAATGTTCAGGGCTTCTTTTTCCCCTGAATTACTGAAAGACTGTAAAGACCTCCATTCGCTGTAATAATGTGTGTATCCTAGCGTGTTCTCCTTGAAGGCACTGAAATGGCAGTTTTGACGTGTGCACATGTGTGCATGTATAGCTCACACAACCTACATAAACAGAGTAGACCTTAAAAAGATAAGAGTACTGTGACCAACTTCACGATGAAAAATTTACCAACTCAGATGACAAAGACAAATTCCTTGAAAAATACAAGAACAGGGAAACAAACTAAATTCAATATTTATTAATATGAATGAAATGGGACTTGTAATGAAAAGCCTTTCCACAAAACCAAAAGAAAAACACAAGTCATAGATTTGAATATTTGTCCAATAAAGGAATCATTTTCAACACATAAAGAATTGCTCTAACACCAAAAAAATAAAAAGACAAGCCAAAAAGAATGACAGAAAGATTTAAAGATACTTCATCAAAGAAAATATATGAATTCTCAAGAAGCATATTAGAAGATGCTCCATATCATTTGTATTCACAGAAATAAAAATTAAAACTACAAGTGAAAGGAGAAACAACCTGTGGCTTATGTATTCAATGGAATGCTAATTATCAATCAAAAGGAACAACCCTCTGATTCATGCAACATTATGGATGAAACTCAAAAGAGCCAAGCTCCATGAAAAGACAAAGAAAGGAAATCTAGATAAAGCAAACTGATTTAAAAGAGGCAAATTCATACAGTCAGAGAGAAGAATGTTGGTTGCCAGGGGCCAGGGAAGAGCGGATGTCCATCGAATGGCACAAACTCTCCGTCATGAGGTGAGTGAGTTCTGGGGATTTAAGGCACAGTGCACAGTGGTTACACTTAATTAACACCTGTACACCTAAAATTTGCTAAAAGCGGATCATACACAGAAAAACAGTGAGTACATGAGATGATGGATGCTAACGATTGTGATGGTAATTTGTTAATCTGAATTGATGGCAAAAGGGCTAAGAGAAAACTTTTTGGGGTAATGGAAACCCTGACTGTAGTGGTGGTTGTAAATATATACAGTTGTCAAGGGTCAAACTGCACATTTAAAATTAATGAGTTTTTATTTGTGTAAAAAAAAGAAAAAGTTCCTAAGAGCCCTTTTTTCATGTCTTCAAAATGACTATGCTTCAGAGTTAAAAAGACTGCTCTTACGTATTTAAATCAGACTCATGAGTTTACAGATCATTCCTCAAACAAGTATCTCTGTAACACTAGATAGTGAATACACTTGGAAAAAAAATGTTGATGGCCAATTAAATTTGGAAAAGGTTTCTACCAGAGATTCACAATACTTATATTTAAGGCTTTCTTTTAAACAGAATACCTATGAAAAGTATCTTACAAAACATAGATAGGGAATTGCCACTGTCCTAAAAATTAAACATCTTGCATTAAGTAACTTTCTATACCCCTAATGCTCTAAAATACAGTCAACCTGGAATAAATATTTGTTAATCTGAATAGAATACTACAAGAGCTACACTTTTGGCATCTTAAATTTACCAGATTCAAAACTGAGTTCCAAGTAATCTCTTCGAAATCTATTCCTAACACACCCTTCATCAGAATAACAGCAATTATATCTTTTCGGTTGTTCAGGCTAAGAATCTTGGTACCGTGCCTGGCGCCTTGCTCTCTAACACCCCATAGATGATCCCCTAGCAAATCCTGCCAGTTTCACTTTAAAAACATGCTTAGAAATGAGACCATGACTCACTTCTGTGGCTGCACTGACCCAACTCATCATCACCTCTCATCGGAATTAATGCAAGAGTCCAGGAACTGGCAAACTTTTTCTGTAATAAACCAGAAAGTAAATGGCTTTTCTGGGCATATGGTCTCTGTGGCAGTTACTCAACTCACCACTGGAGCTCAGATGCAGCCACAGACAATATATAAACAAAGAAGTATAAGCATGGCTGTGCCTCAATAAAACTTATTAGACAATGCAATTTGAATTTCATATAATTTTCACATTTCATGAAGTATTATTCTTCTTCAAATATTATTCTTCTGATTTTTTCCCCCTGGTCATTAATGTAGAAACCATGCTAAGCTCATGGGCTATTCAAACCCAGGTGGGAGGCTGGTTTTGGCCAGCGGGCCTTAATTTGTGAACTCCTATGAGAGATTCCTTTCTTTCAGCTTGTGTGATTTATTCTGTTTTAAACAGAGCAGACCACTAATTCTTGCTAAACATTAGTCAGATCATGTCACCCCCTTTCTCCTTAAGCACTCCCATGGTTTCACCCATTCGAGTGCTTAGAGCACTCAATCCTGTCTAACCCCTTTGCGACCCCATGGACTGTAGCCTACAAGGCTCCTCTGTCCATGGGATTCTCCAGGCAGAGACTGGAGTGAGTTGCCATGCCCTCCTCCAGTGGATCTTCCCAACCCAGGTTTCCCACATTGCAGACAAATTCTTTACCATCTAAGCCACCAGGGAAGCTCACCCATTCTAGACCAAAAGCCAAAGTTCTTAAAATGGTTAACAAGGCCCTGTACAATAATTAATCAATTGTCATAATATATACACGAGGATACTAGGACCAAATTTAATTAAACGTAGGTTTAGATATTCTGTTTAAAAAGGCAAAAAGAAATGGAAATTTAGTCTACAATCATACCACCCTAAATGTGCCCAATGTTGTCTGATCTCAGAGCCTAAGGAGGGCTGGGCCTGGTTGGTACTTGAATGGGAGAAATGGAAATTTATAGCACATTACAGTATCAGTGCAGTGAGAATAAAGGAAATGAAAACATCTGATGATAGAAAATGAGTAAATTAATTTAATACACAAGCTCTCTGTAAGGATCAAATCTATGTTAAAGTGATTTGAACATATAAAGAGATCATAATTTCCCAAAATACTGTGCATTTGTAAGCACATTAGGTAAATGCTAAGCAAAAACTGTAAGTTCAGCCAAGAAATTTAATAGCCTCGTTTATTTTGAAAGGCTCACAGGAAAAGTGTGAGAATTATTATCTGAATAAAAAAGCAAGCACTAAAATGTCATCTGTTTTCTAATTACAATAAGCCAGTTCAACATGCATATCTAAAAGCCAAAGTTTTACATATATAAAATTAGCAATTAATCTATTAAAATACCATTTGTCTAATTACAAAATAGTCTTTTATCAAAGGGTTAGATTAAATTAGTAACTTTCTCCTAGAAGCTTAAAGAAACAAAACTGTAAGGAAAGCGTGCAGCAGCACACTGCAACGGGGCCTAATGACAAACAGAGGCACCCAGCACATCCCAGCCTGAGCAGTCAGCTAGAATCGACAGTCTGCGTCAGAAAACTCTGTAAGAAGCATACAAACTGTAGTTTTGTTAACCCAACTAATTTTTTAACTAAGCAGCTACATAAAAACGCAAACCACAAATGAGAATCACAATTCCTAACAATTTCAAGTAACTAATCTTCTCACAGGAGCCAGTTAAAATAAGAAGGCTATCATCATATCTTCCTATAAAACCTCTGCTTAATGTTCTATCCATATACTTAGTAAAATCCTAAAATTAATTATTTCACACACATTTTCCTTCTCTAACTTTTAAAGTTTTCACAACTACCTATACTTAAGAGCCACTTCTTCAGCGTACAACAAGGAGTTTCAGAGAAAGTAACTCACTGGTTACCCTGCTTCCAGAGGAGTGATGTGTCCAATCATTGATTATCTTTATACAATTTTTTCAAACAAACAAACAAAAAATCACTCTTACTAATTTCTGAGAATCAATTGAGTGGGTTAAGACTAAAAGTGAAAAGAGAGATTTATTTTAACTGGGTTGGCAAGGATTTGTCTTCAAGAAATACAGTGGAGGCAGATTTACATCAATAGTTCTTTTCTGCTAAGCATGACCCAGGTCTCCAAAGATGAGCAAAATCAGGGCGCTGATCAATAGTCCTCATCTGTCAATGAAGATGATTTGATTTCCACAAAAGGTTACCCTGTATTTATAAAAGTATACTGAAGATCTCAAGAATCTAAAGGAGGTATATAGTTCAGATTTATGGAAATGAGATTGAACAACTAATTAACTGTACCTATGATAAAAAGAACATCTTTAGTAGACATTTCATAGTAACACATGAAGACTTGCCAGGCTGGTTACACTGTATGTAACTAGAGAAATGACTTTTCTCTAGCTATGCATGGTTTACTTTGTGACTGAAGAAACAAAACAGACTAAAACAAACTAATTATTCAAATCAAAGAAACATTTGAAATAAAAACAACAGTATTATCCAGGATAAACAATTTTGTAAGGTAAAGTACTACAATTCTACAGATTAAGTGTGATCATCTCAAAACCCCTATTACAATACTTTTGCAGTGAAATTAAAAAAAACGCTTAAGCTTGTCTGAGTTCCTGTGCTTCCTGGGAGAAGAGGGTGGGGTGGGTATTGGGTGGTGAGAAGGTAAGGCTGTTCTGAAATCCCAATTTGAATTTAAAAGGTTTGAACTCTCAACAGTGAGTTATGTGTGCTGCTGCTAAGTCGCTTCAGTTGTGTCCGACTCTGCGACCCCATAGAGGGCAGCCCACCAGGTTCCCCTGTCCCTGGGATTCTCCAGGCAAGAACACTGGAGTGGGTTGCCATTTCCTTCTCCAAAGAAAGTGAAAGTGAAGTTGCTCAGTCGTGCCTGACCCTCAGCGATCCCATGGACTGCAGCCTTCCAGGCTCCTCCGTCCATGGGATTTTTCCAGCAAGAGTACTGGAGTGGGGCGCCACTGCCTTTGTGGTGTTATGTAAACCGATGGAAACACATTCAAATGATCAAAATTATAAAAATTAGAATCAAGTCACAAGGAATATAGGTACAAGGATACTGGAATTCCCCAGGCAAGAACACTAGACTGGGTTGGGGTTGCCATTTCCTACTCTAGGGGATCTTCCTGATCTGACCCAGGGATGGAATCCGGGTCTCTTGTGTCTCCTGCATTGGTAAGTGGGTTCTTTACCACTGTGCCCCCTAGGAAGCCCACGGAATCCATAGGCAACACAAATAATGCACTCCTACTAACACAGATCACCCAAGAGAAGCATTAATTCGTACAGACTTCGTGTACACACGCTACTTGTCTGCAACGAGAAACTGATCTAAAAGAGAGACAGAGCTTTCATCAGCCCTACCTGATAAAGGACCGACCTACGTTTTTACCCTGTAACAGAGTGATGCAAAGGTTGCCACACTTTTGAAAACCAGGTCACTGATGCGGTTTGCTCCATTCACATCTCCTTCACAAAAAAATAAGCAGGGAGCAGACTTTCCCATTTAAGAAATGTAGCAGTGTCTGTCTCTTATTCTAAAGCAAATGACTTACAAATTCTTTTTATATTTTGTGCTTAAATGAAATTTTGAACAAATAATAACCTATTCTTTATTAACATAAACATTATAATAATTTAAAAATTAACGAAAAAAATCTTGGGCCTAAATCTAAGATTCGGAAATTATTACTTACTGCAGGTACCAGTAATTTCTTCACTTCCTCAACGGCTCTCTTCAGTTTGATCTCTGCTCTGTTTTGAGCATCTTCCACAGTGATCAGTACATGTAAATCTTCATTGAGATGCTCCCAATTTGGCTTGCCTCGATTTTGCTCCTCCTAAACAATTTACAAAGAACACGATTACAAATTTCTCTTTGCAAAGAGACAGCACATCTTTCCATCCATAATAATGACCTGCTGCAATCATCAAGCTATGCTTGCATTGTTTTGCTGTGAGTAAATGAAAGGTCACTGAGGAAAATTTAGGCACGTCATCTGCCAAGGCCATGTGGCTAGTAACCTGCCAAATTGAGGAACTGAATTAACATCTTCATTCTCAAATTCAGCGGTTTTCCCATTTTGTTGCAACTGTTTTTAGTAACACTGGCTGAATTCAAGAACAGGAAAAGTATTTTGCCAACAGACACTATTGTGTAGACAAATGCCATTTGTTTTAAGCATGTCAAGTAGTGATTATGGATCAATTTCATTATAAAATAGTAACAAGGAATAAATGTAACGATACTTTTCACTGTAGTTCTACCAGACCTTACTTTAAAAACAGTGATCTGTATAGTCACTCTTTTAACCATACCATCATAAACACTAGTTTTAGCAGAGAACATCTACATTTCATTTCCCCGGTGTCTTCAGATGACCCAGTGATCCCCAGGTGGAAAACACTGTCAAGCTACAGGAAAGACTGACCATACTTCCCTTTCAGCTAAAATATAATCATTTCAGAATTGCTTCTTGCCTTAAGCTTTAGAGATAATATACAAATATATTTGTATTTCATAAATATAATTTTAATAATTAAAAACAATATCAACATGAATATCAAAATGGTATAAAATGAACGCATATGGTTCAGTGCAATGTATCACACACAGACAATGAACAATACCTTTTTTGAAGTTTAATCTGTAAGTATTCTATTTACTGAATTGTAAATACTATTTACTGAATTCTTCCAATCAAAGAAAAATAAACTGGTTATTAAAAACAAACAAACAGTTTTCTACCACAACTCACATGTTTGCAGAGGCCATGCCAGGGAAAATAAATATGAGGAACTCAGGCAATAAGGATAAAAATGAGTTCTTCAAAGTTTATGCTTCTCTTTATTTTCTATTACTATTGTTGCGTGTGAAAATGCACCCAAGTGTTGTGAGGGGAAATGGGAAACCAAGCAAAGCACACCAGCCTGTGGTCGGGCCCCTGTGTGCCCCCAAGGAATGAATTCAAGCAGACAGTGCAGCTCGCTCACCAGGCATCGCAAAGTACTCGGGGCTTCAAGGGGAATAGCAAGAGTTGATGTCTGTCAGACACCACGCAACCTTCGAGTTTGCAATATTTGTCTTTATCAATATTAGATCATGCTACATTCCTTTTGATGATGTCTTATCTTTGCAATGCTAGGTTTTCAGTGGTTGCTGTAATAATAAGCCATGTCCATGCAAAATCAGTGTGGAACAGGAAGAGGGTGGTAGTGTCCAGTTTGAGAATCTGAACAGTACCCAAGAGAAAAACAAATCCAATAATAAATAATGTGGTTGTTTATAAATAGAATTTAAACAAAAATTTCAACTTAAGTTGTTTTGATAAACTAAGCTGTTTGGAAGTAACCATTTAAAAATGGGAAGAAAAACTCTTCAGCATTTCTTTTTGCCAAGGGGACACCATGAAAAACTGAGAGACTCAAGGAGTCAGTGAGTCAAGGAACTGGAAACCTCGTGGCTATCTGTGTGCCAAATACAAAGTGTGCAGACATACCTCTACTCTAACAATAAAAAGCAATTTTAAAATCCAGAGTTTAATTTTTATGTTGAAAAACACTGACAATATTGTCTCACTGAAATTTACATATGATCAATTTTTTTCTATAAAAAGTTAAATAGAACTTTTTATAGAAGTGATCACTTTTTACAGAAGCGATAAAGTTCTGTGTGTTTATGTTTTAATGAACCTAAAAGTATCTCCACATTGATATAAATATGGAATGTCTGCTTTGGGCTAAGATAAAGTAACATCAACAAGATTCACTCTCATGTCTAAAAACAACCAAAGAGGAGGAAGATAGTGAAGTTGAGGATGGGAAGCCAACGCAGGTAGGCCGACGATCATCTAGGCTTCCTGGCCTGGGAAGCTCAAGGCTGCAGCCCTGGGAAGGGTGCCAGCTTGCCTCTCTGAGTAGAGAAGACTAACAACCTTCGAGACCCGGGAGGGCACAGCAGCTAGAGCTCACCTAAACCAGTACTGGAAAAAAGGAGCTGCACAGAGAGTGGAGGGCCTCCCTAGTGGCACAGACAGTAAAGAGTCTGCCTGCAATGCAAGAGACCTGGGTTCGATCCCTGGGTTGGGAAGACGCCCTGGAGAAGGGAACAGCTACCCACTCCAGTATTCTGGGCCTGGCAAGTTCCATAAACAGAGGAGCCTGGCAGGCTAAAGTCCATGGGGTCGCAAACAGTTGGACATGACGGAACGACTTTCACTTCACTTTGAGAGTGGAAATCTGCAAAAGTATTCAACTGAACACTGCTCAGCGCATATGTGGGAGGAAATACCAGAGGCCAGAGAAAGAACCAATCAGAGGATTCAAGGTAGAAAACTTTATGACACACAAGACACTGGGACAAGTACCCAGAGGTCTTGCCTCAGGAGCGGAAAATAGTCAGCAGTCTGAGCAGCACCGTGCCAGTGGTGCCTAAATAAACACTCAAAGCAAGACCTAAAAGGATCCAACTGTCTCAATTTAACTGTGTCCCAGAACAAAGTCCAAAAACAGCTATAGGAATATGAAATATCCACCCAACAAGGTAAAATCCACACTGTGTGTGCTTAGTCACTCAGTTGTGTCCAATTCTCTTGTGATTTCATCGACTACAGCCCGCCAGGCTCCTCCATCCATGGGATTCTCCAGGCAAGAACACTGGGGTGGATTGCTTTCCTTCTCCAGGGCATCTTCCTGACCCAGAGATCAAAACTGCATCTCCTATGGCTCTTGCATTGCAGGCGAATTCTTTACCAATGAGCCACATGGGAAACTCTAAAATTCACACTATCTGGCATCTTATCGGAAATTAACAGGCAAAGGAAGAGAAAAAGGAAACATATAAGAAAAAAAAAAAATTTAACCAAAACCTAGGACTGACATAATGTTATAATTAGTAGACAAAGACACTAAAAAAGCATATCTATGTGTGTATTATTAATGTATATAGATATGAATACAAGGACAACTGAGGAACATTTATAATCCAAAAGAGGAACATTTATAATCCAAAATATTTTAGAAAGGCCTAAGAATGAAAACTACATTTGGTAAATGATACTCTCAATAAATTCAACAATTTAAGTACCAGTTAAAACTACAAAAATAAAAGAAAGTTATGCTTATCCTAATGTTTGCTTATGGTTTCTAAAGCACTAAGAGAGGAAAAACGTGAAACTAATGGAGTTGTGTACTTTTGCTTCTTCCTAAAATTCTTCTGAAACACTGTAGAGTTTTAAATGCACGAACTAACTTATAAGAAAGAAGAAAATGGGAAGGAAACAATTTGGAAATTATATTAGAAAGCAGATGGCTAAGCAGTCAGGGTCTTGGCTGACCCAGGCAACAAGAAATTCACTTACACTCTAGAGCCTCCATGAAGCCTCAGGAAATGGGCAGCGGTGGAAGTGGTGTAAGGGTGGAGCTGAGACTGGAAAACTGGCTAACTTCTCACTAAAGAACAGCTCAATTTCCACATCCCCATTCCTTAAGTAGCTCGCAATCCAGCACTTTCTAATTTCTAGCTACAGACTAGAAACGTATCCCTAAAGAGTTCCATATTCTGGAACTCGGTTTTGAGGGGCAGGTGACAGGACCCTTGAAAACACTGAAGGCTGAGGTGTCTAGCACTCTCTCACTCTGCCCCCAGCCCACACACTGAGTGCCAGAGACAGAAGACTACTCTGGGAAGCATGGCCAACCCAGCTACAGAAGCTGCCTGGAGAAAGCAATCACTGGGCAAAAAGAAAACTCAGAAGTCCTCAGAGTTAAGACACTGCATCTGGAAACAAGTAAAAGAAATGCTATTAAAGGAATTCAAAACATAAAAAGGAATTCTTGAAACTTGAATATGACGGTAGAAACAAACAAACAAAACACATGACAGAGGTGCTTGAAAATAAAAGGTGAACTTTCTTTCCAAGTGAAGAGTAAAGACAGAGGTGGAAAATGGCTGAAAGTGACAGAAAGACTATGGAACCAATACAAGAGGCCACAGCAGTGAATGGCTGACGTCTCACCATGAAAAAGAAAAGGAAGCAGAAGGGAGAAAGATCATCAACATAACACATACTCTGAAGCAAAACTGGTAATAGTTTCCAAACGTAAAGGGCCCAATAACTTCTCATCACAATGAAAAAGTGAGATCAAAACAAAACAACAACAAAAAATCAACTAGGGGTAAGGCGAGCACAAAATGCAGCAATAGAGAATGAATACCAAAACAATCTCTTTAAACAGTAGGAAGTGACTGTGAGCAGTGGTGGCTGTTAGAAAGCAGAGAAGGTATTTTCTACATCAGGCTTTATAGAACGGCATACTTATAATCCATGAGCATATTAAGCTCATTTTTAAAGAGGTTTTAAGATCATTCTATGCAGAAGCCACCTTTATACAACTGTAATCCATTCTAACTCAGGAAGAGTGAAGTAAATTCTGTCAACAGTGAATATGAGCCAAGTCATTATTCAATACAAATATAATTTCTCCCTGTATTCTCTTTCTGTTTCTCAAACAGATAACAAAGGCAATCTGGGATTGGCAAGTCAATAAAAGATACCCATAAAGGTTCTCTTTCACTATAGCAAACGAGAGAGAGAGTAAAATTACAGTGTCTATTCCTATACCCTAGTGTACCTGCAGTTAAGAATCCACTCCCGAAATCTCTCACTTTCATAATTTGGGACCAAAAAAAAGGGATGCAATGAAGCAGAGAGGACTGATCGCAAAATGGAGATACACCAAAGGTGGTGTATCTCTTATAAATTGTGGTTGAGGCATTAATTTCCTTTTACAGTCATATTTTAATAGTATTTCAGGAATAAACAGCTGAGAAACTGATGTGGAAAAAATAGCTCATTGCAAATTATTATAATTTCTGTTTTATATTCACCCAAAGAATTTCATATAACTTGCCACCAAATCTTCAGCAATATACAATATGGCATTTTATGTATCCCCATATTCCCAAATTTATACTTCCAGTACATTCCTTACTTCTAGACCTCCAAATTCAACTCCAAATTCAAAGTGTATGTCAGTGTCTCTAAAGCACTCAACATGCCCAGCTCATTCTCTTCTCCAAACTAGTCCACAGTTACGTCTCAGCAGTTACTGATCCTGAATGAGCTTTCTGAGTTCAGTGTGAATTTTTAAGACTTCAGAACAAAGACTAACTACTGGTTTTGTGAGAAGTCTGAAACACAGTTACAAGCTTCCTTTGGTCCTGACAGAGAGCTGCTGTGCCTTCACCGGTGCACTTCCATCCACACTAACTTCAGGCACCATTTCCTGATTACATTTTCTCCAAGTTGTCAACAAGCTGGCCTATTCCCAAACATGGATTCTCATACCCACAAACTTTACACAATTGATCACCCATGTCCAGAATGTTTTAATACTTACTTTTATCCTTTATTTTTTATAGTACTACTCTACTTGTGCAGTACTATAACTGATAGTTCTCTGTACTCTGTCTTGAGCTATTAAATTTACTGAAATAAACAGCTGAGTTTTACTGTTGGTGAGCCCCACTAAAATCATGCTGTTTCCTCACAGTGCTTTATTGCACTCATTACTACTGTGTCTGCCCAAGTAAGGCTCCAGTCTCCCTTGATCATTTGTTTCTGGGTCTGCTTCTATCTGACCTCCTGCTTAAGCAGCAGGCTGGCATCTGAAAATCCT
Source organism: Neotragus moschatus (assembly GCA_006410615.1). Lineage (NCBI taxonomy): Eukaryota > Metazoa > Chordata > Mammalia > Artiodactyla > Bovidae > Neotragus > Neotragus moschatus. The sequence continues at coordinate 11,406 of SJYA01001395.1, read as the reverse complement.
CCTCACACGCCTAACTTTTATTCTTGGTCTCTCACTTTTCTTCTAGGCAACTCACTCAGATTTTCTAGGATCATGTTCACGAGGTATGATTTCCATATCCCACAAAAGACAGCACTTTCCCTTTATTCTACCAGTTCAATATTACCTTCTTACAACATATCAGAACAATACAAAAAAAGGTCAGTCTTTTTGAAACTGCAAGACTAAATTTATATATCTTAATAAAGCAAAATGACAGCAAAGGCAAGTTATTTATAAACAATTACAATGTGTACAAATAAGAACAAAGCTCAAACCACTGATTCTGGTTTTTTTATTTAAGGTAATATGAAATGACAAGACAGCATTCAAGGAAATGGAATGCATCTTAATTTATACTGTAAATTAAAGTTTAGTAACATATAAAACGATTCTATAATACCATTCACACCTGACTATGAAGCAGATTGACACAATTACCAACTCCCTTGGACTGCAAGGAGATCCAACCAATCCATTCTGAAGATCAACCCTGGGATTTCTTTGGAAGGAATGATGCAAAAGCTGAAACTCCAGTACTGTGGCCACCTCATGCAAAGAGTTGACTCACTGGAAAAGACTCTGATGCTGGGAGGGCCTGGGGGCAGGAGGAGAAGGGGATGACCGAGGATGAGATGGCTGGATGGCATCACTGACTCGATGGACGCGAATCTGAGTGAACTCCGGGAGGTGGTGATGGACAGGGAGGCCTGGCGTGCTGCGATTCACGGGGTGGCAAAGAGTCAGACATAACTGAGCGACTGAACTGAACTGAAATGATGGTTTATATTTTTGCCAAGTCTACTATCAAAAAATACATTTCAAGTAGCTCTGAGTCTCTCATGTGATGACAAAGAAATTCAGGAATGAAAATGATGATGATACTACCTACCTTCCTACTTGCCAAGTGCCACACTGAGCAAAAAAAACATGTCCCCTCACTCAGTTTTCCCAGCAGTCCTGAGAGTGTGGTCCCAGTCCCCTACCTCCCTCACAGGTCAGGAGGAGGTTAAGGCAGTAAGGGCTGCCCCAGCCACAGACACACAGGTTCTACAGGGAGAGCTTCACAGCCTGCTACGCTTCCTAGAGCATGGTATCACCTACACGAGAGCCCTGAAACTAAGTAAACCGCCTTAAAATAGCACCACAAATTAGTGAAAGAGTCATAAATTAGTGAAAGACACAGAACACTGAAGTCTTGACACTTAAGAATTTTTTCTACTCTTACCATTTTACCTTTTAAACATTTGGGTGGGGGAGCATGTATTTTAAGCACAGCTTGTTCTCATAGAATTTTAGAGCTGGTAGACAATTTGGATGCAGATAAAGAAACAGATTAACAGAGATGACTTGGTAGATTTATTTTGTGTTCTTCTCCCCTAATTCCAAGTCATATGCTCCTTCTCCCTCAATGAACTCCTGATTGAGTCACACACAGTATCAATAAATACCAGAGAATATCTGGTAAAACAGATTTCTTACACCAACAAATACACTTTTCTCCTAGAAGAGAGAAATGCCTACCAAATTTCAATGACACAAATACACAAAAATGATAAACCTGTGGCCACTTACACAGAATTCTTCTAACCATTACAGTTTTCAATAGGGGAAGATTAAAATTTGGTCTTAATATACAATGCACACATATACACCCAACATCATTTCTAAGTTAGGGCTGATGAAATCACTGCCGTGAAATAAGCTTTAAACATTATTTTTCAATAAAATATCACCCATTTCACTTGCTGTGTACAGTGAATATAAAAATACTGAGTAAAAAAGTTCCTCAAAACCTGAGAAACTACTTTTGTTTTTGATTAAAAACAAAAAAAAAAAAAAAAACTCAGTCAATGACCTCTGAAATTTAAAATTATGCTCTAATTACAATATCTGTTTGAACAACAAAGTAATTGTATAACATGAAGAATCAGAACACTATGATTGCCCCAACCCCTGCTGACAGACTCTTTTAATTATACATTCGTAGTCAAGCAAATGAGCACAAGACTTCTCTCCCTATTGCACTCAATGTGGAAGTTCATACTCAAAATCTCCTAGAAAGGAATTCTGGAAAGTGCACTGTATTTAAACAAACCAAGGTTTCAATAACCCATTTATGAATAATACATTTTAGGCCACATGATGAAGCCTAACAGATAACTATCTCCAGTCGTCCGTACACTCTTAAATCAGTTTAAGAAACGTACACTGAGGAACATTTCTTGACGTATATTATATATAGTTGCTCACTGACTGACTCCGGTTATAAAGCTGACTTCAAAACAACGTTTAAATTGAGTCAAACAGGAATCATGTTCTCAAAGCAAATTATTTTCTAATAGTATATAGAGATTAGAATACTTTTATTCAGTTTGTTGAAATCATTATCTAGGAATGTCTTTATAGGCAGTAGGTATTCTAAAAAGGCTTATTAAATTTAGCATAGTGAAACAACTTGCTAAATTCAAAAAAGTGTCAGGTTAAGTCCTCATTCCAATTCTCATATATTAATTCCTCTAATTTAACTGTAATTACTGTGTGTCAAGACCAAACTTAAGTATCACCAGTTATGGCCAAGTAATACCAGTCTGTCCCCATCATGACCAAAATCAGTAAACTTTCATTAGAGCTGAGCTGTTTATAGTATCCATGCCCATTTGCAAAGCTAAATATGATCTTGATGATGCCATAGGTCAGGCTGAAAAGACTGAACTAAACATATAGTTTCTTACAGAAGGACAAAAATGACCAGGTGATTTTAAATTTCATTTTCCCCAAGTTTAAGTATCAGTGGCTGCCTAATGCTTAAAAAAAAAGATTGAGGAGCTGGCTGGAAATCCTTTTAGAAACTGTGGGCTGCATGTCTGCTGCTAACGATCACTCACACCCAAGTAGCTACTGTCCATGGAGGCATGAAGTGCTCCCACTCAGCACTAACAGAGCTCTTTCACTAGTCACATGTGAAGCCTTGTACTGGATTTATTCTTTCCCCCATCTAGCAGACATAAAGATTATTAAAGGCATAGAAAAACAACCATCTGTCTTAAAATGCGGTGTTTTAAAGTGTTAAATTGAAGTATTTACTTACTGACAGCAAATCAAGGAAAGAAGATTAAAAGTTAAAGATTACCATTTCTACTTACTCATACCCATTTCCAAAATCGGCAAAAACTCAATTTCAGAAATCGCTTTGAAGGAAAAAATTTCCAGGTCCTCTCAGACAAAATGGGAGTATAGGAAATATCTTATCATTTGTTCTTTTGACTGAAGTCTTACTATCAGTTCAGTCGCTCAGTTGTGTTCGACTCTTTGCGACCCCATGGACTGTATGTAGCACACCAGGCCTCTCTGTCCATCACCAACTCGCAGAGTTTACCCAAACTCATGTCCATTGAGTCGGAGATGCCATCCAACCATCTCATCCTCTGCCATCCCCTTCTCCTCCCGCCTTCAACATTTCAAGTCTTATGTATATTACTATCTAAAAAGCTCCAAGAAATCTGGAATCAGACTCTACTCCTATCTCTTAGCACTGACCATAATAAGTGCCGCATAACCACTCAATAACCATGCTCACAGAGCAAGCATGATACAAAAATGCAGTCATAGCTAATATTATTATGATGAAAAATAACATACATAGCACTTTGTACTGAGCATTTTATATCCATAAAGTTAAAAAACTTTTTAAACCTTAGTAGAGGTAATAGATATTATTATAATACCTGTTTCTCACTTGAAAATGACATAAACTAAAGGGCAGGTATCTGACTTACTCAATGTCACTCAGTTAAACTTCTCATTACACATTTCTGCCCTAAAGATTTTACAACAAACAGTATATTAAGAAAGGTTAACAACTGTAATATTTAAAGAACAATGAAAAAAGATTAAAATTATTTCACACAAAACTGTAACAAGAAACAAGATGAACATTTTGATAAAACTACCTACAGGATAACTTGCTGCCCCAAGCAAAAATCACCCCCAGGTCTGTGCTGGACAATCGCTCTAAGGACACAGCAAGTGAGTGGCAACACCTGGTTCCCTATCACAAAGCTTCTATTTCCTGAGGGAAATTATTCAGAAGGTAAATTCTATAGATATTCAAAACAAAACAATTATTTGTTTAGCAGTGATAGTATTAGCTGCTCAGCTGTGTCTGACTCTTTGCAACCCTATGAAATGTAGCCCACCAGGTTCCTCTGCCCATGGAACTGTCAAAGTAAGAATACTGGAGTGGGTTGCCATTCCCTTCTCCAGGGCATCTTTCCAACCCAGGGATCAAATCCAGATATCTTGCATTGCAGGCAGAGTCTTTACTGTCCTAGCCACCAGAGAAGTCTCTTATTTGTTTAGAATATTATTTTAAAATATGATTTTTATATCCATTTGATGATATTTCTAGGAATTCATGGTATTACCCTTAATCTTGGGCAAAATATTTGAACCTTGGTCTCATCTATAAAACAGAGGTAAGTTCTAACTGTTATGTCTGTACAGCACCTAGAATAGTTGCCAGCTTCTCCTAAGTGATGTTACCAAGGTTTGAACAGGCTGCTATGTAAAATCAAAGAGTAAAATAAAAAGTGAAAAAATAATAAAATCAAAGAACAATAGAAAATTACAGGAAATGACCTAGGAATATGGAGTAGGAATGACTGAACAATAGCAAATAAAATAGCATGACTAAAGTTATAATAAAAAAAAAAAAACCTGAAAAGAACTTTTGAGGATAAAGAGTACTATCTTAAGAAAATTAATTTTGTCAATAAAAATATATTAAACATAGTTTTAGATCTGAAACAACATATAAAGGAGGACGACCACAATTTCCCAAAAATAGGAATAAGCCATGATTTGTCCACCAGCTCTACACAAAGAGACTAACAGCAGTAAGAGGAATTTATAAAAAATTAAATAACTGGAAGAATAAGTTCAAATACTACTTCTTTATTTTCCTAAGTCACTCCCTCTACTGGAATTCATCTCCTCCACTTTGCTTCCTTCCATAGAACTTTATGGGTTTATATAATAACACTTAATATTGTAATACAGTCCTCTGCATCCAATATAAAATAATAAGCCTCAAGAGAGCAAGATAGGTGTCTTTTAAAAAAATTTATGCACAATGCATCTGATGTTTTCCAGCTGCTAAATCATATGCAACTCTTTCTGACCCCGTGGCCAGGCTTCCCTGTCCTTCACTATCTCCAGAGTTTGCTCAAATTCATATCCATTGAGTCAGGGATGCATCCAACCATCTCATACTCTGTCGTCCCCTTCTCCTGCCCAGTGCTTTTTTAAATGCCTAAATAAGAGTTTGGTATTTAAGCAGTAGCTTAATATTTTTCTGTTCTTATATCTCTGCACAGATATGAACTTGCATCTCTTTTATGATATTTTTAATCAGGTCTCTCAAGATATTTAATGAACATGAATTTGAGCAAACTCTGGGAGATAGTGGAGGACAGAGGAGCCTGACATGCTGTAGTCTATGAGGTCACAAAGAGTTGGACGTGACTCAGCCACTGAACAGCAACTCCTCAAATATTTATCTGCATTTGTCTTATTTTATATGTATATATATTCTATAAACTAAATGCTGTATCACATAGAAACATACTACTAGTTTCTCAACATATATGCACACTACCATAATAAACACAATACAAAGTCACTTAAAGTACATTATTAAATTCATACTAGGCTTGTTTACCATGATTATGTCTTTTCTTTACTCAACATATGCTAAGCTTCTGTATCAGCAGTCACTCCCCTAATGTGTCTGGCAACGGGCTTTGCATGTAGTAATGCCATTGAAGAAGCCTCCTGGCGGCTCAGCGGCACAAAGTCCCCCTGCCAATGCAGGAGACCCGGGTTCCATCCCTGGGTCGGGATCCCCTGGAGAAGGAAATGGCAACCACTCCAGTACTCGTACCTGGAAAATGACATGGAGAGAGAAGCCTGCAGGGCTATAGTCCATGGAGTTGTGTCCAACTAGCTGGACATAACTCAGCGACTAAACAACAAGAAGCACTGCAGAAATGTCTGGAATAAAACATTCTCTACCCACAGACGTGAACAAGGCACATAATACAGTGAGGAGAGAACACAGCTTGAATGCAAGCCTTACATCACGACCGTATTTCAGTTATCTCAATAATAACCCGGACTAACTCACTCACACATTCATTGATTTTTCAATAAATACTTACTAAGTTTTTCTACTACACAGAAGATACTGTCCTAGTGCACAAGGCTTATAACAGGTAACTGGACAAACATGCTCGCCCTTGAAAAGCTTGGAGGCTAGCAAGGAAGAAAGGCATGAAATAAGTAATAACACAATAACTACTTATAACTGAGATGAGTGACAGACATCACAGGGCACTATGCTATCAAAGTGGAAAGAAACATGACTGATGTAGGTTATACGATAACCATCTCATGAAGCTTTATTTCCTCATTTGTAAAGGTTACAGGGTTGCTAGGACTGAATGAGAAAAAGGATGTTGAAGGCAGTGACTAGCTCACAGTGCCTCATACTTCTGCTGTGTAACTCCTACTATTCCTATTCCTTCCCTAAGTCTTCTTAAAGATGGCTTTTCAGATAACAGGGATTTCCCTTAACTCACTGCAGGACTTCCTGCCTGATAACAACCTTCAGGAAAGAACCAGTTCCTCAATTACAAAAGACCCTAAATTAAAGTCACCGTAAAAAAAAAAAAAAAATGAAAGAAAAAAAAGTGATAAATTAGGAATCAACAAACAATTCCTCCTATATTTTAAACAATTAACATATAGGTACCCACCCTCAAATACCTGGAATGTCATAGTTCTTTTCTGGGTAGTTACCATCACCCTTGAAAAGTTCTGGAATTAAGCTCAGAATTAGTAAATAAAACTCTAAGAGTCTGTGTGTTTATCCAAAATGTTTGTAAATTTAACATTATTTGGTATATTGAAGTATCTTAAGGTTATCTTTCTTATTTCAACTAAAATAAAGACAGGAACCCACCACACATCTCAGGAATTATTGTAGGGATATGCTGGAAACATCTACGTTTTTAAAAAGCTCTATAAACACTTCTAATACACAGCCAGATATTAGTAGGTATAATTACTGTGAAATGCATACTTCTGCACTTCTTGGCTAATAATTTGGATGATATAATGTCTGATGATGATCAAAAACACAATACTGAATTGCCCAAATAGCTAAAGTATTATGGGCAGAGTTCTTTTTCTTTTCCTTGTATTTTCAAAGTGTTAATATATATTTCACACACCTATACTTCTCAGTGGATAAAAAGCAAACTTAAATTCACTTAATTGAAAGTGAAAGTTGCTCAGTTCTGTCTGACTCTGTGACCCCATGGACTATAGCCTACCAGGCTCCTCTGTTCATGGAGGTCTCCAAGTCCAGAATACTGGAATGGGTAGTCGCTCCCTTCTCCAGGGATCTGCCCAACCCAGGAACTGAACCCGGTCTCCCACATTGCAGGCGGATTCTTTACTGTCTGAGTCACCAGAGAAGTCTGGGGTAGTCACTTAACTGAAAGAACCAGGTGAATCCAGGGTTTCATGTTTCTCCCACATTGTATTACCTATCACTCCAAATCTATAAAAATTCAAGACTCTTCTTATAATCTTTATTAAAATTTGGTTAACAAAATATAAGAAGTGACATCTTTCTTATAATCCTTTAGTATAATTTGATTAACAAGACATAACCATCAAAGTCACACAGCTCATTAGTGCAGAACAAAATTTTCCTTTTAAAGATACTGAATAACTTTCACTTCCTGTGGGTACTTCTGAAATATAACCAACCCAGAGTAAGACTGTGACATGTCAAAGATGTTTCATAAATTAAAAACATCAAAACTATTCTTCAATGATGTTGTTAGCCTGATTTCAATGGGTTTCAACAGAGTTTGAATATAAGTATGAACACAATTAACAGAACAGCACTTCAAACATTTGCACCTAATAGGTGGTGAAAGTATTAGTCACTCAGTCGTGTCCGACTCTTTTGTGACTCAATGAGCTGTATCCTAACAGGCTCCTCTGTCCATGGGATTCTCCAGTCCAGAATACTGGAGCGGGCAGCCTTTTCCTTTTCCAGGGGATCTTCCCAACCCAGGGATCGAACCAGGGTCTCCCACATTGCAGGCAGATTCGTAACTATCTGAGCTACCAGGGAAGCCAAGGTGGTGGTCAAACTAAAAGAAGGTCAGTTTTAATACTGTCTCTTACCTTCTTTTTTCATTCAATAGGGATTTTCCTAGGCAAAAATAATAACACGAATGCTTTCCTTCAATAATTATAATTATGCAGCCAACATTTATAATTTCCCTAAAAACATTCTTAAAAATCTTGAGCTTTTGCCAACTAAAACATGGCCTGTTACACATAAGATTTTTCAGCACTACAAATCATCACTTTTCATATATTTCACACATTATCCAGTGTTATATATAATCAGTGCTCATAGATTTTATTATTATTATAATTTGTGCTAATTACCTAATTCAATTTTATCACCTAAATAAGGAATAATCTCTTAGTAGAACAAAAAATAAAAAAATAAATAAAAGTTCGGATGCTTTGTTTTCTTATCTGAAATCATTTCAAATATGCTCAAGTTTCAGCGATATGGAACTAAGTAAAATTCTTATCTTCCTCTCCCTGTTATCAACTGACATCTGCATAAGTGTAGAATCAAATACTATTTGCTTCAAAAGTCTTAATAACAGCTTTAAAATTTGTTCCATCAGAATAAGAGCAAAAATAAACAAATGAGACCCAATTAAACATACAAACTTTTGTTAAGCAAAGGAAACCATAAACAAAATGAAAAGACAACCTATGGAACGGAAGAAAATACTTAAAAATAATGTGACCAACAAGGGCTTAATTTCCAAAATATACAAACAGCTCATACAGCTTAATATAAAAAGAAAAAATCCAAACCAAACAACCAATGCACAAGATGGGCAGGAGCCCTAAATAGACATTTCTCCAAAGACATCAAGATGGCCAATAGGCACATGGAAAGACGCTCAACATCAGTAACTATTAGAGAAACACAAATCAAAACTTTAAGAAGTTATCACCTCACACTGGTCAAAATAGCCATCACCAAAAAGACTACAAATAATAAATGCTGGAGAGGATGAGCAGAAAAGGAAGGCCTCCTAGAGTGTTGGTGGGAATGTAAACTGGGGCAGTCACCAAGAGAATATGGAGGTTCCTCAAAAATCTAAAAATAGTTACTATATATCTATCAAGCACTTCTGAGCTTGTGTCTTGAAAAGATGAAAACTCTAATTTGAAAAGATACACGCACCCCAATGTTCACATCAGCACTATTTATAATACCCAAGACATGGAAGCAACCTAAATGTCCATCAACAGATGAACGGATAAAGATGTGGGATACACATACTCACAAATATTCAGTTCAGCTCAGTTGCTCAGTCGTGTCCGACTCTTTGCGACCCTACAAATCGCAGCACATCAGGCCTCCCTGCCCATCACCAACTCCTGGAGTTCACCCAAACTCATGTGCATTGAGCCGGTGATGCCATCCAGCCATCTCATCCTCTGTTATCTCCTTCTCCTCCTGCCCCTAATCCCTCCCAGCATCGGGGTCTTCTCCAAAGAGTCAACTCTTCACATGAGGTAGCCAAAGTATTGGAGTTTCAGCCTCAGCATCAGTCCTTCCAATGAACACCTAAGACTGATCTCCTTTAGGATGGACTGTTTGGATCTCCTTGCAGTCCAAAGGACTTTCAAGAGTCTTCTCCAGCACCACAGTTCAAAAATATCAATTCTTTGGTGCTCAGCCTTCTTCACAGTCCAGCTCTCACATCCATACACGACCACTGGAAAAACCATAGACTTGACTAGAGGGACCTTTGTTGGCAAAGTACTCAGCTATAAAAAAGAATGCAATGTTGCCATTTGCAGCAACATGGATGGATCCAGAAATCACCATACTAAATGAAGTCAGACTGAGAAAGATAATATTGTATGATATGACTTATACATGGAATCTAAAAAAAAAAAAAAAAAAAAAAGCTATACGTGAACTTACTTACAAAACAAAAACAGACTCAGACACATAGAAAACACACTTATAGTTACCAAAGAAGAAAACGGTCGGGAAGGAAAACATACAAACTATTATATATAAAATAAACAAGGACTGACTAAGTAGCACAGGGAACTATATTCACTATCTTGCAATAAGCTATAATGGAAAAGAATCTGAAAAAGAATCTATTATAACTGAATCACTTTGTTGTGAATCACTTTCACACCTGAAACTAAAACAATATTATAAATAAACAATACTCAATTAAAATATACACAGACACACATTTATATATATATATGTATGTTTCATTTGTGACCAAGGAAAATATTTTCACTGACCAAGGAAGAGTACATTACTTGTCCACTAATAATTACACACAATAAAATGTGCTTGGACAAGACACGCAAGTCTACTCTCTTTCACAATATCCTTGGCTCCACTTCCTCTTAATTAAGGGATGGAGGTAATGGATGTTATGTACCATCTGAATGCGATAAAATACATTTGCCCAGGCCTAAGACAAACACAATTGCACTCATCTCACAGGCTAGTAAAGTAATGCTCAAAATTCTGCAAGCCAGGCTTCAACAATACATGAACCGTGAACTTCCCAATGTTCAAGCAGGTTTTAGAAAAGGCAGAGGAACCAGAGATCAAATTGCCAACATCCACTGGATCATCGAAAAAGCAAGAGAATTCCAGAAAAACATCTATTTCTGCTTTATTGACTATGCCAAAGCCTTTGACTGTGTGGATCACAAACTGTGGAAAATTCTGAGAGAGATGGGAATACCAGACCACCTGACCTGCCTCTTGAGAAATGTGTATGCAGGTCAAGAAGCAACAGTCAGAACTGGACATGGAACAACAGACTGGTTCCAAACAGGAAAAGGAGTCCGTCAAGGCTGTATATTGTCACCCTGCTTATTTAACTTCTATGCAGAGTACATCATGAGAAACGCTGGACTGAAGAAACACAAGCTGGAATCAAGATTGCTGGGAGAAATATCAATAACCTCAGATATGCAGATGACACCAGCCTTATGGCAGAAACTGAAGAGGAACTAAAAAGCCTCTTGATGAAAGTAAAAGAGAGTGAAAAACGTGGCTTAAAGTTCAACATTCAGAAAGCAAGGATCATGGCATCCGGTCCCATTACCTCATGGGAAATAGATGGGGAAACAGTGTCAGACTTTATTTTGGGGGGCTCCAAAATCACTGCAGATGGTGACTGCAGCCATGAAATTAAAAGACGCTTACTCCTTGGAAGAAAAGTT
>SJYA01001394.1:0-20124 GCA_006410615.1 Neotragus moschatus | reverse complement strand
AGTTGGTGATGGACAGGGAGGCCTGGCGTGCTGCAGTCCATGGGGTTGCAAAGAGTCGGACAGGACTGAGCAACTGAGCTGAGCAGAAACAGCACGGCTTCCCAGGGGGCTCAGTGGTAAAGAATTCGCCTGCCAATGTAGAAGACACAGCAGATGTGGGTTCCACCCCTGCATTGAGAGGGAAATGACAACCCTCTCTGGTGTTCTTGCCTGGAAAATTCATAGAGGAGCCAGGAGGGCTGTATGATTCACAGGGTCAGAAAGAGTTTGACACAACTGAGCACACCAGCACACAAATAGCACAAAGGTTGAATGCAATCGTTTTTAAATTCAAATGAAAAGATTGTCATTTATCCACCATCTACGTTCAATTACCCACAGGGATAAGCATCAGATATTTTCAAAGTAATGTGCTCAACTACAGCAATATCTAACAGCTGTTTGGTTCAGGTTACATTCTTATACAGAAAGCAATCATTAGTAGAAAATTTATCTAAGGTAAGAAAAATACTTCCTCATACCATTTTCCAGTCAATAAAAACAAGTTGTGAAATCTTGGCACAGTTAAAACTGTGAGGGTTTAGAATCAGGCAATCCTTCCACTGAATGTTAGCTCCCCATTTTAGGACCTGTGTGCCCTTGGGCAGGCTACTTAACTGCACCAAATCTCAATCTACTCACCTCTAAAACAGGAATACTTATACTTATTGCAGGGTTAATGAAAATTAAAGAGGGGAGCACTTGGTATATGGAAACAGTTATACTTCTCTTTTTACATGAGAACTCAGCGGTACGCAGGGCTGCTGCTGCTGCTGCTGCTAAGTCACTTCAGTCCTGTCCGACTCTGTGCGTCCTCATAGACAGAAGCCCACCAGGCTGCCCCGCCCCTGGGACTCTTCAGGGTTAGGTACCGTGACTACGGACGGACAGCCCGCAAGCTAAGAAGCAGGACTCTGAACGCTGGTCTTCCAGCTCTGCAGCTTGCACTCAGTACAAACTGCCTCCCAAGTGCTTCTCACCAGCTGTTTGCAGAGAGGAAAGAGGGAATTGCTTTAGTGTCAAACTGGTATGAATCCACTCATTCATTTATACACCCACTCACTCATTGACCAACCATTTACTCAGTGCTTATTACATGCCAATCTCCGTACAAAATGCTGAGATAAATCACGGAGGATAATTCAGATGACGCACAGACCCTACTTCTAATAATTTCATTGTTTAGTGGGGGAGATATACCCATAAGTCACATATTATAATACAGTGTGATAAATGATAACGGCACTTGTATGCATGAAGTACCACGGACACGTAGAAGCGTAGGGAGTGGGGCCTGAGAAGAGTAGGGAGTGGGGTTGAGGAAGGAAATTCGGAGAACGCAATGCTAAAGGGTGATTTTACATGACATGTAAAGACAACAAGGTGGAAGGGCCTCAGGCAGAAGATTTAACTTGAGGAAAACCCCTGTTATGAGAAGGAATCAGAAGACTATGAGAGAAGTAATACATGAAATAGTATGCCTGTTTGGAAGAATTATGGGGGTTCTGTGTCGCTGGAGCTGAGGAGAGTGACTCAAAATGAGAACAGTAAAGAAGACCAAGGACGAAGTTAGATCGAGAGGAACCCTGCGTACTGAAGACTTTCAGCTGTATCTTGGTGATCTTGATAGAAAGAGTGTTGTTTTCAGATCTTATTCCAGAAAGATCACCCAGGCAGTCTTAGATACAGTTGTCCCCTCCCGAAAGGGTAGAGACGCAGGAGGACCGCCTAACAATTTGTTGTGCACATCCACTGCCTCGGCCCATCCAAATTCCCCCCCCCCCATCTTTCGGTAACAGTGCTCCCCCTTCCTGTGGGGACCCAGTCCCCTGTGTTTTAAGTCAGATTGATCCTACACCCACTGGTTGCATGTCCATAGCCAAGGGATGGACATACAATTCAGGTTAATCAAAGTGCCCCCAATCTCCCCGTCCATACGACTGTGTCCTTGATGTTCATGTCACCAAAAGTTAGCCAGCTGAAACGTATTCCCGCTCATTTCTGCAAATTACTAGGAAAGAAAGTCTCCTGGGGTTGACGAGCCTGCCGACTGTGGGTCTTCAACTGCTAGGATGCGTCTTCAGCCACGTGGCTAAGAGTCTTCCGAGAGACGGTGCCATGGTAGGACAGTTTAGAACTCTTGGAACTGGCTGTGTCTGAAGACAGTATGCCACTGGACTTCTCTATATGTGCCGATGCATTCCCTGTTTGTACTTGGGTTAAGCTGGGCATCTTTAAGATACGACTTAACTGGTCCTGAACACTATTAGAATAATTCAATTCGAGACTGCAGAAAAGTATGCTTTGGAATCATAGATGTCTACTACTTAGAACCTATGTATGCAAATTTGGACAACTTGACTAAACTTTGAGCTTCAGAATCACATATGAATGTAATATGATTGTTGCATGTCCACTAGAAAAGATAGGCAATATGATTTGATCTAACTGGATATGTGTGATCAGTTGTGTCCAACTTCTTGTGACCCCCTGGACTACAGCCCATCTAGCTCCTCTGTGAGATTTTCCAGGCAAGAATACTGGAGCAGGTTGCCACTTCCTACTCCAGGGGATCTTCCCAATCCAGTGATCAAACCCACATCTCCTGTATCTCCTGCACTGGTTGGTGGATTCTTTACCACTGTGCCACCTAGTACTTTCCTTCTAACTATATGCCTCTGGCTTAATTCCAGCATTTATAAAATCACAAGTCAGTGATAGCCAGTGGTGATATAAACAAACTATGGTTTCAGTATATTTCGATCAGCACAAAAATCTCTTAAAATTTGCAGAAAATACCACTTAGAGTTTTTCTGTTTTGATATCATATGATTTTTAAAGTTTTCAAGACATATGAGATTTAAATCACTAAAATCAGGGAGAAAATACTTGAAGATGGTCCCTATGAATAAGTCTGATCCTTGAGACTTGGCTACATACATTCTGAAAGAAAAAGGGGGACTCGGCTTACTATTCTACCAGAATGGACCATGGAGAGATCAGAACTTTTTTTTTAATGTTTCATAACTTCAACAGTATGAGTCTAGTTCAAATGTAAGTACAATTTTTAGACGTAATAAATATGAAATAATACAGTTCCCCTCCCCAAAGCAAGCCATACATATTCTTCCAGTGGCTAAGTGGTAAAGAATCTACATGAAATGCAAACGCAGGAGACATGAGTTTGACCCCTGGCCTGGGAAGATCCCCTGGAAAAGGAAATGGCAACCCACTCCAGTATTCTTGCCTAGAAAATCTCGTGGACAGAGGAGCCTGGTGGGGTACAGTCCATGGGGTTGCAAAAGAGCTGGACATGATTTAGCAACTAAACAACAACACCTTGCATAAAAACTGAATGGGTCTTTATGTTATTTGAGATTATGAATTAAAATAAGTTAACTCATTATTTTTCTTATCTTGTCATGTTGGATGAAATTCCAATAGACAAATCTTGCCTTTTTGGTCCTAGTCTCTAAAGGAATAAATCTATAGAAAATATTTTTCTACACTTTTTCCTTTCTTCCTCTTTACCAGAACAGTTTTCCAATGATGCTGAGTTGATTTTCAGACTATAAAAAATTATGAAGGTCCAACTGAAAGAAAGAAAAATTATTTCATTTCAAATCTGCTTCACAAATGAGTTCAGATATACACTTAATAGAGAAAATAGGTATATATTGATATTTTAAAATAATGCTGCTAAATATAAACCATTTCAAAACTATAGAATAGAAAGCAGAGGTGTTTAAAGGCTGCAAGATTTAAAGGGCACAATTTGCATAAACAAATGCATATTTTCCAAGAGAAAATGTCTTGAATAAAGAAATCATATATGCAAATAGTTAAAATAAGAGCTCAAGGTATATGAACAAAGTGTTTTTCAATAATGAGACTTAGTTTTATTTGGGGAGGTTTTTACCTAAAGCTTCTGTTTAAGAAGCATTTCATAGAATATTAACTTTCAATACCCTAAAAACCTTAGCTCCTCATATAAGTGAGAATGCCACATTTCAGCATAATATATATTTCCTCACACTTACACCTTTACCTGAAACTCACTGGTTTTCAGATGTTGTTAATGCACTAGATTCTAGAACTGACTGTGTATTTCCCATAATATGAACATTTCTCTGATACACTAGGTTTATGGTCTTTGTTTTCAGTGAAATCTGCTTTGAGACATAGAGATTCGAGCCAAAAAACGGTAATGAATGTTGGGTCTGTTCCCTGGCAATGTTTCGATCCCCACAGAAATCCCAAATCAGAGGGATTAGGACTTTTGATACCCTGATCTCCTTTTGAGACTTTGCTTATACTGATGTGTAGGCAAAAAGCATGTAGGAAGCACTGGCATCACCAACACGTGCAGAAGGTCGAGAGGAGGCTCCCGAACAAGCACTTTCACACCTCACCATTGGTACAAACATTAAGCTTTCTCTTAAACACGGCTGATAACTGCACTTCCTTAATGTATTTAACTCTAATTATATGATTCTTTCAAATATAAGTTGGCATTTTAAATTGCTTTAGAGGCACTATTCACTACTGATTATTTAACTTATACTAAGAGAATTTCCCTCCTGTCAAAGTTATTTCCAACATTCTAAAAAAGCTCATCAAAAGCAGATACCAAGCTATTACCTCCACAGAAAATTTTCTTTTGGAGGAAAGACGAATTGACATAGAGAGCAGAATTATAAGCAGCTGGATGAGACCAACACTTACATGCTCCCTATTTCGAGATCTTTCTTTTGGATGAAGGAAGAGTTATAGAAAGTAATTCGATTTTAATTACTCTTTTGGAAAACAATTATTAACATTCAAGTCTAATGTTCAATAAACGAAGATGATAGTAAAAGGAAAAAANGAGCAGAAACAGCACGGCTTCCCAGGGGGCTCAGTGGTAAAGAATTCGCCTGCCAATGTAGAAGACACAGCAGATGTGGGTTCCACCCCTGCATTGAGAGGGAAATGACAACCCTCTCTGGTGTTCTTGCCTGGAAAATTCATAGAGGAGCCAGGAGGGCTGTATGATTCACAGGGTCAGAAAGAGTTTGACACAACTGAGCACACCAGCACACAAATAGCACAAAGGTTGAATGCAATCGTTTTTAAATTCAAATGAAAAGATTGTCATTTATCCACCATCTACGTTCAATTACCCACAGGGATAAGCATCAGATATTTTCAAAGTAATGTGCTCAACTACAGCAATATCTAACAGCTGTTTGGTTCAGGTTACATTCTTATACAGAAAGCAATCATTAGTAGAAAATTTATCTAAGGTAAGAAAAATACTTCCTCATACCATTTTCCAGTCAATAAAAACAAGTTGTGAAATCTTGGCACAGTTAAAACTGTGAGGGTTTAGAATCAGGCAATCCTTCCACTGAATGTTAGCTCCCCATTTTAGGACCTGTGTGCCCTTGGGCAGGCTACTTAACTGCACCAAATCTCAATCTACTCACCTCTAAAACAGGAATACTTATACTTATTGCAGGGTTAATGAAAATTAAAGAGGGGAGCACTTGGTATATGGAAACAGTTATACTTCTCTTTTTACATGAGAACTCAGCGGTACGCAGGGCTGCTGCTGCTGCTGCTGCTAAGTCACTTCAGTCCTGTCCGACTCTGTGCGTCCTCATAGACAGAAGCCCACCAGGCTGCCCCGCCCCTGGGACTCTTCAGGGTTAGGTACCGTGACTACGGACGGACAGCCCGCAAGCTAAGAAGCAGGACTCTGAACGCTGGTCTTCCAGCTCTGCAGCTTGCACTCAGTACAAACTGCCTCCCAAGTGCTTCTCACCAGCTGTTTGCAGAGAGGAAAGAGGGAATTGCTTTAGTGTCAAACTGGTATGAATCCACTCATTCATTTATACACCCACTCACTCATTGACCAACCATTTACTCAGTGCTTATTACATGCCAATCTCCGTACAAAATGCTGAGATAAATCACGGAGGATAATTCAGATGACGCACAGACCCTACTTCTAATAATTTCATTGTTTAGTGGGGGAGATATACCCATAAGTCACATATTATAATACAGTGTGATAAATGATAACGGCACTTGTATGCATGAAGTACCACGGACACGTAGAAGCGTAGGGAGTGGGGCCTGAGAAGAGTAGGGAGTGGGGTTGAGGAAGGAAATTCGGAGAACGCAATGCTAAAGGGTGATTTTACATGACATGTAAAGACAACAAGGTGGAAGGGCCTCAGGCAGAAGATTTAACTTGAGGAAAACCCCTGTTATGAGAAGGAATCAGAAGACTATGAGAGAAGTAATACATGAAATAGTATGCCTGTTTGGAAGAATTATGGGGGTTCTGTGTCGCTGGAGCTGAGGAGAGTGACTCAAAATGAGAACAGTAAAGAAGACCAAGGACGAAGTTAGATCGAGAGGAACCCTGCGTACTGAAGACTTTCAGCTGTATCTTGGTGATCTTGATAGAAAGAGTGTTGTTTTCAGATCTTATTCCAGAAAGATCACCCAGGCAGTCTTAGATACAGTTGTCCCCTCCCGAAAGGGTAGAGACGCAGGAGGACCGCCTAACAATTTGTTGTGCACATCCACTGCCTCGGCCCATCCAAATTCCCCCCCCCCCATCTTTCGGTAACAGTGCTCCCCCTTCCTGTGGGGACCCAGTCCCCTGTGTTTTAAGTCAGATTGATCCTACACCCACTGGTTGCATGTCCATAGCCAAGGGATGGACATACAATTCAGGTTAATCAAAGTGCCCCCAATCTCCCCGTCCATACGACTGTGTCCTTGATGTTCATGTCACCAAAAGTTAGCCAGCTGAAACGTATTCCCGCTCATTTCTGCAAATTACTAGGAAAGAAAGTCTCCTGGGGTTGACGAGCCTGCCGACTGTGGGTCTTCAACTGCTAGGATGCGTCTTCAGCCACGTGGCTAAGAGTCTTCCGAGAGACGGTGCCATGGTAGGACAGTTTAGAACTCTTGGAACTGGCTGTGTCTGAAGACAGTATGCCACTGGACTTCTCTATATGTGCCGATGCATTCCCTGTTTGTACTTGGGTTAAGCTGGGCATCTTTAAGATACGACTTAACTGGTCCTGAACACTATTAGAATAATTCAATTCGAGACTGCAGAAAAGTATGCTTTGGAATCATAGATGTCTACTACTTAGAACCTATGTATGCAAATTTGGACAACTTGACTAAACTTTGAGCTTCAGAATCACATATGAATGTAATATGATTGTTGCATGTCCACTAGAAAAGATAGGCAATATGATTTGATCTAACTGGATATGTGTGATCAGTTGTGTCCAACTTCTTGTGACCCCCTGGACTACAGCCCATCTAGCTCCTCTGTGAGATTTTCCAGGCAAGAATACTGGAGCAGGTTGCCACTTCCTACTCCAGGGGATCTTCCCAATCCAGTGATCAAACCCACATCTCCTGTATCTCCTGCACTGGTTGGTGGATTCTTTACCACTGTGCCACCTAGTACTTTCCTTCTAACTATATGCCTCTGGCTTAATTCCAGCATTTATAAAATCACAAGTCAGTGATAGCCAGTGGTGATATAAACAAACTATGGTTTCAGTATATTTCGATCAGCACAAAAATCTCTTAAAATTTGCAGAAAATACCACTTAGAGTTTTTCTGTTTTGATATCATATGATTTTTAAAGTTTTCAAGACATATGAGATTTAAATCACTAAAATCAG
Source organism: Neotragus moschatus (assembly GCA_006410615.1). Lineage (NCBI taxonomy): Eukaryota > Metazoa > Chordata > Mammalia > Artiodactyla > Bovidae > Neotragus > Neotragus moschatus. Next base: position 12,381 of record SJYA01001394.1, on the reverse strand, counting down.
GGAGAAAATACTTGAAGATGGTCCCTATGAATAAGTCTGATCCTTGAGACTTGGCTACATACATTCTGAAAGAAAAAGGGGGACTCGGCTTACTATTCTACCAGAATGGACCATGGAGAGATCAGAACTTTTTTTTTAATGTTTCATAACTTCAACAGTATGAGTCTAGTTCAAATGTAAGTACAATTTTTAGACGTAATAAATATGAAATAATACAGTTCCCCTCCCCAAAGCAAGCCATACATATTCTTCCAGTGGCTAAGTGGTAAAGAATCTACATGAAATGCAAACGCAGGAGACATGAGTTTGACCCCTGGCCTGGGAAGATCCCCTGGAAAAGGAAATGGCAACCCACTCCAGTATTCTTGCCTAGAAAATCTCGTGGACAGAGGAGCCTGGTGGGGTACAGTCCATGGGGTTGCAAAAGAGCTGGACATGATTTAGCAACTAAACAACAACACCTTGCATAAAAACTGAATGGGTCTTTATGTTATTTGAGATTATGAATTAAAATAAGTTAACTCATTATTTTTCTTATCTTGTCATGTTGGATGAAATTCCAATAGACAAATCTTGCCTTTTTGGTCCTAGTCTCTAAAGGAATAAATCTATAGAAAATATTTTTCTACACTTTTTCCTTTCTTCCTCTTTACCAGAACAGTTTTCCAATGATGCTGAGTTGATTTTCAGACTATAAAAAATTATGAAGGTCCAACTGAAAGAAAGAAAAATTATTTCATTTCAAATCTGCTTCACAAATGAGTTCAGATATACACTTAATAGAGAAAATAGGTATATATTGATATTTTAAAATAATGCTGCTAAATATAAACCATTTCAAAACTATAGAATAGAAAGCAGAGGTGTTTAAAGGCTGCAAGATTTAAAGGGCACAATTTGCATAAACAAATGCATATTTTCCAAGAGAAAATGTCTTGAATAAAGAAATCATATATGCAAATAGTTAAAATAAGAGCTCAAGGTATATGAACAAAGTGTTTTTCAATAATGAGACTTAGTTTTATTTGGGGAGGTTTTTACCTAAAGCTTCTGTTTAAGAAGCATTTCATAGAATATTAACTTTCAATACCCTAAAAACCTTAGCTCCTCATATAAGTGAGAATGCCACATTTCAGCATAATATATATTTCCTCACACTTACACCTTTACCTGAAACTCACTGGTTTTCAGATGTTGTTAATGCACTAGATTCTAGAACTGACTGTGTATTTCCCATAATATGAACATTTCTCTGATACACTAGGTTTATGGTCTTTGTTTTCAGTGAAATCTGCTTTGAGACATAGAGATTCGAGCCAAAAAACGGTAATGAATGTTGGGTCTGTTCCCTGGCAATGTTTCGATCCCCACAGAAATCCCAAATCAGAGGGATTAGGACTTTTGATACCCTGATCTCCTTTTGAGACTTTGCTTATACTGATGTGTAGGCAAAAAGCATGTAGGAAGCACTGGCATCACCAACACGTGCAGAAGGTCGAGAGGAGGCTCCCGAACAAGCACTTTCACACCTCACCATTGGTACAAACATTAAGCTTTCTCTTAAACACGGCTGATAACTGCACTTCCTTAATGTATTTAACTCTAATTATATGATTCTTTCAAATATAAGTTGGCATTTTAAATTGCTTTAGAGGCACTATTCACTACTGATTATTTAACTTATACTAAGAGAATTTCCCTCCTGTCAAAGTTATTTCCAACATTCTAAAAAAGCTCATCAAAAGCAGATACCAAGCTATTACCTCCACAGAAAATTTTCTTTTGGAGGAAAGACGAATTGACATAGAGAGCAGAATTATAAGCAGCTGGATGAGACCAACACTTACATGCTCCCTATTTCGAGATCTTTCTTTTGGATGAAGGAAGAGTTATAGAAAGTAATTCGATTTTAATTACTCTTTTGGAAAACAATTATTAACATTCAAGTCTAATGTTCAATAAACGAAGATGATAGTAAAAGGAAAAAAAAAAAAAACACCTTAAAAACCTTGCTACAGCTGGGAATCAACTTTTCCTTTCCTTCTTTTTTTTTTTTTTCCTGTCAAAATCAAATTCTAACTTTAAGAGGTAAACCATATGAAACAGGAATGGCAAAGATGGCACCTGTGCCTCGTTTTCTTCCGCCAGGCCTGGTGGCTGGGGAGACCACAGGTTCCAGCCTGCCAGACGGTTCTGGCTCCAGCCTGTTCTCCCTGCAAAACTGAGAATCAATCTTCATTTCACTGTCCTTTGAGGGCAGTTTGGACGTTAAATATATGCCCTTCTTGTAGTAGATATTGCAAACCACTGTGGCTCCAGATACAGTGCTTTGGGCAGCTACTGCCAGTCAATCACAGCTCAACACTAATTGAAACTGAAATTAGGCAAACAGGCATTCAAATAATTGGGAGTGCAGTATGAAAAAAAAAAAAAAACTGAAATATTTGTCACAACAAAGTGCTCTCTTCCTCTCTCCCTTTCCACTAAACTACCGAAGAAAGAACAAGTGCTAGATATCAAGTAGCTTTATTTTTGGTCTTGAGGATCTCTTGGCTTAAATTTTTTTAGTTTTGAAATTAAAGCGCTGAATTAAATGTGCTATGGAATTTATTTCAATGCCCACCCTATGACTCTGTCCCTGGTGTCTGGTTAGCAAATTGAAAGGTTTCCTTTCTTCCATAACTGGTAAATTTGTTTAAGTGGCTACAACTAAAGTGCTGTCTCTGTGTTACTTTTTTTTTTTTCTTAATTCTCTTCAGGAAGAATTCTCTCCGTCTTTGGGCTGTGCCCACTTGGTTCACACAGATGCCAGCCAACAAACTGCAGACACTCCTCCTGAGCTCCAAACACTATTAAATCTCTCCTCTCAAATGTAGCAAACCTCAAACTGAACGACTATGTTGGCTTCTTAAAATACGCCCTCCTTCCAGCACAACTGTCTCACGTAAGGGTGTTACCGTCTACCTTGTTCCTCAAATACTGGACTTGGCTTCTTGCAAGGGCTCGGAGAGGGTTTGGCTAATACTCAAGTCTCTCCATCAAATGAAGGCTTCCCACCTGTCTTTCCGCCTCGGTCTCTGTGTCAGCCATCCTGGCTTTTTTCAATTCCTTGTGTAATTCTTGGTCTGATACCTTCACTCATACTCTTTCTTCTTCCTTGAACCCTCTTTTCAGGAGTCATTATATATGTACCTCCTCAGTTCAGTTCAGTTCAGTTCAGTCGTTCAGTTGTGTCCGACTCTTTGTGGCCCCATGGACTGTAGCACGCCAGGCCTCCCTGTCCATCACCAACTCCCGGAGCTTACTCAAACTCATGTCCATAGAGTCAGTGATGCCATCCAATCATCTTATCCTCTGTCGTCCCCTTCTCTTCCTTCCCTCAATCTTGCCCAGCATCAGGGTCTTTTCAAATGAGTCAGCTCTTTGCATCAGGTGGCCAAAGTATTGCAGCTTCAGCTTCAACATCAGTCCTTCCAAAGAGCACTCAGGACTGATCTCCTTTAGGATGGACTGGTTGGATCTCCTTGCAGTCCAAGGGACTCTCAAGAGTCTTGTCCAACACCACAGTTCAAAAGCATCAATTCTTTGGCATGCAGCTTTCCTTATAGTCCAAGTCTCACATCCATACATGACCACTGGAAAAAACATAGCCTTGACTAGATGGACTTTTGTTGGCAAAGTAATGTCTCTGCTTTTTAATATGCTGTCTAAGTTGGTCATAGCTTTCCTCCCAAGGGGTAGGTATCTTAAATTTTTTCATGGCTGCAGTCACCATCGGCAGTGATTTGGAGTCCACAAAAATAGTCAGTCACTGTTTCCCCATCTGTTTGCTATGAAGTGATGGGACCAGAGGCCATGATCTTCGTTTTCCTGAATGTTGAACTTTAAGCCAACTTTTTCACTCTCCTCTTTCACTTTCATCAGAGGCTCTTTAGTTCTTCGCTTTCTGCCGTAAGGGTGGTGTCATCTGCATATCTGAGGTTACTGATATTTCTCCCAGAAATCTTGGTTCCAGCTCACGTACCTCCTCAAGGAAGTCCAGTTCCTTAACCCAAGATGGTCAGCTCCTCCTTCATTATTCGCCATTGCATCCTCCCCACCGTCTTTTATAAATATATTTCACTTGCCATCAATTGCTCCCTGTTGGTCTGTTTGGTCAAACAGTCCAGACAGCTTTAGCCCAAGGCCTAGCACAATGCCCAGCATGTCTACAGATGGAAAAATAGGCATTAAAACTTTTGTGAACAAATGACTCAGTGAATTTCTGAGCATCATTTACCTCAACTGCACCATGATCACTGTAAGGACTGAAGGGTTTCTCAAAGGTTTCCTTCACTTGTCAAGAGTCTTAGTGCTCAGAGAAGAGACTTTCTGGGCAGAGTTGGACTGGCCCAGCTGAATCCAGGCCTCAAAGGCCCTCGTCAGAACAGCCTCACTAACGATCAGCTCCTCTCAACCTTGCTCCCGTCACCCTATGGCCCTGTTCTCCCTGGATCTTCAAGTAAAGCAGATTGCCGTCTGCAAGGTGGGTGGGCCTCAGCCAATCAGCTGAAGGCCCTGAGACAGAAAACAGGTTTTCCAGAGAGGAAAGGATGGAATTTGGCTTTAAGACTATGAGGCCAAGCTCAAACCTTGTCTGAGCTTCCAGCCTGCCAGCCTGCCCTATAAATTTCAGACTCAAAATTGCAGCATTTACTCTTACCTAAATATCCAAACAGCTAGCCTACCCTGCACATTTTGGACTGGCCAGCCCCCACAATCATTAGCACCAGTTCCACAAAATGAGTCTATTTCTGTAAATCCTGTGGGTTCTACTTCTCTGGAGAATCTTGAGTGATGATGCCCTGGCTCACCCAGAGGCAGGTTGAATAAAACCTCTGGTTCACAAATCTTCTATAATGACATGAAAGAGAATTGGGAAATTTCCTCAAATTAAGGGAATCAGGTAGATAAAAAACTAAAAGACATCTATATCTTCCTCAATGTCAAACACTTGGGTATTTTTAATTAGGTTATTAATATATCATTCTTTCTCCCCCAGAAAAAAAATATGTATTCTCCAATATTCCTCATCCTCCACTTCAGTTTCTTGCACACAACTGACACTTTATTACTTAAATACTTAGGGGTAGGGGAAGAATCAGATGATAACAATATTACTACCTAGAACATGACAATAAACCATAGTGTTGGGGAAATTCATGTTAATCTGACACCAGTTTTATTAAGATCTTGCCAAATTTTAGCTTTCCTTTAATGAAAAAGCAGAAATAATAAAGTATTTCAGCTTTTGGATGTTTAAATAACCAGGCATAGTTTAATCTCAGAGCATTACACTGATAGCTAAGAAGGATGAACACTGACATATATTATTATAGCAAAAATGTAGATGCTATGAAAATGATCAAATGATAAATACATTATATTCTCTCTTGGATTATGGTTGTTAAAATGTCTTTGGAATTGAATAGCAAAACCTCAAGGGCAACATTTGTAACAGGGTCAAACTGATAAAAGGCAAGCTTTATTTTCCTCTTGGGAGATTCAGAAGAAAATAATTTGGTCAAATATGAAACTCTAGGATTATTTTTGTCTACAAAATTGATCTGAAAACTCAGGGAAAACCGAACTATGCTATGCCTCTATTGTTAAGAATTACGCTATCTCCACCTAAAAATCTGGTATAAGTGGAGGGATTGACATCTGTGTACATCTCCTTGTTTGCTCTTCTTTTGATATATTTTCAGAATAGCAAGCCTTGGATGTTTTAATAAGATAGGATAATGGTCTATCAGTTCATTGAGCATAACTACAAAATGATAAATTAGAACTAGACATGGAAAAGTATGTAATTTCTTTAAAACAGAAAAGCATACAATTTGGAATCTGTTATGCACCGAGCCTATGCTTAGAATTTCTACAGTTGTTCATAGAAAATACACGACATTATTTCAGGACAATTAAAAGGTATGCAATCAGCCATTTATTTTATGTAAAACATTGAAAGGTTTACAAACCACTCAAATTAATCTTTGGAACATCCAAATTGGTTGTTTCATACTTAAAGCTATTTTATTTGTAAGTGTGATTCTAGAAAGATACATAGAGCCTTTTACTACACATTGCCTGGGCATGTGCAGATGAAACACATAATACATTTTTTAGATGCTATGAAAGAATCTCCAAAAAATGGCAGAATAAAGGCACACTACAACGCAAAGGCTGAAGTAATTAGGTGTGCACTGTGCCAAGTCATACAGCAGCGATCTTCTTGTTGAAACAAAACAAACAATATTTTTAAAAGTGTTTTGGTATTTTGCTGTGCATGTACACACTGAAATACACATATCATACAATATTAATGAAATACATTTGCGTGCTTTTCTTTAGCACTCTCAGAAGGACCAATATACATATTAGATGTCTGGCTCTGAGTAATCACCATGGTAGGAACTCTTAGGATTTTGATTCAGAAATTGGGTAAAAGACTTCTGGACAGATTGCTTTCAGTCTTGACCTATTCTTTCAAATATCCTTAGCGGAGGCATACTTCACTCATCAGGAAGGGATTCAAGGCAAAAGGTATTTGCTTTGAAATCTTGGCTTCTTTCTCCCAAAGCCTCCTTCATACCTGTACACGCTCTGCACCCTGCCTCATACTGCCACTCACTTTCAACAGTTAACACTGGGCTGTGGCAGCCACACAATTGGGTCACACAGCACGTCGTTAGGGACTTACTCCGGTTGTCTTCCAGGGCTGGGGTGTGGCAGAAGATAACCCTGCTGCTTGCTCACCCAAAGGATGATAAACGTTGGAATTAAAGTTATTTACGTTTAACATCTGATGAGATTTTTAAACCCACTTTATTTGGGTTTGGGAATTAGGAACATGCACACTAGATATCGTCAAATAATGTATTTAGATATTAAATAATAACACAGGGATATTACAAAATCCTGTTTTCTTTTAATTTTTTATCAAGACTTGGTGGATTTTAGTAATAATTACAAACATTTGAAACAAGACAAAATTTTATATCCTGATTCTTAGTTCCAAATTACTTTAGGCACCAACAATAATATTAATGATAATAAAAATAATGTTCCAGTGGTCATGTATGGATGTGAGAGTTGGACTATAAAGAAAGCTGAGTGCAGAAGAATTGATGCCTTTGAACTGTGGTGTTGGAGAAGACTCTTGAGAGTCCCTTGGACTGCAAGGAGATCCAACCAGTCCATTCTAAAGGAGATCAGTCCTGGGTGTTCACTGGTAGGACTGATTTTAAAGCTGAAACTCCAATACTTTGGCCACCTGATGCGAAGAGTTGACTCATTGGAAAAGACCCTAATGCTGGGAAAGATTGAGGGCAGGAGGAGAAGGAGACGACAGAGGATGAGATGGTTGGATGGCAACACCAACTCAATGGACATGAGTTTGAGTGAACTCTGGGAGTTGGTGATGGACAGGGAGGCCTGGCGTGCTGCGATTCATGGGGTTGCGGGGAGTTAGACACAACTGAGTGACTGAAGTGAACTGAATATTTAAGTTCTATATTTGCATGAGCTCATATAATCCTAACATCCTTGTGAGGTTGGTTCTCTCATCACTATTTGCAGGTGAAGGAAGAGAGAAAAAGAGACAAAGAAACTTGCCAAAGATTACACAACTGGTGAGAGGCAGAGCTGGGATCGGCATGCAGTCTAGTTCCGGAGTCTGTGCTCAGAAGGCAGCAGCTGCTTTTTGTTGAAGTTTCTGAAATGTTGTTATATATATATGTAATGGCACCCCACTCCAGTACTCTTGCCTGGAAAATCCCATGGATGGGGGAGCCTGGTGGGCTGCAGTCCATGGGGTGGCTAAAAGTCGAGCACGACTGAGTGACTTGACTTTCACTTTTCACTTTTATGCATTGGAGAAGGAAATGGCAACCCAGGCCAGTGTTCTTGCCTGGAGAATCCCAGGGACGGGGGAGCCTGGTGGGCTGCAGTCTATGGGGTTGCACAGAGTTGGACACGACTGAAGCGACTTAGCAGCAACTTAGCAGCATGAATCCATGGAACGCAGCACACCAGGCTTTCTTGTCCTTCACTACCTCCCAGAGTTTGCTCAAACTCATGGTCATTGATTCGATGATGGCATTTCATCCTCTGTTGCCCCCTTCTCCTCCTGCCCTCAATCTTTCCCATCATCGGGGTCTTTTCCAGTGAATCGGCTCCTCCCATCAGGTGGCCAAAGCACTGGAGCCTCAGCTTCAGCATCAGTCGTTCCACTGAATATTCGGACGTGCTGTAAGTCCTGGATGCAGAGCTCTCAGCCTGACCTTGGGACTCTGTTCAGTGCTTCTTCCACTAAGCAGGCTTCCTGCTAGAAAACGGGTTCCACTGAATGCCACTGACCCTTACGATCTGGGAGGACCCCCATGCCGAGCTAAGAAAGGGAAGAGCAGGCAGGCCCTATCCCCCAGCCACCTACACTCTGGTGGCCTTCTCATCAAAAACCTAGTCTTAGCAAAGGAAGAATTAACCCCTTCCTACAGTACTCCCCAGTACCTCTCCTGGACAGGGGCGAGTGTCTGTGAATGCAGCTGTGGGGAGGGGAGTGTGAACCTCAGCACCAGGACCCATTCTGCCTTTGCGAGCTCCCTGCACATCAGGGTGACAGCTCGTCCTGACCGGCCTGGAACCCACGTATAGTACAGAAGTCCCCTCACCCTACCTCCCGTAGAAGCACAGCCTCAAGGCCTCCAGAACCATCCCGCAGGCCATCTCCTTTCTGTGCCCTGAAGTTTATAGCGCCTGATGCTGGGCTACCACCAGGCTAGACATCACACATACTCATTCCCAGCGCACTGATGCTTGGCATGACGTGAAGAAATTCACTGATTGATAACAGATCAGCAGAGTCAGTAAATGGGAGATCTGGAAGGCTCACAGACCTCAGCATCTCAGCATAACATTTCTGCACTGGGGACCAGAAGCTATGGTCAAAGGAAACCACACAGGCTGTATTTAATGGAACACAGGTTTGTAACCTTGGCATGAACAATAGCCTCTATTATATCTTCATATTTATTTCTTGATAAGCTTGTGTTGTCTGCTCCGTGGAGGAGCGACTCTCTGGGTTAGCTGCCATCTCATTATCTAGCCCAATGAGAAGACCTCAAGTTCTGAAAAGGACGCCAAGTGAGCAGACGCAAGGTGACCCTAGGTTCTGTGCAGCCTGAGGTTTACACAATTTGGGGGTGCTGTTCGAGAAACAAAATATAACAACACGAATATTATTTTATAGAGAAAATAGGGCTTCCCAGACGGTGCTAGTGGTAAAGAATCTGGTAAAGGAGACACAAGAGATGGGGGCTCAATCCTCAATCTCTGAGTCGAGACGCTCCCCTGGAGAGGAAGCGTCACCCCGCTCCAGCATTCTTGCCTGGAAAACTTCCAAGGACAGAGGAGTCTGGTGGGCTACAGTCCATGGGGCCACAAAGAGTCGGACACGACTGAGCACAGCAACAAAGAGAAAATAGAGAGATGGCTCGATCTTTCATTTAGCTTCCCGGGTAATCTAAGTTTTTTCTTATTTTTTACTGCTAGTTTGAAAAACTATCTTTCATCTTCACAGCTAGTTATTGGTTATGACATGCATGTACATTTTTAGAATTGTCAAATTTGGGAAATCCAAAATTTCTCTCACAAGTGAACTACATGATTGAAGTGTTCTTCAAGTTTTCTCGAACAGGAGCTAATCTTAAATATTCTGAATTCATGAAAATCATTACCTAGCTTGTTGTCAGTCCCCTGTGGTAGTGGCTTATTGGCATAGATCTATGGGTTATCTTCACTGGTGTCACAAGTTTATGTACAGACATATCTTTTTCCTATGGGTTCATATGAATCACTTCTCTTCATTATTGGGTTATCAAGAAATCTGAGAGCTATTTAAAACGTATCTCTTTCTCCAAATGAATTATTGGTTTTGGTTTAACATGTTTGCTATTTGGAAATCCCAAACTGCTTTGGGACAAGATAATCAGATATGCTAAGGCACGGTTCAATATGTTGGAAGGCAGAAAGCATCCAACCTCACAAACAGTTATTTGCTCACGAAGCGTTACTACAGGCCATTGTCCTACAAAGGAAGAAATGGTGACAAATTTTGTTTTACATAATTCACATGAGAAAAACAAATCAATGTATGGACACATTTATAATATGTAATATGTATTGCATTACAGATTTTATTTTCTTGGGCTCTAAAATCGCTGTGGACAATGACTGCAGCCATAAATTTAAAAGATGCTTGCTCCTTGGAAGGAAAGCTATGGCAAATCTAGACAGTGTATTGAAAGCAGAGACATGATTCTGCCAACAAAAGTCCAGATAGTCAAAGTTATGGCCTTTACAGCAGTCATATATGGATGTGAGAGTTGGACCATAAAGAAGACTGGGCGCCAAAGAACTGATGCTTTCCAACTGTGGTGCTGGAGAAGCCTACGGAAAGTCCCTTGGACAGCAAGGAGATCAAACCAGTCCATCCTAAAGGAAATCAACCCTGAATATTCATTCAAAAGACTGATGCTGAGGCTGAAGCTCCAATATTTTGGCGACCTGATGCAAAGAGCTGACTCACTGGAAAAGACCTTGATACTGGGAAAGATTAAAGGCAGGAGAAGAAGGGGACAACGCTGGGATGGCATCACTGACTTGATGGACATGAGTTTGATCAAACTGAGAGATAGTGAAGGACAGGGAAGCCTGGCGAGCTGCAGTCCATGGGGTCACAAAGCATCAAATATGACCAAATGACTGAGCAACAAATGTACCGCATTACTGTGAGAACACAGTCCTCCCCTTGCCATTTTCTCACACGTCCAGTACATCATGTCCCTTACATACCCAGGAATTTACCAGCCTGCACTTGTGGATCCACACACTCCTGATCTTGCTTCTCCCCTCGTTTCTCAGGTGTTTGCTGGGTGGGTCTGCAGCCTGCAGCGCAGGACACGCTCATACCGAGATACGCCCAGTGGACCTCCTGGTGATGCCCTTTCTTGTGTTGGCACAGTGAGAAGGAAGAGTGAGCCACAAAAGGCGGCACACTGAGCTTAGGCTCAGCGTATCTCTACTTTAATTTCCTCTTAGCCAGATCCCACCACTGCCAAGTGCCCCTCTAACTTCCACCGCACAGGGGAGATGTGATGGAAGGAAGTCAGAGCGGAAAGAGGCAGCAGCCTAACCAACTGCGGTTACACCACCTACTTTCTCAAGTTTTGTAAAGACACATGGCGTGTGAACGCCCTGCCTAGGCCCTCCCAGGGTAGAGGACGAGGATCATGCCAGTGAGTGGCCCTGTTATCTTCACAGCACAGCCATCTCTTCACAGCCATGATCAAATCTACCAAAATCAATCAGGCCATATTGCCTGGATAAACTCTCCCTCTGCTGATTACTAACATCATCCTCTAAAAGAAGGAGAAGAACTGGCTAACACATTCAACTGTCCTCACAGTAAAATATCAACACTACAATGAAATCACCGTTCTTGACTTTGGGCAAAGCAATGACAATTCACTGAGGAGGCAACCAACACACATTCCTGCTGTGTGAAGTAAACGTGTTTAAGGCTTATTGTATCCTGTAAGTAATAATCAGAGAACTCCAAACAAGACTGCTAGACACATGGCATGCAGTCTGTGTACCTATGCTGATTTTTATAAGGTTTCAGAAAGAACCAAGACTGTTATTCATATACAGAAAGTACTGCAGCCTTTATCTACAGATTATACAAGTCTTGAGCCATCATATTTGGAAAGATTAAGCAAACTAATCCAAACACTGACTTGCTTAGTGCCAGGCATTGTTGTCAAGATTCGGCTAGGCAAAGAAAGTAAGTTTTCACAGGAGAGCTTCTAAATGTATAAAGAAGTAAGGAATAATCTTGTGCGTGCGTGCTAAGTCGCTTCAGTCATGTCCGGCTCTTTTTGACCCTATGGACTGTCACCTGCCAGGCTTTTCTGCCCAAGGGATTCTCCAGGCAAGAATGCTGGAGTGGGCTGTCATGCCCTCCTCCAGGGGATCTTCCTGAACCCAGGGATCGAGCCCGCGTCTCTTATGTCTCCTGTATTGGCAAGTGGGTTCTTTACCACCAGAGCCACCTGGGAAGCCCTAGGTAAAAATCTTATCTGATGCTACTAAAGATTAAGATGAAAGATCACGCAGTTAATGCTCCTTACATATTGGTAACTTTGACAATCACAGAACTCTATGGCCTTGAACTTTGGGTGAACGATGAGAGACACAGAGGTATACTGTATAGTTGTAATATTTTCTCCTAATTAGCAGGAATTATCCCTTGGAATAGAGTTGAAGTTACCTTGTATAATT